>JBBPDC010000017.1:15761960-15781159 GCA_037974485.1 Hemigrammopetersius urotaenia
AGAGTGGTCAGTGGTTTAAGCGGTAAAGAGAGTGGTCAGTGGTTTAAGCGGTAAAGAGAGTGGTCAGTAGTTTAAGCGGTAAAGAGAGTGGTCAGTGGTTTAAGCGGTAAAGAGAGTGGTCAGTGGTTTAAGCGGTAAAGAGAGTGGTCAGTGGTTTAAGCGGTAAAGAGAGTGGTCAGTAGTTTAAGCAGAAATGGTCAGAAGTACAACAATAGATGTACAGCAGTAAAGAGGGCGGCCAGTAGCATCACTAATAATGTGATAATGGTCAGTCATAAGTCCACGGTACACAGTTGACCAGAATTACCAGAGAGACCCTGCGAAGTCGTCGGCTCAGCGGCTTGTCGAACAGTGGGCTGTTCAAACTGAATTTCTCCAGATAACCATCCGGCAGCCGGATATCAGCTGGCAGAGACAACCTCTTATTAATGTCCTAAGAGAGAGAACACACACACATGCACGCACACGCACGCACACACGCACAAGCACTTTACCAACAAACAAAAGTTTAATTCCCCTGCATAATTGCAATGTTCCATTCAGACATTTTAATCAATCAATAATATAAACATTATAGTTACAATACTCTAAATTGGTCAGCCACGGCTATTAAACTAAAATGTAGGTTATTAATAAACTAAAGTATAGACCCACATACAGGCCCTTACAGCTGAGAGGGTTAAATTACACAAACAAAACATCCTCACTGCCCCTGATCAATTCAAACCCTGAGTTTGGAAACACACAGCATTAATGCATTAATCGAGGGGTAAACAGTCACTGTGCGGGAACACTGTGCTCTCTGCATAATTTACACTCAACTACACCTGTCTGTCAGAGCACATTAACACTCCTTTTATTGAGCTCCCTGCAGCCAGCTGTTCTTCAGCAGCTCTAAAGAAAACAGCTCTTTATTTTATCACGACCGCTTGCATCATTTACAGCGCCCTGCTCCAGCAACAATCCCAAGGGAGGGGTTAGGGGAACTGATGTACCTCAGTGGAAATTTTGCGGCCGGGGTTGTTCCGAAGCCGCACCCGGACTGGACTGTGCACCTCGTCTGAGGAGGTGGCGGAGGCCTGGTCACTTTCTCCATCAGAACCCATCTTCACATCTTCATGGACTATCTCTGTACGCACACAAACATGCACAAGTCATGCCAATGTATCCATATTGTGGGCACATTTTTGTCCTAAATCAAGCTATTGACTCTAATCCTAAGAGGCAGCTTTGAACAATTCAGCATTAACCAAGCTATAATAAATCCAGTTCAACATTAGGATACACACTGCTCAAAGAACCTTATACTTACGCTGTTGCACAACAGTACTCCAGCAGTTCAATCCTCACACTCTACTCTTTAGTACACACTCGCATCGAGCACCTGTCCTGAAGGCTGCCCTCTCAATCTCTCATTTGCTTAAGAACACATTTCCAGCGCATTAAATTACAGAACAGCTCCCATCATGACACTCGGTCTAGTTGAAAATTCCCCAGTGCTGAGTTACAATCTGTTATTTAACACACCGAGTGTTCTCTGCAACTCTGGGCCTAGCTCCCTCCCTGTCCCCCACTTCACACACCCAGTCTCTCACCCTGCTGTGTATGTGTGAGAGAAACAGCTTGAAACTGCTCACTCCCTCACTCGTGTTCACACACATACACACGGTCTGTGGTACTGCTGAGGAAAGAGTTGCAGGGATGGTCCACACATATTTCTCACGGAAACTAAGGCACAATATCACACATTCTTTGTATAGCCATATATTTGTACAAATGCCCTGTTTATGTGTATAAGTATTGATTATGGTGTGTGTTGATATGAACAGCAGGGCATGTGGCATGGTGAGATATGGCACTGCCTCTGTGGCCAGTGTGTTTGTAAGAGTATCTAAGGCACCAAAGGTATCGTGATGTGTTTTGTGTAGCAGCCAGGGCAAAGGGCGTGTGCTTACATGCCATTTAATTGCAACTCTCATGTACAGCTTGCTGCTGGTTAGCCAGTCTGTGAAGACAGACTCCAGAAAAGCCCTGGTTTGAAGAAGCTGAAAGAGCCTGTCTAAGCCAGTGACATATGGCCACTTGTAGGTGGAACTGACTGTATCTGCTCTAGACAGACCTCTGTGTGACTGAGTGGCCCCGAGTGTTCACAGGGTCCGCAGGTTACGATGGAAATCCGTTCCTACGATAGTGATACAAACCGAATTTTGGTGTAAGTCAAAACACGCCCTAGCCTAATTTAATAACCTATCCTAACACTCAGGAAAAAGGGAACAAAAAAATCATTCAGAAACCACGATATAGGCCAAAAAGTCGCCAAACAAAGCAAAACAAACAGAACGCCTAAATTAGCGTCTTAACTCAAGGACACCCTGTACAAGCTTTATGATATACCCTTTTATCATTCGGCCTTCAGTTTCTGAGACGCAGTTCAGCTTGGAAATGCAGATATGCAAAACACAAGCCAGAAGTCAAAAGAGAATTAAATTAACTACAATAAAAATGATCATTTACATGTTGCCTAGGTGAAAACCCAGTCACAGGCATTGCAACCATGTTTACTGTACAATTAGTTAAAGCAGTTATGGTGACATTCCTCTTTTGCAACAGCCTCTTTCAGTGCATTGGCTAATTGCTGACTTGCGTGTGTGCTTCTTAAATTGCACTACTTCTTTTTTAAGACAAAACAATTCTATGGTTCACATCACATTTACAGCAAGCTGAACTGCAGACAGTGTATATTGTTTTGGTTCAGAACCATTAGATCACTGCCATTTATGCATCACATCTCAAAAGAAGGGGTGGTCTAGAAATACAAGCATGTCTGCCTTAAGTGAAACTAAAGTGCCGGATGAAGGATCATTAAAAAAAGGATGCAAAGGGTTTCGGTGGACTACTGTTTCTCTGCTACTCTCACACAAGTCTATATACTAACAAATACCAAGGCGATTGGAAGATACCTCCATCAACTGATCAGTGAGACACTGGATCCACAAAAGCAAAAAAGTCCTTTTGCATAGTGACTTAGAGCTCGAGTGTCCCAGAGGAGAACACTACTATGTCCTACTCAACCACTATGTTTCTGTAGATCACACAGAAAATCACACAGCTAGCAGAGCAGCCTTTGTCAGCTTTTGATACTGTGGTTCCTATGGGCTGCATCAGTCAATATACTTCAATATAGTTCATGACCATGGGAGGTGGAGATTATTTGCCTTCTCCTGTAGACACTGGGGTAAGACACATGGACTCACTATTCAGAAACCAATCGGTCACCCACTTTATCGGTATAGAGCTTGAGGACAGCAGTGTAGTTAAGGTGTATGTTACACTAACAGGAGCTTCAATCCGTAAACTATGCAGGGACCATACCCTTGATCTGCTGTGGAGGGTTGTTCTTGTGGATCATTTTCTGCAGTCCTTGTTGTAGCTTTCAGGGTCTATCTATCACCGCCACCACGAAAGATGTGCCCTGCCAATGGAGTGTTAAAACCCCACGTATCTTCAGAATCAATTTCAAACAACTCACAACTGTCCCATTATTCTGATATCTTGGCCGAAAGGAGGCAGGGTGGCAGCATTGATCTTGAAATCCAATATAAGATCAAATACACATCAGGAGCCTTTAAGAGACTCTGGCTCTGGGTCTTTCAACATAAAAAAACATTTTGTTACATATCTAGGTGGCTGTCCTATGAAGCCAGGGTGACCTAAGGAGTCATCTGGCTTGATCATGTACTCCATACTGAAAGACCAGGATGTTATTATTATAATATTATTAGGATGGCTGTATAATATCTCCAGGAGTAATTAGTCAGGTCACGTAAGAATAAACCTGAAATAAAGGCGGATGTTACTGTGATGGTACATGTAAACTAGAGAAGAAGGGGTCAAGTATAAGGCACCAAAAGCATCCAGAGACACCACTGTAACCACAAACATCTATACATGCATCATTAGAGGTCAAATCTGTTGCTCTATGGCTGGTCTAAATAGCACATACACTCACCATTAAGGACAACATAGGAGGCCATTGTGAACCATGATGGACTACTTGAAGTGTGTGTACCATGAGATCAGGCTGCAGACCAGGTTGCACAGCCGGTGTAGGGTGTGTTAGAGTGTGTGTGTGTAATAAGCCAGTGATGTAGAGATCTGACGAATAGTTTGGTTGGTGCAGGATATGTGTGAGTATGTGCATGCGTGTTTGTGTGTGTGTGTGTGTGTGTGTGTGTGTGTACCCAGACGTGTGGTATGGTTGAGATAGGAGCTGAGGCTGCGGCCCAGGCTACGCGGGCGGCGTAGGGCGCTGCTGTAGGACTGCAGGAGTGAGTGCATGCTGAAGGAGCCGCCCGCTCCTCTCACTGAGCCACGCAGACTGGCACTACCCCCACCTGGCATGGCCTCTGGGAGAGAGGGAGAGGGGGAAGGCACACACAAAGTAGGGTGGGAGAGGAGCGGAGAATGGCAGAAGCACAGAGCATGATGGAGTATAATTAGGAGAAGAGAAGAGAAGAGAGAGGAGGAAAGGAGAGAAGAGAAATATGAATAAGATCGTGAGAAGAGAGGAAAATATGAAAGATGGAAATTGAAAGACAGTAGGAAAAAAGGGAAAGATAGAAGATAGAGAGAGAGAGACAGAGAGAGAGAGAGAGACAGAGAGAGACAATAAATGGAGAGGAAGATGGAGGTGGGATGTAATACAGTGTACCATCCAGAAAAATAAAGTTATGGGAGAGGGTAATAAAAGGGTACAATAAAGAAAAATTATGGCCAGCAGCCATGGTCAGTAAGGAGGAGACATGGGAAGAAAGAGAGGGGAGAAAAAAAAGAAAAGGGAAACAGCAAATTAAAATCAAAGAAAATCAACAGGGACACACTGTATTATAGCATGCATTTAATATAGCAAAACATGTTAAAAGAAGAACTCAGGATCAATTCACAAGGAACACCTTCAGTGTTAGTACAAACAAAATCAGCGATGCCAAAAACAGGGGATCACCAATTGAACTCCAATACATGTTTTTTTCTCTGCGGTCACTAATAGTTTTAATGTCTGGTGATTGGACTGAAAGACAAGAGCAGCAGTTCATCATTATATGAAACCCAAATGGACTTCAGCAAACTGAGGAATGTTTGTTTCAATGCCAGAAAGCTTGACAGGAGTTAAAGGAAATAAAACAATGAATTGAAGCCAATTAGTTTTTACAATTTACGACTGAACAATAAAACATTATAGCAATGCTGTCACATAGATTTTAGGAACCGTAATGTAAAAAAAACTGAAATATCATAACGCATGCTATAATTACATGACTTATCTCCGTTTTTACAATGTAATATTGTGACAATGACGTGTTTATGGTCTTTTCAACTGAATATTGTGCACTGTAATTAACATTTATGTCATATTTAATGGGCCACGTCACCCAACACTACGAGTAGAGTACGCTGCAAAATAGTCTCATTTTTGTCAAGCCTAGATGTGACAGTGATGTAGCCGGGTCAGCAAACTGAAGCCTTTTCATCAAAAGTGTCAGATGAACGATTAAATCATTCTGACAAGGGAGGCGCTGATTGGTCAGAGTAAAGGAGCCATGCTGGAGTAAACAAGCTGCTATGGTCAGAAGGAAAACGGCAAGGATGAGATGGACGTTCAGGATGTTCACCCACGCGAAGCATACAGCATACAGATGGCACTGCATTGTCTTAACAGTTTTCTCGCAGCATGCCGTCACATACAAGAATCAAGGCAGAAAACAAATGTGTGCTTTGATAACTGAAACAAAATGAAGGCTGAACAACACAACGCTGTCTCTCCATGGGCAATCGCACACAAGACAGCAGGCACTGTGGGTTACTTTTCTCAGGGAAGAAGGATGCAATGATGAGTTATCAATAACCCTGACAGCCCTAATGTCGCATGTGCAACACTGAAATTTTGCCTGAATTTCTGCATAAATATGATCATTTTGTGTCAATAAGAACAATAGTCCACTGCTCTTCATGAATGAAAATGGGTTATTAGTTCACTGAAGTGAAAAAAAGTTAGGGGATGCAATTTGCGTGAGACAACCTTGACTGACACCTCAAATATGTATGTATATTTAAAGCGCATAAAATTGTATACTCGGCGTAATAAAAATAGTAAATGCTGTCAAAGGCTGATGTGAGATTTCCTCTGGAGCAATCACTCGCATGTAAAACTATCAATAATAATAATAATAATAACAACAACAACATTAGATTTTCTAGATTGTGAAAATATAAAATCCTGCTTCCTTTGTGCTGCTGAATTTGTTGTGCAGCCCATAATGGACAAATGCTGCAGTAGTTCTCAAACTTAAAACGGTCACTAAAAAGTGACCTTTGTCATTTCAAGTAATTTTTAATTCCTATTATTTCTATTGGAAAACATTTTCCTACAGCAACGAGTCCAGCTCAATAAGTTAACTTTTGACAGCAACTATTTTTGTTACAGTGAGCAGAGATTAAGCCTAGTGCTGGACTATATGGTGTATTGACAGCATATGTTCCAAATAAAGTTCATGGCTAGGCTTAATCCCTGTTTAGGAAACTAGGCTTACATAATGCATAATGTATGGATGGGCTTTTCAAGCAAGAATACTATTCAATTTTTGCAAGGATCCACAACAAAGGCAACAGAAGTGCTACACCGCTTTTACCTAGTAAAATACCTGAGACCTGGAAAACTACATATTACTTCTTTTATTGTGCAATAGTAGTTGGAAAACAGGCGCTTTATTGCCATCTGGAAATAGTAAGGCACCAGTGAAACAAGGGGAAACGTAGATTTTAGGACAAGATGAACTGCATAAACTATTCAATTTTTGAATAATTGAATGACTATTTGAACATACAAAATCACAACTCATTCCCAATATGTGCTTTCAAAGGAATGTGACTGTGCAGTTTTTAAAAGCAGGTTCAAAATCTATTTTTCTGGCAGTGGGATCTTTCTCTGTGAGTGATAACTTTTTAGTAGACAACAGGCTTTCAGGTTTCTGTTCATTCATATGATGTGCAGTCAGGATCTCAGAGGTCTGCTCATGGTGAAAGAAGACACTGCTTCACCATAGAACTCGGACACAAACTGTTCTATACAGCAGGTGCAGAGTTAGGATGAGAGTTTTTAGAGCTGAGAGGAGTGCATGAGTCAGATTTGAGCCATGACAAGATGCAACGTGCTGTAGGTGTAGAGCTGGAATGAGCGTGCATTACTCAGTGGGAGTTTTATTTTTGCCCTAAGTTGCACTGTAGCGTAGGTGTAGGCTTTGGTGCGAGTTTGTGTGTGTGTTACTGTACCAGAATCGCTGTGTGCTCCAGTGTCCTGCGAGCTGATGGTCTCGTTCAGGCTCTTGTCCCCACTGCTTCCCCCCCGCAGCGTTAGGGACAGCTGCCGTTTGATCTTCCTCATGCGGTCCATCAGAGGGGGCAGTGGGGGCCGAGATGAGGAGGGTGGAGGGGCAGCCACTGTTCAGTCGCCCTGCCCAAAACACACATACACACGTTGTAATGAGATTTTGGCATCTGAAGACTTTTCTGCCATATGACAAATATTACCAGGAAGCCAGATTTACTAGTATTAGTGGATATCCCACCAACAAAGCACTGATAATACAACTTTTTACATGATTCAAAGCACTAAAATTTGAACAAAGTAAGCAGAATAAATTCTTTGAATCCTGATAATAGACATTTTTAAAGGGACCATTCTGTCATATATGAACACACCACGGCACACAGTGTGACAGAATTCTGTCTCTGCATTTAAACCCATTGACCAAGTGAAGCAGCAGGCAGCCAGGAACACAGTGCCCGGGGAGCAGTGTGTGGGGGCGGAACGTTGCTCAAGAGTACCTCAGAGGTGCCACTAGCAGTCTTTTATGATCCAAAATAATGATTTAAGCTTGATGTTCAAAATGGTTTAAAAAAATCTGGGAATATTACTTTGTCCCTGCATGAACCTATAAATGGATAATAGCATTAATGGATTAAAATGAATGAATGAATGACTGAAAGCAATCATTCATTCATTCAGTTCCTATCACTGCTATTGTGAACAAGCTCTGACAGAAATAACTCTAAACACCCCCAAACAAAACATTCAATGATCGTTTACCACATGACTATATTATACAGACATTTCTCCCCTTTCCTTAATGTGATGTTATTTAAAACAGCAATCAAATGTAATTAATAGATATTAATTAAAGATTCAGCTTTTTTAAAAAAAGCACAGCTTAATAAATCATTACATGTCTGCTCAGTTTTTGATCATAAAGAATTATTTTGGCCTATTTGATCTATTTTTAGCTGCTAAATTTGGTAGCAATTTTCCTATTTTTCAGTCCCTATTACATAGTTATGTTGTTTGCAAGCATCAGGAAACCAGTACATTCACGTTTTGGCGAAAATGTCCCTGTTTTTACAATACATCTCACAAGACAGAGTAAATCCTCTCTTGGGAAACAACATGGCCTTTCAAAATAGCAAACTTGTTAGCACGTCTGAGACAGAGGGATGATCATGTGGGCGGATATGTTTATTAGCACTGGATGTTATTGAAAGCGACGGCGCTGCACTGCAAAGGCCTCACACTGAGCCTCCAGTACTGGCCTGGACTGGTCTCGCAGCACGAGCTACAAACCCACGTAAACACCCTCTCCCCAGCCAAGGAGAAGCGTTCACTTCAGAAACAATTAGCACCGATCATGCACACTGCTCCAAAAGCAGCTGGTTCCTATAATGTGGTGAATGCCATGCTTAAGCAGAAGAACTGAAGAACCTCATGGCTCCTTCTCAAACACTGGGGTTTCAGAGGAGATCTGGTGGGACAACTGAAAGGAAGGTCATACACGGGACAGATTTGGAAAGTGTCTCTACAAATACAGAAACAAAACAGAACCAAAACGAAAACGATGAACGAGCCAGAGTCGTAGAAGACGGCCTACGCTCAGAATGGAAAAAGTCAGGAACACTTTCAAGACATTCCAAACCAGCAGAAGATTATGCCTTTTATCCCATGACACTAATCACACTCTTTGGCAAGAAGATGAGCAGCAATCTCTGCTGCAAATCCAAGCTTTTCGTCCTTGCACTTGCGGTGACCCACAAAAAAAAAGGACAACAGTAGAACATGGAATTTAAAACCTGTTTACCATGCACATCTCTAGGAAACATGAGGAGCATCCTACGCTGCAACAGGAAAAGATTAGCGGGGTGGAATATCCCATATTCTCCTTCTATGTTCATGTAAATGCACATCTGAAAGAACAAGACAACTCAGTAGCCAACAGGCTAAAGACCTGAGGCTAATGAAATGGACTCTGAGCTCATATTTTGCCGCACGGCTTCAGATCGAAAAGTAAAGCTGAAATGTCTGAAAGTAGCCATCACACAAAAAATAATCTGCAGATCTAAAGCACAGTACAGCTGGAGCAGGCAGGACCCATGGCGAGAACTAAGCGAGGCACATTAACGCTGGGTTATATTTTTACCCCCCTGTTTTTGCATGTCTTTTAATCAGTGTTTAATTTCTCTCAATGGAGGGCGCACTTGGAGGTGCCGTTGCTTGAAAGGGAGACACCGAAAATACTTTGGATGGTTGAAATGGTGAAAGTGGAGGTCGCTGAGGCACGCACGGCTGCGGAAATCCACGGCTGAAACCTGAGCCATGAATGCGCCGAAGCTTCCCGATTGGCCTGAGGAGCCATGCTGCTTTTTGAATGGCCTGGCTGTTCATCTCAAGTGCTTTAAGCGCTGGTCCAGAGCCAATGATAACCACAGTGATACGCCGACTATCGTTTACCAACGATAACCTCCATTAAAAGCCTCTCTGATCTCTATCAGCCATAAACAAACGGTCACTTTCTCAAGGGGTCCAGGCCGGCCTACATCAACTAAGAGTGTGGAATGCTGGGATAATAGAGCACATCGCTCCTGCATGTACCACAATGGAACACCACAGGTTCACAAATAGCAAAACAAAAACGGTGCCGTTATCTATGTTTATGCAACGTTACTGTTCTCTAACATAGCCGACATTTTCAAATAGTTGAGGCTAGATTGGATCAGTGGGAGCGTCAGGAACGACGTGCCCCAGTCATCACCACCAGACATCTGTTGACCAGACGCGTGCAGCAATTGCTCCTCCCTCATTATATACACTCGAAACTCAAAAACATTATTAGTAATAATAAAAACCACTTAATCTTTTCATGCAATGCCTTTCTTTTCTTTGCGCCGCATTTCGGAGATACCATCCCTAAAGATTCCAAAATTAAACATAAAAAAAAGATAGCTTACATATAACTTAATATAAAAGTAGCACTGACTATGAACTCACAATGACCTTAGTCCTGCTTTATTTTAGGGTAGAGAATAGAGCTCAAGGCTAGTCATATCTACCAAAAACTGCTTTGGATTTGACATGGCGTCTCCAGGGATGCATATAAGGACAGCTAAAGCACAGGCCAGTAGTTGGCACATACTGCAGTAAGATAAGAGGTCAGGTTGTCCTGTACTTTCTGAGAAGAAACAAGAGATAAACAGATATGCCTGTGTCTTGTTTTAAATAAGCTCCTCAAGTACATACAATATTTTGTCGCTGCTGTAAAAAAATCTCCATTTTTGGCCACTTTTTACAATCTGATTGTTATATTGTGCGGAAATGTCATGATGAATTTACCATCAGAAAAGGTCCACTCTTCTCCAAGATTTGAAAGTTTTTCTATCTGGGTAAAGTTAACATTGTGGAGGTAAAAGGCTTCATTACAACAGCAACAATTTGCACAGCTACAAGGAAGTCAACATTAAGTCCAGTGGTACCTGTTCTGCAACAAACCTTTGTCTGATAAAACTCATCATTCCAGGAAACCTTCAGCAATGAATTCTGAGCATGTATATCGATATGCCTTTCATTTTCTAGGCTGTGCACATCACAAACATGACTGTTACTGCTTTTCTTTTTACCCATGCTGCAAAGCTGAATATGCATTAGGCATTGTAGGAAAACCATAACCTGACCTTTAGACAGGCATGCAGGTATCCATTCACTAATCATGTCAGTAATCAAACACTAGAACAACTGTTCACTGTGTGTGTCTGCCCTTAGCTGCTCTCGTTCGTTAGGTCTAACTCACGCCAGCTTGGGCTTGCATGCAGATTCACATGCTAAAACCTCTCAGAGTAAGAGAAATGGCCAAGGATCAGCTCTCACCTTTTGTGTACTAATAACTTCATTATAAAGGAAAGAAGGGGCTGAGCCAAGACGTTTGGTTTACATGCATTTACCCTGAGCAGTGAGTCTTTCTTCCTTCTATGACGTGTTGCCACATCCTCTGCCAAGAGTTTCCATGCCCTGCAATGCCTCGAAGGTGGAGCCTAGTAGCGCCCCTATCAGGTGACCCAAAAACGCAAACACAGCTAAGAATGAATGAAAGCCAATAGGGGCCTGTTAGCATGATGCAACTGAGTTCATGCTGCCTACCAGCATTCATACCAGCATTCATTCATTACTGGACATGTTAGCCGTTTTGGGCAAAGTACTCCTTACGGTTTTGAACTGAAGTACAGGGTATGAAGGCTCTAGGCCTCAGCCACAAAGTGTCAGCTGCAGCTTTGGTAGCAGCTAAGCAGCCTGGCAGTATTCAATTACAGAGAAGGCGGGCTGTTCCTTTAATTGACACGAGTCGATAAGGCACAAAGGATAAGGCAGCAGCTCATTTATCCTCTCTACAGGGCGACAGGGAGCTCAGCTGTCCCAGAGATTACTGAAGTTAAGGGTAGAACGACTGGGACAGTTTGACTTGATCAACAGCGAGCATAGTCTAATTGAATCAGACTTCTTGGTTATATTATAGTTTTCTCTAATATTCACTGACTTTCATGGCCAGAATACAGACAGGTCAGGATATGCAAATAAGTAGCGAGGTCCTATGATAGCATCTGCCAAGTGTGATGTGGGGTTCGCAGAAGTGATCTGTAATCCAATCAGTAAGGATGCAGCCCGGTACGGCAGCCACTGAACTGCATCAGATGAGCAGTATGAATGGGACAATGCCACATCGAATGGTAGAAATTCTTGTTAGTCCAGGCGAGTGTTTGATGGCTGAGTCATCACATTTACTGAAACAGCTCCCTGCAAAACATCTTAAAGAAATTCACTTTGGATTACTTGTGTTGTGACTTGGATAGCAATGATGATTAAGAGAAGAATGGATGATGTGAAACGATTTGCCCGTCTATGAGCATGTTTCTTTTGAAGTATCTGTTATAGTAAAGGACAAGCATTGAAGATAATGGCAAAAATCCCTTTCACCCTAACAAAAGCCAAAAGCACAGAAGCTTTTACCAAATATACATAAATAATCCAATTGGAACACAGACAATATAAATACAATGCAGTGTTTGCCTCAAACTCTGTTTGGGTGGGGTCCCCAACCTTTTTTGCACCGAAGAATAGTTTCAAATAAAAAACTTTTTACTCATTTTTGCTAGCTTGTGGACTTCATTTTAATTTGTACATTTTGAGGCTCTACAGTACAGACAGGTAGGGGGGACCCTCTGCAGACAGAGGACGAAGTATGGACACAGTTAACCAAAGCCAGTCAGTCCTTGGCCACTGGCTGCACAGCATCCCTCTCTTTCTAGACTGGCATGAGTCTGAACGCAAGGTGACATACTGTTAGAGGTGACCTTCAAAAAGCTCAGCCTTGCCACACAGCTCTATGGCAGCTTCACGCCGGCCTTCATGTGGGCACAGATGTGTTCTCATTCTCTATCACTCCACAGTGAAGAAAATGTGATCAGGAGGATGGCAGCGTGCAGAAAGGCTTCCTAACTGAAGGAGTGGGTTCTGTTCTGAAAATAGTCTGCATACACTCACAATCCATGTAGGAGGAGGACATAGGCCAACAGATTACACAGTCATCCACAAATAACCCAGTCCCAGTTAAAGTAAACCCAGGGCCAGCGCATGATATTCAGTCCTATGCAAAATTACATTTTTCCACCCCCAGCTTCAGTCCAGTCACGAAGTTTTGTTGGCGGTGTGATGGCTGCCGTAGTTGGTCCTTTCCTCCGATTTCAAAAACGTACCGAGAGTCCACATCACAGATTCAGCAGCAGAACAACAGATGATCAAGAAAATTACATCAAGATATAGAATCATGTGCATTGCTCATAGTCTACATTTTTTCCTTAAGTAATTTATCTTCCCAAACACTACATTTAAGTCATGGCTGAAAATTGAGAAAACATAAAATTCATATTTATGGCCATTTGTGTGTTTACATAGAGTACTTAATAATGGCTTTGAAGTACTTGAGGCATTGTTTTAAAATGAAATCTATGGACGATGCCACTGTCCATCACCGATGACTGACAGTCATGATGTGGAGCCCAGCATCGTGAAAACCCTTCTGCCCTTGACATTATTTTTATGCCACTTTGTCAACCCCTAGTCTTTGGTAATGGAAGTGGGAAAGATCTGCATTAGCCAGCCCTCAGGACAGTCTCCCTGCTGTACACTGTGAGCTATTGAAAAATTGCATAAGTAGATGCGCACTTCTGTCCTTGCAGCTCCCACACTTGGGTAAATATATACATTAGAAAGCGGTGCCTTCCTCATAGCACTGCTAAACTCCAAGCATGCTTCTGGTTTCAGTCTAACTCAATCTTCAGTGCCACTGTGTGAAGAATGTCATTTTTGAGGCTTGCTGCCCTGTAGTCACGAATGTAGCCACCACATACTCCCCAACACTGTAAAGCGAATTCAGCTACTGAGTGTGAATTTTCTTAAAATCTTTTCCACTTGCTTCTATAAGTTCAAAGGCATTAGACCTTCTCCGATGCAGCAGAATCCTAGGGAGTCTTCTTCACATTAGTCAACAGGCTAATTATAACATCCTGTAATACATTATTGAGAAGGCACTTCAGTGCCTCATTAGCCCCGACCAATGTGGGCTCCTATACTGAAATCATGTCCTTTAGTGTTCAGTGAAGATCCTCCTGTCTCTACCTAGTCTAGTGCTTACAGTAGCTCTCCTCGCCTACTCCTCCCACCACCGACCACCCACACATCAGATGTGGTGTTGAGTCAGAGAAGCCCTATGTGACATCTGTCTGCCTTCGCCATCTCGAAGGCGTCCAGTGACTCAAGCATACTACATGAATGAGTGATACATCCTGATGCTCCCGAGAATTTCAAACAAGCATGTCAGGTTTGCTTTGTACTTCCCTGTTCCTGGTTTCAGTGACTTGAGCCTTGTACCTGATAAATTGAGCATGCCTTCGCCATCTTCACACTGCTGAGAGGTTCAAGAGCTGGACTAAAACCAAGCTCTCAGTTTGCAATGCTGTTAACCCACCCACCCTCCGACCTCTCAGGCACTATATAGATTGGTGCATTCCATGATCCAGCGCCCAACTGAGCTCATGAAGGGTTTGGTCTGTGGCTAAGGGATGGAATCAGATGAGCAGTGGGGACTCCAGGAGTATTTGGACATTACCAACTGCATCCTGAATTGTTTGGGGACGGGGCGCTGCCTTACTGTCTGCTCAACTGTTTAGCACAGCACTGTCATTACAGGGGTCAGTACAATCAGATCACCAGGAACCTTAAGTACATTTTGAATGCTTTTTCAAATGCAGTTCTCTGGTGCATCCAGAAAGCATGGACCACACTATGATGCACCCTCGGTCACGCGCCTATTTCCACTCCAACGGCTCGTGCCTTTCTGCTCTGGAAGCTTGCAGATCAGCCTGCACAGTTTCCCGTTATAGCCAGCTGGTTGAGAGGAATTAGTACGGGCTAAAGTGTGAGCACGGTGATCTGTCCCGTCCTGCCGTGCCCAATCCTTTTGCATTGCTGCTGCCGCTTTACTGATTTGCAGCTATGCATCGCAATGCCAAGCAACCAAAGCTGCTCCATGCATGCAACGCCTCTAACGCCTAATATATATAGATACACGTACATATGTGCATACACACATATGTACGTGCGTGCATCCATTCATACACACATACATACATATAAGCATGTTGATCACATTAAGATCTCATGCTGAGATAGATTCAGATTTGTTACTTAAAGTGGTGATGAAGCTGCTCAGCAATCTGTCATATATCTGGATATGGTGCCGTATGGAAAGGCAACAGTGCTAACAGTTTGTGCGTTAATCTGAAAGCCGTGCCACATATGGCCCAATAATACCCGGGCTCTCCTGTTCTCTTACCCGTGGACAGGATCCCGTCGTGCCCTTGTAATCTTAGCAATGTCCCGAAGCCAACGTGTGCTCCCAGTAGTCCTCGGCCATGACTCTCAGTGACTTGGGGAGCACACCGACTCCCTCCCAGCGAGCAGCATGGTCAGCAAGGCTTGTCCAGAAAATACTAAAACCTTCAGAGCAGCAGCTGTTCTTCTTTGCTTGGCCAAATCCGGAGCAGTCGGTCCGGGGCTTCTGCGAATAGATCCGGAGTCACTCACTCCGTCCAGCCGGAGAGGTGGGGGATGGACCTGGTCACTGACTGGCCAAAAACGCGAGTGAACGCATCACCTTTTTACATTGTAAACACAGATAATAGTCTAAGCTTCTCACTCGGGCTGTTTACCACAACGTTACCAAACCCGACACTACTATAAAGGCCTACGAACACGGGGCGTCCCCCCCCTACTAAAGTGGAACTGGCATACAGTGGGCTGACCCAAATTCCATTCAACCAAGTCAGACCGTACCATTCGGGCTAAATGCTCAGGGGAGAGGTGGCAGCATTCCTACAGTATATCAGAAAAATTCACCTCACCGCGAACCAATAGTAAAGCGGCCCCGTAACACGTCTCTCCCAGGTTATCAGGAGGTGAGCAGCACTACAGAAAATGAACAACCCTTTGAGTGCTTCAAAGCATGGCTTGATCTCTTTGATTTCTATTTTTCGTGAAAGTTTGAGTGCTGAGGTCTGATGGGGTGCCATTGACTTAGACTCACCACACTGTACATTTTAATCAGAATTACATGTAGAGACACGTGTGTCGGTGGAAATGTCAGTTTTGCGCCTTTATTATATACATTAGAGTTGTTGATATTATAAGCATGTTTGTGTGTGCAGCCTGCGTATTAGAATAACTGATTAAAATGGTCCTGCTTCACTTCACCGTGTGGCCTGAGATGAAGAGGGGAACATGTGTGCGTTTGTGTGTGTGTGGGAGTAAGCGAGAGAGAGAGAATGTGTGCGAGTTATACGACATATACAACTGTTTGACTTGAGTGCAACAGCGTGTGTGTGTGTGTGTGTGCGTGCGTGCGTGTGTGTGTCAGAAGCAGGCCAGTGAAGCCCCATAGTGAGTCACATCTCTGGCATGCACTTACTAGAGCCCCCAGCAGCTCTCTCTCTCTCTCTCCTTCTCTCTTTCTTGCTCTCTGACTCTCTATCTCACGTTCTCTCTCTCTATCTTTCTCTTTCTCCCTGAAAACTCTGCTGCATGAGTGTGAGCCTACAGCATGTCTTTTGTGCACTTTATGTATAATTTTTATTTTATTTTTTTACTCAACTACATTAACTTCCAGAGAATGGCACATAACACACTGATGGTGCTCTTGAATAACATAAAATTTTCCAAAAACTGAAACGAAGATACTTCAGGAACTCTGTTTTGAAAAATACTCTATTGCTACATCATACTGTGGTATATTTGCCAGTATTATTCATAAAGTATCATATAAAAAGACTCAACAAGCATACACAGCAGAAATATAGCAGAATTTACTTTGACATTATTCACTTTACAATGACATTATTCACTGTTACACACCAAAGAACTCACACCAAATCTGCTCTGTGTCATATTAGCAAGCAAAATAGTGTTTTTTTTAGTGTGGGGAGACAATGGACAACTGGCCTTAATTAAGTGTAACTCTAGCTGTTGGCAAAGCCAAGCACATACTGTACAGAAGGCCGACCTTGCTGTAATTAATGCCAATGTTGAAGAAGTTCCTCTGCAGGCCAGTAGTAGCCACTGTTCAGTGGGGTGGCACAGAGTGGCTAATTTTTAATGACCAGTATCAGGCCTGACCCACTTCTGATTCTGGCTGGGTTTATTTATGGGTTTATGGGCTTATTTATGGACTATATAGGTGAATTTCAGGAGCAGTGGTATAATAGTAGCATGTTTATGATACATGAAGCATATTATTTTCTGAGGCTTCATAGGATTGAAGAATATGAACATATTTATTTAAGAGAGTCTTTTAAGTACCCGCCCAATATCAACAATATACTCTCTAAGATACATAAGTTATCATGATAATGATAAATATAATTATACAGCTCACCCCTAATTACAATGATAATTAGTATTATTACTACTTCTACAACCAGTAGCAAAAGTGAGTAGAGTAGAATGGGGTTTTATGGCACATTGTCATGTAGCTGCTTTGGATGTGTGTGTCTGCATGCATTTAATAGAAGAGTGCTGCAGGTTTTGATGCAAATTGGGGATGGCAGATACTGAGTGGAAAACATACAGCACCTGTAGTCTCTCAGCCTGACTGCCTCTTTCTGTCTTGCATCTGTGCGTGTGTGTGTGTGTGTGTGTGTGTGTCTGTGTGTGTGTGTGTTTCTTGTATCCTCTGGATTCAGGGCGTATTACCATTAAGACTGCTGCTATAATATTACTATTAATAGGCCTTATAACATAATAGCCTTTTTGTAGAGACTTGATCATGATATGACCTGGGTATCAATAAGTTATATTTATTTATATGCTTTCAAATTGTAAATTATTCATATTTACTAAGACCTGAAGTAAACTTTGTTTAGTAATACGCCTGTAAGACAGCAATAAGTCATTCTGAGCCAATGCTATTACTACTACTACTACTGCTTATAATAATAATAATAATAATAGTAGTTGTCATAAGGGTTTGGCTACTATGTTTACAGGCAATATAAATGAAAAACAAAGCTCAAAAGGAGGTCTCTGAAGGGAAAATGCCTCCTGCTGCCCAACCTGCGGCTGCGTTGTTGTGAAATCCCTGCTTGTGGCCGTAACCTCCCAAGCGGCCTGTGAGTGTGTTTAAATGGAGAGACATGCCATTCGTCATCATTATCTGCCTGTGCATGTGTGAAGGGGGAGGGTCAGTGGAGGGAGGAGAGAGAAAGAGAGAGCGAGAGAGAGAGCAAGAGATAGGTGGAAAGGGGTGGAAGAAAGAGAGAGGAGGATTATGACATGATTGGCTAAAGGAGGATTAAAAACTCAGCCCAGTTGGCCCGGCCTCTTCTCTTTTACCACTGGTTGTGTGTGTGTGTGTGCTTGTGTGCCTATTAGTTTGAGCATATGTGTGCATGCCTGAGCCTAGATATGTGTGCGGGTGTGTATGTGCGTGTTAGTGTGTGTGTGTGTGTGTGAGTTTGTGTGTGTGCATGCTTGAGCCTGCCTCATGCTTCAGTGTGACCTATAGCTGCACATTCAAGTCACATCAAGGCAAACTGCGAGAACCACAGAGGGAGCAGAGAGAGAGGGAGGGAGAGGGACAAAGCGCAAGAAAAGAAGCGTGAACGAGGGAGAAAAGGAAAGAGAAGCACAAGGAGTGGGTGCTCTGGTTAAAAGAAACACTTTAAGAGAGAGTAAGCAGAGAGGCGTCGAAGGGAAAAAGGAACTGAGCGGTGCGCCTGTAGACACAGCTGCAGCTGGAAGTAAGCATGCACTCATGGCCATTCTGCTTGGCACGATGGTCAGATACACTGGCTTTTGTTTGCACTGTGACTTTCAAGGAAAGGCAGATGCTGTTTTTATTCTCGTATGGATCCTGCTTATGTGTGCTTTGGGTGTTCTGCATAATGTGTGCTTTTCTTTGCGTGTGTATGTATGTGTGTGTGTGTGTGTGTGTGTGTGTGTGTGTGTGTGCATATTTCTTAACCTCTTTTTCCACATCAGCAACTGCAGTTTTCTGCATGACCCAAGACATGTGTATATGCAGGCTTAGGTGTGAAGAGCTCATTACTTTAACCCCGTGGAGGCCCATGAGCAAAGCATAAGCCTGTTATAATCCACTATACATTGTGTGTGAGTGTGTGTGTGTGTGTGTGTGTGTGTGTGTGTGTGTAGAGGATTCATATGGCCTGCATCTCAGAACTCTGTTCTGCCCTCACTTTGATGAGATCGACTTCATTAGATT
>JBBPDC010000017.1:15781259-15794605 GCA_037974485.1 Hemigrammopetersius urotaenia
ATTATGCATTAAAACAAGCCGCATTTTCTGTATTGTGCCTAAAAACAAGCACGATTAGACAGATAGGCACTTTCCCTAGACAAACGGAAGTGCAGAAACAAAAAAGGTGCAGAAAAAAAGCTACATTTCATTTTGTTCTCTGTATAGTATACATTCATGTATTATATGAATCAATGAAAACGTGTCATTAGACTGGTTGAATCCCAAATAGCTTCCCTAAATCCCTGCGCTCAGTGCACTACATAGAGTTAAAGACACACCCTACCTAGTGCACTACTTGTCAAATGGAGAACCTTTTTGTATTCAGTAATTAATAATCAACGATTTAGAACTGACAGTCTGTTAATGGTGCAGAAAGGCCATTAATGATGTTTCGAGTCAGCCATTAGGCACGTCATTGACTGGCTCTCCCTTAATGACCCTTCAGTGCACCCATGTGTGCGTGTGTGTATGTGTATGGTTGTATGCAGGTTCTATTTTGGATTCGGTGTTGAGTGAGGTGAATCCCAGCACGGTGCTGGAGCTGGGCACATACTGCGGCTACTCTGCAGTCAGGATTGCCCGTCTGCTGTCTCCTGGCACCAAACTCATTACTGTTGAGTTTAACCCAGCTAACGCTGCCATTGCCCGACAGGTCATCGCCTATGCTGGTCTACAAGAGCAGGTGTGTAATTGATATATATATATATATATATAATAGGCTGATTCTACAAGTCCTAAGGGTTAAGTCAAAAACTTTGGTACATAAACCTGCAAAATATAAATGGAGATCATGGCGGGGGTGTCATTTTAACTGCCATTGTTCAGTACCAACACATGGGGACACTTTGCTTCTTTAGTTTTGCATTGGTGTCTGCTTTAACCTTTAGTGTTTAGTAAATCAGCTTTACGTACAATTTTGTGTTATGAAAGGTTATGAATGATTTGCCCTAGGGCCATGAAGATCATTGTTATAGCACTTGCTTAATTCTGCCTTATGTGGTTTCTGACTCTTTCTACGTGACTGTGATCTACAAAAATAAACCAAAGTACATCCAGTGGCAGCATCCATTCTGAAGCCTGAATGTTGTGATATGTATATGCCCAATGTGAGGGTTTCTTATGATGGCTATGCCATACAGCACACATTTATACAAAACATTCTAAGACAGGATGCGTAGCTGAGGCGCGTGTGTGTGATATAAGAGTGTGAGATTTATGCAGGAGAAAGCTGCTATAATCTTGTGTGTTACGCTTTTAGTAGAGTAGCTTTGCAGAAGAAATTTGAAATTAGCATCCAAATAAGAAGCATGATATGGCATGTGGGATTGAAACATCATGTGGATTGACAGCATGAATCTAGATGCTAAACAGTCTTAGCTTGAAGCACAATGGAGGGATTTGAACACCAGCAGTCTTTTATATGCTTGGTTTTGGTTTCCAGGTCATGCTGCTGGAGGGTTCCTCTGGAGATTTGATCCCCAAAATGAAGGAGCGCTTTGGTATCACGGCATTTGATTTTATCTTTCTGGACCACTGGAAAGATCGCTATGTTCCTGACACTAAACTGCTAGAGGTGAGAAACAGACCACGTGGTTGGCATAAGGTTTCCATGCCACATTTTTTCACTAATCCAACTTTGATCAAATAGGTTAATCAGCATTGGGCTGATGTCTGAGCTCATGAGCATTAGGATCTGAAGTATAAAAATAAAAATGTACACTGGATTTACAAGTGCTCCACTAGTTTTGAGAGTTTGAGGCTTGCATTAAAGGATCTGGATGCATAACCCATAATATATATTACCACCCAGAAACAGTACTGTACAAAATCTTGAATCACCCCTAATTTCTTTGTTTCTTCGAATTCTCTTGTTGCTGTGAAATGATGATTTTATGGCATACCAAGTAGATTAAATTAAAGAGAGAAACAAATGTTTTACTGCAACAGGCTGCAAAGTGCCTAAAGAGATGAAGTGCCTGAGTAAATGTGTTCCAACCACTCCAGCATTCAGCATCACCAGTATACTGATCACCGCCTGATCATCTGGAATCATCTGCATCTGTTTCTTTACTGGTTCAGGTCTTAAGTTAGGTGGCTTTATTTTGTTTGAATGATTCATACATAGGTAACTGTGTGGCCTAACAAACAAAAACATCCCCCGAGACTGGTCAGGTTCCGGAACTGGACTGAAATGAGAGCCTTTGAAAGTCCTTCAGGAAGCCTGGGGAACTGTTCCTCAAGGCTATCATTAAAAAGTACAAGAAAGTGAGGCTCTTTGAAAGATAAATTCTAAGAAAAGAAGAATGGCTCAAGACTTTTGCACAGTACTGTACCTTGTCTGTTCCTAAGAGCAGAGCCTTTTCTGACTGGATATGTTTGACCACTCTCACTCACATATGTAAAAGCGCAGCAACCCTGCTGCACAAGATAAGCTTGCAAACACATAAATACCACAACATTGCCATATTAGTGCCAACCCGCAAAGATGGTGAATGTACGCGAGTGTAGGTGTTCATTCATGCAGGATAACAGCACTGATTAGTTTGCTGCTTTCTTTCGACATTAAACTCAACTCTATAATGAATCGCACTCGTTATAAAGATGGGTAAAACCTTCTTGTTATTTATCTTATACTAAAAATATAAGTCTAACGTTTATTATTTGTAAGCTTAGTCTGACTTCGGACCCCTGTATGATCTAGGAAGTGCCAGTTCCTTGGTCTGTACTCTCATCAAGGCTCATCATTTCTAGTTAAAACAAAACTTTCAAGTGTCTAGTTTATACTATTTCTTCAATCAAATAGCATTTTTGCTGCTTACGTTTTAATGTGACAAGTTATTCCAATCCGCTGAAAGGTAATGCAGGTCACCAAAGTACGTCAATTACCAGATAAAATGAGTGTTACACTCAGGGAAACTGTGTGCTGCTGGTTCTAATGAAAATCCTCTCCTCTGCTGTCCTGTAGTCGTGTGGACTTCTCAGAAAAGGCTCTGTGCTGTTGGCTGATAACGTCATCTGTCCAGGAGCACCTGAATACCTAGAGTACATTAGGAAGAGTCCTCGGTACGAGAGTCGATACTACCCAGCCCACCTGGAGTACACCAAGGTGGAGGATGGCCTGGAAAAATCAGTCTTCTTAGGATAGTGAGAGAATATGATGGGGTTTTTTCCTTTCTTCAGTAGCTCTACACAGAAACATGTATCTAGTCACTCATTTAGATTAAACAGTCAACAAAATGTTACACCTAGAAAAGCAAAAATATGAGGCACTGAAACTATAACACGTTGGTTTACAGTACATACATATTAACATCCCAATGCACCGTAGATACACCTAAAGTGGATACACAAAGTGTTTGAACAACCATTTTCCTCAGTGTGTCTACATATACATTATTTTCTTTGTTTTTTTCAATGAAAAGTGATTGCCTTGGCTTAACAATACTTTTGAAAATGAATGTTTTTCAGCCTTTATATACATACCTTTCTTACTTTTAAGAAACGTTATTTTTAAGACTGAAAAGTACTGTGAGTTGTTACATTTGTCAAATAAAAATACCCAACAATTAACTGGCCTGTATATTTTATACCAACTCTACTCAAAGTCTATTTTGAAATTTCTGCATATGCATATATTGTCAACAAATAAGTAATTCATTGAATTTGTGAATTCTACCAATTCTTCACTGAATTTAGTTGATAATTCCACCAGTTCTTTTAGTTCGTATAAATAGATGGTGCCAAAAGTATTGATACAAAGAATGTTCATACAGTATTCACTTCATTGTATATTGAAATGTATCAACCCATGTGTCCATGGAAAATATAGCACAAAACATTACCATATTCTTATACATAATTTGTTGTATTAGTCTGGGGGATGGGAGGCACATATTTTACAAAAAAATGACAGTTTTTGAGGAGTAAATACATTTTCATTTTCTTTAATCCCAATATCCTCGATTATTCCTTGACCTCAAAAAGCTTTGTTGAAAATCCTGAACTTCCCTTCCCATGAAATACAAGTTCATTCAGCCACTCCGAGTCTGTGTACAATAATAAAACAAGCTGCATGAACACTATCCATGATGTCAGTTCTGCGATCTGAAGATTTTAGCCAGCAGGGATACATTAGACTGGGCCTTTGCCTGGATTGCTTTGCTCTTCTCTTGAGCTTTCTCAAGGTTTTTCTTGGACAGGCCTTTCCTCTTCATCCGGTCCAACTTGATTTCTTCCTCAGTCCTGCGCTGTGTGAAGGCCCAGCTCTTTTCGGCCACAGCCTCACCCTTCTTCTGCTTCTTTTTCCTCAGTCTGTCCAATGTCTTGCTCTTCTCCACACTGGCCAAGTAGAAGTTAGTCTCACGCTTGGCCTGTGAGATTTCTGTCCTCATGCGCTGATGATAGACAGTCTGCTCATATGCCAGTCTCTCACTCAGATGGCACCACTGGAATCTGTGCAGGTACTGTAGCAAAAGGTAAAAAGAAAATGATCAACAAAGGTCACTTGCAATGTGCAGGGCTTATGCAAATACAGGGCTTAGATAAGTCCTTGAAAAACAGCCCTAGGCCACTCGAGCTTGTGTTTGTCATTTCAACCATCTACACAGGATAGACTGAAAAAAAACATTATTCTTCTAGGACCATAGTGAGAAACAAAAGCAATATATAACTACACAGACACAGACGGAACTACACAAAGTACAAAACAGAAGTTTACAACACAAGAGTAAACAAAACAATAGTATAGGTCAGGACAGCAGACGACAAAGAGCACTAAGTGAGTGGGGATTCAATTCTGTCAGATTTAGTTCCGATTGAGTCGGACAGCTTGGCAGGGACGGCCTGTATGTTGCAGAACCTTATGCCAGGAGGTAGGAGAGCATGTGTGGAGTCATCCTCAGTGCCGGTGGCTTTAGGGATACAGTGTATAATATAGATATCTTTGGCATATAGATATTTTCAGATTACTTGTTGCAAAGAGGCACAAATTGAGCTATATTTTCTTTCACATGACCCACTATGTATGTCTTGCATTTTAATACACAATACAGTGACTGGGTAGTAATTCAGCCAAATGGGAAGATTTAAAAAAACAACACCACAAAACCGTGCATTTCTGACATTACATACTTTGATAGACCACAGATCACTGTTGAAGTGGCTTCTCCTGCGGTGAGTCATTGGCGTGTTGTGGAGAGAGACTGCCACTTTCTTGGCGATGCGTTTGTCTCTGAACTCCACCCAGCCCTCGACATAACTTGACCCATTGCTGCCTGCTTTCCTCTTCTTCCTCTTGATAGAATGATCTAAGAAAACACGCAGTCATAACAAGCAAAACAATAACACAGATCAACGAAAAAGTTTTTGTAATCATCAGAAACCACAACACACTTTACCAAACCAGTTTTTCATGCTGATTTCAGATCTGCTGTCAGCTTTTTCCAGTCACATCAACGTTTAGAATTATGAATAAAATTAGATTTGTGACAAGACTTGCATGCGGTTGTTATTCAACCGCAGGCACCAATCAAGCAACTTTTAATATTTTCAGTGCGAAGTCAGACAGACGCACACTGACATAGATATAATGATCAGTGTCAGTCAGCTACCACTGTTTCTTCAAAAACGCTTAGCGTATGATTATATGCAATTATAACAACTATCATGCAATATATAACTAGCTTCATCACAAAAACTGTATGTCCAGGAAACACACACACAGATTTGAAATCAGTGTGAAAAACACTTCAAAGCCCACATAAACTTATCTCTGATGATCTTGACCTGTTGACCGGTGTAATATCTGTCACTTATGGTATATAATGTGTCTTCCGATGTCATGATACAATTTTTGTCATGTTGCCCACCTCTCAAATAATGTATAATGTATGCAGTGATTCTGCCTAAGATTTTCCATTCAGATGTTTAAAGGCCACACAAACACTTAAATTCAAGATCACACTCAACACACTCAGTTAAAGGAAGTCAACTATCCTTTAATCATCCTCTATAATCTCACCTTCAGACTGGAGAAAGATTCTTCCAATTTCTCCATACACAGACAGCAAGTTCCGCACATGCTTCGGCCGCAGCCTTGGGGGAATGTGCCCCAAGTACACAATGCCTGGGACACACTTTTTGCTCTTGGTCTTCTCACCAGTATCAGCACTGCCCAGCTGCTCTCCATCTTCGTCACCACTGTTCTCAAGGTTGGCACATTCAACATCCTTCTGGCCAAGTCTGTCCTCCTCTTCTTCGGATAACCTCAATTCCACATCTGCACCCTCTTCCATCTCAGCAATTTCTTTCTTGTATTTAGATTCAGTCTGGTAGGGATAAAAGAAAAATATGATTAATACACATAAATGTTTAGACAAAATGTTCCAAAATCAGCTGAACTGGTTGGCGCTGGTCGTTTGCATTAGGACAGCTAGAAAGCAGACGGGATCTCGAAATTTCCCACATTTGTATTGTTACTACAATCAGGTCCATGAAGTTTATTCTTCAAGCAACAAGTTGGTTAACACAGAAGTCACTTTATTATGTCCCTAAATAAAATCAGTGCGTGATAAATACTGTATTTTATCCACTGCATTACACAGAGTTAATGTTTACAGTCCTTGAAGCTATACAGACCTGCAGTCACTTTTAAGCGATTGTTGTTGGCTTATTCTTTGGTGCTTTTCAGAGTAAAATCGCCTGAATACAGCATTCAAAGCTTTCAAAGTCTGAGTGAAATAAACTCCCGTGCATAGGCCGTTTCTGTAACTGAGGTGAGTGAGGAGTCGATGTTGGGTTCTGCAGCTATTCCAGACGATCAGCTTTAATAGAATCTAAATAACAAATCTCAGAAATTTACCGCTCCTCAGGGACACGCGGCTCTCTCTTACACTAATACGACTCAATCCAAAAAGACAAACAGCGATTCTCCTTTAGCAGGACAGCAGCTACACGTGTAACTCAGTGCGGCTACCAATGACGTCATAAACACGCGCAGTAAACGCGAGTGTGTTTAAAGAAACAGGCTGCTGTCAAAACATTAGGACGTGCACTGCACCACACTGCAATACAGTAATACTCTATACTGTACAACAATATACTGTACTACACTATACTATATTACACCACATTGCAACACATACACTAATACACTATACTATACAACAATATACTGTACTACACTGTACTATACTACACCATACTACAACACACAATACATCAATACACTATACTATACAACAATATACTGTACTACACTATACTATATCACACCACACTGCAATACACAATCTGGTAATACACTATACTATACAACAACATACTGTACTACACTATACTATACTACACCACACTGCAATACACAATACAGTAATACACGATACTATACGACAACATACTGTACTACACTATAATATATTACACCACAGTGCAATACATAATACAGTAATACACTATACTATACAACAATATACTGCGCTCACTACGAAACACTAGGTATTTAAAATGTGCTTAACTCTACCTTAATTTAGCCCTGAAAATACACCAACCCCCTTCGTTTGAATTAAGCAGCCATTAATTTGTGAACTCACCCCTTAATTTTACCTTAAAAGTGGATTTAAGGCATGAGTGTGAAACCCCTTAATCTTAAAAATAAGCGATTCATTCAGGAGGTTCTATTATTTAAGGGTTAAATTTGAAAAAGTAAGGGGAAAATTCAGTAGTTTTGCCCTGTAATCACCCTGAATCTGTGCACATTTCCCCTAATTTTCCTTAATTTCCTGGAAATTCATGGAAAAAATTAAGGTAATTTTAAGGGGTTTAAGGTAATTAAGGTAAAATTAACGGGTTTGGTTTCGTAGTGACTATACTACACTCTGCTACACTGTACTACACTATAATACATTGTTCTGTACTATACCATGATACTCTGCACTACACTACACTAGACCACACGACTCTACATTTATAAACATTACAGTAATTAACAAGATCTGTAGAGGCTGCAATGGTGTGCAGCTTATTCACAACTGTTTCTTGTTATACCTGGAGCTCTTGAAGACGTGGTTACTATCACCTCCCTGAGTCTCTCTAGAAAATAGCATATCACATTAAACTAACAATTTGAATTGATTAACAATTCAAATATCCTTAAATGTTGGAATATCAGCATTTTGTAACCATTCCAGCTCATCCACATGAACTGATGGACTTTGCTGTACTTCTACATTTTGAACTGATAAAATTTTTACTACTGCTCAAACATGCTAGTGAGCAAAGGAGTTGAATATTACTCACTTACATTTAGCCATTAACATTAGTACAAAAAACTTTCAAAATCACTGTTTGTGATTCATTTTATTATGTTACAATGGTGAAAGCTGCTCTTTATCTGTGTGATATATGTACTTAGGTGCTGGATGTACTCGGAAGTTCTACAGTAGTTATTTCTGATGTATCAGTTATTGCAATCCGTCTGAGATTTTTGGACGGCAGGGGGCGACAAAGCGCCGGGAACCATAATTACCCATTGCACATTATTGAAACCCATTTTATGAGCAAATGAAGAATTTCAGACTGAACTTGAGACCATGAATAGCCCAAGTTCAAGAACAGCAGCCTGCTGGGTCGTAGATAATAAAAACGTCCTGTGATAATTTAGCATTTAGCTTCTGCCTCAACAAGTGGTCTTAGATGTCATTAACAGTTAATCAAACAGAATAATGATGGAAGCCCTGCTGACATTTGCCAGCAGAGTGTCAGTCAGGCATTAAAAACAAATCACACAACATCATTTAGTGCCTCTTCTGTAAATAAATTACACTCACACACAGTGTCATATATTTACTGCAAAAGCTTTAACCGAGGGGATGGAGGCAGAAACCAAGCATGGAGAGCTCATACCCTCCTACAATTCACCATGAACTCTCTGGCCCCCAGATGTGTCTGTCAGAGTGTATACGTGTGTGTGTGAGTGAGAGACAGAGAGAGAGAGAGAGAGAGAGAGAGAGAGAGAGAGAGAGAGAGAGAGAGAGAGAGAAGGTGTGTGTGTGCTGCCTGGTGAGTGGCCCTGCTTTAATATGCATGGCCATGTGCCAGTCACATGTGTGTTCCTGCATTATTGAGGAAGATGACTCTGGTTTTTGCTGGGTGCTCTGCGGTATCCCTGCCAGTGGTCCTTCTCCCAGTTTAAATATAACCCCTGAACACCAGGCCCACACTCTCCAGGGGCTGAGCAGAAACATGGCATGTTTCATATTAGATGGCACTGTTATGTAATGCAGAAATCGACGATCTTCTTATCTTACTATCAACCTAAGTAACACCAGTCTCTGAGCCTGGAAGTGTGAGCACAGCTAACCAAAACAAGCTTCCTTTCAAAAAGTGAATATTCTTTCTGTAAGGGCACAATGTAAATAATAGAAAATGCATATGCAAATGTATGTTAACCCAATGAGGAATTCTGCCTGGGTTATGGGGAGTCTGATCACATATTTGTTAGAGAACAGAGAATACTATTTTGCCATAATTAAGACTTTCTGACTGAATTACCAGGAAATGCACAATTATGTGACCAGTGTATTTACCAAATAGTCATCAAGCCAAAATCCACACAACAAAACAGACAAATTCCAGACTGCAAGTAATCATAATTTCACCACTACTAAGTTTTCTTCTCTCATAAGAGCTGCTAGGTACATGTAGGCTTATTCCTCCCAGAGACTGATTTTAGAGATTTAGATGAAAAAAATTACAAGTAAATAGAGACTTCCACTGTTAACAGTGCTAACAACGAAACTCTGTAATGTTAATATGTGGTTTATAGAAAGTCAGGGGGAAATCTCACTCTCCTGGGGATTTGTTTTAAAAGAACTTGCTCCTCAAAGGGATCAAATCAAAGGCCAAAAAAATGTTGCCATTAAAAATTTACGCTATACAGTGCAGTGAAAAACTATGTGCTTGATTTTCTGTTTTTACACTTTTGTGAAACTGAATGGTTTCAGATGCTCATACAAAATTCCTATTTAAGACAGAGAAATTGCTTTTTAAATAATTAATTAAAGAATGAAATTATTTTATTTATTGAAGGGAGTAGATTTTCTTCCATGTGAAAAAGTAATTGCCTCTTAGCTAAACTGTCCATTGAAAGTCTTGCCAGAACAATCTCAATGAGGATAAACCTGACTACGCCCTAAAAAACTTTAACTTTGTTTCTTTTGAGCCAGAGGTGGACGTGCACTTCTGCATTACCCGACTGCGCCTGATCTTCGGATTTATAAACTGATGAACAGTCATTCTCCCACAGGGTTTTTGGGTAGAGAGCATTATTCATGGTTCTGTTAATCCCAACAAGTCATGTTGGCCCTCAGAAGCACATCTTAAAACTTGTTTGTCCGAAAAGTGGTATGAGTACCTGAAAAATGTCAGCGTTGACAACAAAAGGATAAAATATATGGCCTTTGGGTCACTAATATAACACAGTGTAATACTGTTTTATCCTCTATAAACCTGCTTAATCTTTAATATGTTAAATAATTATAGAATGAAAAAGAAACCACATTAGTTTATATTAACAACATCTAGGCATGGGCACCAAAACCATTATAGCAGGGGGGACATCATTAGTTTCACACTGCCCACTTTTGTCTCCCAAGACATAGAGCTCTGCGCCCACCCCACACCCGGACAGCGGGCGAGACGTAGAACAATACCTCCCCCACACGTTAGAAATATTCCTGCCGCCCATGCGTCTAGGTGTCCTTTTGATGGACAGTGTAGGTTTGCTGATGCGTGTCGTCACCTCCTGTAGAAGTGCTGATCCAGTGATGGTGAGCTCATTGAATCAAGGCAAGAAAAGCTCTCCACATGTCTGCGGCTGGCTTTTCAGAGTATTTTTGTATCATACGAAAACTGCAGACAGGGTCAGACGCCTGTTTGATCTGAATACATAGATGGCAATGATGAAATCCTTAAGCAATGCCTACTTTTGTTCAAATGTTCAGTTACCTGAAAGCAAACTAAACCCACCATGTTGGGAAATACATGAATATTGCACTTCCACATACCAATTTACATCCTCCAATTGTGGCGGAGTGATGGTCTGGTCAAACGGACATAATTGCAGACACCAAACAGTGCGTGAATATATATTATACATGCATGCAGCGTGCATAAGGCTAATCAGTGCATGCAAGCTTCCATTGCATGTCAGCAACATTAGTCTTGCAGCTTCAGTACAAAATCCAATAAATAGACTTCTGAAACTAAACTGTCATGGGTGATTAACTAAATGTAGGGGTAAGCTGAAAACATAATGAAATAATAGCAAGTACAGTAAATTGCACGCAACATTTCTGACCTAGTTTATTGTTTTCAGTTAATAATCAGTGGCGGTGATGGAAGGGAGAGATGAATTTGGGAAATGAGTGATTCAGATTATATTTGATGTAATCAAAACATTGCAAACGCTTAAGAGGTGGACAAAATGAAAAAAAAGAACATTTACTTTTTTATAATGAACCATGCTTAATATGACACTGGACATGAATGAACAAGAGGAAAATAATAATTCAGGTTTTAAATTGATTTATATAGACTTCTCACTTGTCAAACCTGCAACATAGAGGATAAAGTAAAACGGAGAATTAACTGCAACAGATTTTGTCATCAAAGCTAGAGATAAGGGAAAAAAACATCCAAAATGACAGGACAATCCTGCTAAACTGACTACAGAACATGTTTAATATGTACTGTAGACTGGAGCCAATATAATGAATGGTGTTTCACGGATGAAGCTGCTCTGGGCAGCTGAGATGCAGGCAGAGGAAAATGGTGACAGACGTGAAATGCCTCACAGAAAGCATTTGTGCACCCGCTTGGCTCACAGAGTGAGTGACAACGAAAGACATGCATTTGACAATGCACTGTCCACCAAATCTGTGTGCATACCAAACAACTTTAGATTTGAGCGGGTATGAATTAGTTGAGACAAGCAATGAAGGAAACAAGGGTGCAGAAAGAGAACGAGAATGAGAAGGAGAGAGAGTGGGGAATCCAGAAAGAGACAGACAGAGAAAGAGAGATACATATGTGGAAAATCAGAAAAAGAAACCATATATGGACAAAGGTATAGGGGCACATCTGTTTTTCAGGGTTTGGGATGGGCCCCTTACTTCTGATGAATGAAAATGTGCTTCAGTATATCAGAGATTTCGGACAATGCCATGCTTCCAACTTTGTGGACACAGTTTGGTGAACTTTTCTATTCCAGCATGACTGTGTCACAGTGAACAAAGCAAGCTCCATAAAGACATTGTTGGATAAGTTTGGTGTAGAAGAACTTGACAGGCTAGCACAGAGTCCTGACCTCAACCACATTCAAAACCTTTGGAACGGAGATTGTGAGCCAGGTGTTCTCATCCAAACTCAGTGCCTGACCTCATAACTGCTCTACAGAATGAATGGGCACAAATTCCCACATAAACTCCAAAATCTTGTGGAAAGTCTTCCAAGAAGAGTGGAAGCTGTTATAGCTACAAAGATGGGACCAACTCCATATTAAAGTCTATGTATTTAAATGCAATATCATAAAAGTCCTGGTTTGTGTAATGGTAAGGCGACCCAATACTTTTGTTCATATAGTGTAGAGAGACTGAGAGAGAGAAAGAAGAGAGAGAGGCTAAGGGCAAATAAAAGGGAAGAGAGAAAGAAAAGAGTGAAAATGAAAGGGGTAGAGAAATGCGAGATGGGACTAAAGAGAATGTTTTTTTTGTAGCATTTGATATTGTGACCACTCATCCTCTGGATTTATGAAGGTTGTACAAAACACTGAGCGCAACAACATTAATAAAGATATTTGAGTTGGTCTTGTATAATCCATATATTTGCCAAACTGCTTATCCTTAAGGAGAGTGTTGGAGCCTATCGGTCCATTCCATTGGTCATTGAGTGACAGGTGGAGAAACACCCTGGACATTTGCTGGGCAGACACACTGACAAACACATTCACAATTTCACTTTGCCAATTCACCACTGTCTTTGAACTGTGGGAGGAAATTAAGACTCCAGACAGAAATGACCCTCAGCCATTCTGTCATCCAGGAATTGAACCAAGGACCTCTTTGCTGGGAGACGACAGTATTGACCACTGTGCCAAAATGTCTAGAATCAACTCTATTTCATTCATGTAACTATTTAAACTATTTTAGCAGTTCAAAAATATTCAAAGTCAGAGAAAATAGAGAAGCAAGGCAACAGCCAAGGAGGGCTGAAGTCAATCATAATTTGGTTATTATGGTAAATAATAAATAATACATTTGTCACATGTGAAGACACCACAGTACAGCACACAGTGTGAACAGCGTAAA
>JBBPDC010000017.1:15803425-15824648 GCA_037974485.1 Hemigrammopetersius urotaenia
CATTCATATTTATTTATACTGATTAATAAATTACTACTACTACTTCTACAACAACAACAACAACAACAACAACAACAGCTACTACTACTACTAATACTACTACTACTACTACTAATACTACTACTACTACTACTAATAATAATAATGATAATAATAATAATAATAATAATAGTAATAATAATAATAATAATAATAATAATAATTCAAACAATCTCCTCTGGGATCTGATTATTATTACTGTTATTACTGTTTTCCAGTTCATTGCCATTCTACTATTTATTTCATTCTTAATTGTACTATTTATTTTGCACAAATGACTTATTTCCAGTTCCTATATTCTCTCCATGGCCATGTTTTTGTCCAGTGCCTAAATTACTGTTCATGGGCATGTCTGGGTCTACAGTCAGTGGTTATTTGGCATGCTGTCTTTAACTCTTTGTGAAGTTTGTGTGTTCAGTGACCTTTAATTAGTTACTGCTAATAGCTGATGCTATTTTATGTTGCCGCATCTTCCACATCCTGCTGTTGCCCATCTGTAAAAGCTTCCTTTAAAAAGATGCGATTCTGTAATGACTACACTCACTGCATAAGTTGCATGGGGTCCCACGAATTTTGCAAGCAGCTTTTACAACTTGGATGAGAAAAAAAGATAAAAACACTATTTTAGCACAGTAACATTAAGTTGGTGAGTTAGTGTGCAGTCCAGTCAGTTAATCTCTTGGTCTGTTTGTGTCTTGTTTGCTTGCCAGCCACTTCCAGGACTGTATTCTGAGATTTTGTGCGTGACAAAAGTGAGAGCGAAATACAGCTTTTTTTATGTTTGATAAACGCCAAGAAGCAACAGTGTTTATAAACTGCAGCTTGGAAAAACACCAGATGAATGTGTTACGAGATGTGTGCAAGTAATGAAACTCTGCCAGCAGCCTCTGTGGGGACTAGTCCAGAAAATATGTAGGTGTGATGGCAGTCGTCAGAGATGCACATAATTTTAAAACAAGACAATGATTATCTAAGCTCTCGGCATGGGGGCCGGGAGCATTTTTGATGTTAGCTGGAAATACTGGGCAAAACATTCGCACATTGCTCAGTAAATAATAGCCAAGTATTGTCAGGTTTTCAACCAAGTCATTGTAAAAAATTTATTTTCACAAAATGTTCAAATGCATAAAAGGGAGTCTGGGAAGGCCAGTTTGAATTATTTGAATGATAATAAATAAAGAAATAATAAAAACAATCATAATAATGTTTGAAAGGAGGATTGTAAGAGTAAGCACTAGGATGTCAGGTGTGACTGCTTTACATGGCTCACGGGTCAGATAGAGGGACCCCTTGTCAGAACTTGACAAGGGGTTTCCAGATATGTTGAGATTGTCTCTGAATACAAAGAAGGAAATATATTTTACAGATGGGCAGCTGCAACGTGGTATTTGAACAATGTGTAAGAGATATCCTGACAGAATCCAAGTCATCTCCTTGTCAAGCACTGGCCCATGAAGGATCCTTGTTTAAGTTATGCAGTGCAGAGCGAAGCTTTCTACCAAGGCCGCTTTGTCAGATCACTTGAAAGGAGTTGTTGTGAAATTTGACAGAGAAAATACAGCTGATATGAATGAAAGCAATCTGCCAAGTTCAACTATCATGTGTTTGATGTTATGTGGCTGGCAAATAATTTATTTGTTTTAAATCAAATGCAATCCTGCAACTACCAACTACACTGAAAGGACCTTCATTTCACATCCTACATTCGGTTCACACAGTTTTAAACTGATATCACAAAAGTAACATAAAGAAATTGATTACTGTATAGTTATTTTACGTTTCACTTTATCTACAGACACTTGAACTTTGAGTAGCAGGAGACCCTAAAAGCATCCACAAAAAGTCAAAGGACACTTTTGATAGAAACAGCCTTCGACGAAAGAGCAGTCTGGAAGTGCAGCCCACCTGGAATGCAGCCTAGGTTTTGGAATGCAGTAATGAACTCCTTCTCTTTCCTCATCTAGTGTGGAGTGCCTCACCACATACTGTTTTGAAGTAGCAGAGAGTACTAAACTCAATTGAGGCAGAGAATGGCATAATCATTTTAATATCTAATTGTGCATAATTCATAACGAATTTTTTTATCTCAGTAATGTGCTCTGATGAAAAAGGCTCTCTACAGCCATCCAGTCAACCCCATTCAGTCAGTCGCTGCATGCATCATCTTAGCTTGTATTTATTCAAAGCTCAACAGGGCTTGGACCAAATGGATTCTGTCAGTCACTTAGCTAAAAGTCAGAACAATTTCAATAAAAGAGACAAATGTCCAGGCATCAAATGAAAGCAAGGGAAGTGTGAAATGATCACTTTGAATCTTGTTACATGAGGCCTTTAGAGCTCTAATCGCCGCCCGGTCTGACAACTCCACCATAAATGGGATGTAAGGGGCGGATGATCAGACCCTTGGGTTTTACCAAAGTCCTGTGTTCGTGTAGACCTGGAGATAGCACTAGGGGGAGGCTCATGACTTGATCACAGGACCTGAACCCCTCACCCAGGGCTGTGTGTGGTCCTGGAGATAGCGCTGGGGCGAGGGGCTCAGGCCCTGGGGCAGGGAAAAGCTGCCTACATTATCCTTCTCTGGCAAAAAAGCCCATTTATTTTAAACTGTGTTGAAAATGGACCCGGAATTGTTCTCTATACTGGAATAGCAGTATTTAGAATACTGTTGTAGAGAACAGAAACGATGCCTATTCCTTGTTCTCTACACTAGAGAATCAGGAACACCACCCAATGATGCTTTGAGTTATAATAAAAAAGGTAAAGAATATTGCTGGGATGTTTGAATGCTTTTGAGTCAAAGATCTGTCAACAGAATCCTGAAGTTTAATGAGAGCAGAATATATCCATTTACAGAAATGTCTTCATCTAGTTGCATTTTATGGGCACAGATTTCAAAGTTGACAACCGAGCTTTGTCCTAGAACATCTCAAAAACATTTAGTTGGACATAAAACAAGAGTTAAAGAGCAATAACACTTTCTTTGATGTTCAAAAAAGGAAATTAAAGGCACTTTTGTAACTAAATGGATATTTCTGCCATAACGGAAATGTACAGTGGTCATGTGAAAAATAGGGGGGAAAGAATACAATTATAGGGATCAGAAATGGTATTCCATGTGTCCCAGAACATTGGGAAAGAGATTGTAAGAGTGCCCTAGATATTTTCCAATATGTCCTCAGATGCCATTGCAAAACAACAGCCTCCCAAAATAGTGCACTGTTAAGTGGATAAGGCATCGTTTTGGAAAGATCCTTTAATACAAGCAAAGGGTGCATCTTATAGATACAGTTCATGCATTATAGCCTCTGTCTGAAAGACTTTGTCCCCTCGTTTTGCCACAACTTGCTCCTCATCGAGTACGTAAAGAAAATATCTGAAGCTTCTCAATGGTGAGAGATGAAAGAGAGACGATAATCCTTTTACGGATATGTCCTATTTATTCCTGGCCTATTTAAAAAAAACACATACACAGTCAAATCACAGTTGATTAACGTCTGCTGCATGCATCGAAATCAGCCAAATTGCGCAGGTGGGGTAAGTATTGTTTTTATCAAGGCCTTAGTCATGGAATCAGTTTTGGAGGGGGGGGCAAGTCCTCTCTTAACAACAGGCCCCCCAATACATATTATAATTATGGTTTTGGATTTTATTCTAGTATTTTGTTTTTGTCAGATTTGTACTCTATTGAATGTTTGAAATAATATTCTTGTACTCTTACTCAGTCACAGATCCAAGAGGAAAAAAAGCTAAAGTTTTACTCCTCACGTTTTTATTTAGACCTTCAAAGTACTTAGTTGGTCTTGAAGGCCAGATAGATTATTTTTTCTTCTCTCTTTTATTCTTAATTTTTCTCTTGCTAATCAGTCACGGTCCTACACATTTTATAATTCTTTTAATTAAAGCATCTTATTCAAATTCATTTCAGCGTAAAATGAAACTGCCCACAAATATGATAATTCTTCCTTGGGGGAGGACCAAACCAACTCTAGGACGCAACACTACACTCATGGCCTGAATGTCTGAGGAAGACTGGGAGCAGGACTGAAGAGCGGCAGAATGAGAGATGATACTGTGCAATGTAATGCTTATCTACACACGTAGGATTTGACTGGAAAAGGTTAAGAACAGGCTTGCTTGGGTGCTGAGTGATGTAGAGTGAAGTCTGTTCATGCCAGGCATTACAATAGTTGAAAAAAACGATAGCTACATCTTATATATGCCAGTGGCAGTCCCTGATGGCAGTGGCCTCTTTTAGCAGGATAATGCGCCTTAACACACGGCACAGATCATTTGGGAATGGGCTGAGGAACATGACAAGAGTTCAAGGTGTTGCCCTGGGCTCAGATTTTCTCAGATCTCAATTCAATCGAGTATCTGTGGGATTTGCTGGAACAACAGCACCTTCCAAATTACAGGACTTACCTCAGTGCCAGATACCAGAGGACGCTGTCTGAGGTTGGAGCTGTTTTGGTGACACAAGCCGGACCAACAGCATTTTAAGCAGGTCATAATATTAAATAGACTAAACAAATGTGTATACGCGTGTGTGTGTGTGTGTGTGTAATGTCTCGTTACCCACATGTTCACTTTAACTGTACTCCTCTGTTTCTCTGTATTTCTTTCTAAAAACTTGTATAATTCTTTAAAAGGGCCAAACATCTCTGTACTGAGTACTGAATTATGTATAGAACTCTGGTAGAACTTCCCACAATGTCCAGCACCTATCATCGCAGGAACCGATCCTTGTTAAACTCTGTTCTTATCCTTTTGGATTTTTTGGACTTTTGGATTAAAAGGTGCGAGCAACTGAAAAGCAGTCCAAAAGCTGAAGCACAGAACAGAATGCAATTAAATTTTTAAAATATGTTAAAAATAGAATGTGCACTTCACCAACATACTTTAATAGATATGAAACGCATTACAGGGGGCAAAAATAGCTTTGTGGGGGGGTTTTAACAGTGTTTTGTAGGCAGTATGCCCCCCCCCCCAATTATGCAGGGGTAATTCACACTCTAATGAAATGTATCTAGAATATATAAACACCCATTAAATTCAATCCAAATATACATGGAGCTGTACTGTAATATTCTGTTTTTGTAATTGAATACATTCCTTTCTACTTCTGTTGGAAAGAATGAATGAACATTGTTTGAAATGTTTATATATTGTTTAACTCTGGCCATGTTGCTGTTTGCTGTGTGGAGCCACGAGAGCTGATCTTCTTCTGTCCTTGATCCTGATGGCTTTGTCCACATGACTCAGACCAAGTGAATGACTAATAGATGATGCTTTAGGTAATATTAATTTCCTCAGGAATCTTGATCACTTTAGGTTTAGATTTGGCCAGACATCATTTGCAAATGGACACAGGGAGCTCGACAGTAATGAACGAGCAGGCTGACAGTTCATTGACAGTTCATAATTCTGATAAGACAAATGAGACCCAAAATGACCCAGTTTTCATTTATCTGTGTCACCGGAGAGCCGACCCCTCCCTCGCTCTGTCTGTGTTATTTGAGGATCAGCATTATTCTCTAGTTTTAGATATCTCAAAGGGAATCTGTGCTTTTCTGATAATCAGGACTGATGCCAGCTATAGGTGGAATAAGCAGCTGGATAGAACCTCCTATAGGTGGAATAAGCAGCTGGATAGAACCTCCTATAGGTGGAATAAGCAGCTGGATAGAACCTCCATATTGCTGGGGGCCACCACATCATTGCTCATCGACGAAAACATAATGATGGAAAGTATATATTTTTTAAAGAATACGTTGGCTGTCACAACCAATCAGTGTCAGTGATTCAAGGATGAGCTCCAACTTCTAAAGGACACAATATTAACCATCTCAATATCCATATCTTCTTGTAGCCTTGTCTCTAGGGTGGTACATTTGAGAAGCTGCAACTTATTTGAGGTGTATTAACACGATTACATGACCAAGATAAATAAGTTACATGAATAAGTTATAGGGGTGCAACGGTACACAGATGTCACGGTTCGCTACGTACCTCGGTTTTGGGGTCACGGTTCGGTATGGTTCTCAATACAGAAAAGTTAAGCAACAAAAAGTTCTAAAGAATGAGGCTTCGTTTGTTTTCGTTTATTTTAAATAAAAAGCAGTGTATTAACCAGTGAACACACTTGCTTATATTTTCATGTATGTGTAAGTGTTACGCCAGGTTTATGATTTATTTGCGTTTTTTGGTCCTTCTGTGATTCCGTATTACTTCAATCCCGTCTTCTCCGTCGTATCATGTATTCTCTGAAAGACATCATGTACCGAACCGTGACCCATGTACCGTGACGTTTTGGTACGAATACATGTACCGTTACAGCCCTAGTAAATTACATTAAATATAGCTTAACTGTGTTCAATAGACTGTAGATCAGTCATTGTGATTCCCAATGGTTCTAAGATGTATTTGCCTAATGTATTCAGGTTATTGTAGAGAGAGAGAACACTGATGAACCTAATCATTAATTAATTCTGTCAAACCGATGAAGCTGAAATAATTTATTATTTTTTATGTTGCCATCCCCATTACTGAATGAAAAGCTTTGAAAGGTCTGTGCTGAGCAAGGCTGAATGGCAACATCACCTAATTACTGCTAACATTTACGTTCTGATGACACCTGCAGAGTGGGAGGCTTAATCAGGAGGTGTGGGACAATACATTAAGCTGAAACAGAAAGAGCTACCGATGCTGCAGATATGCCGAAGTATTAGTCACATTACTCTGTGTGATTATATGATTAACACCTTGATAAATTAACACCTCAGCCATACAATAGAGACCAAACAGTAATAGAGCTATGGACTGGCCATCCTGACCAGTTTCACACTAAAGGTGCTAATTAAGCACGGTGGATTCTGGCTTGTTTGTGTTATTAATAGTGTTTCCACAGGCCTGGACTGGACCACCTCACCAGAACATTGCGTTTAGACACCCATCCCCCCGTGATTACACTGCAAAACTATAAAGCTCCATAACACACATAACTATCTTCAGATCTGTCTTTGGCCTAGATATGCATCTGGGTTATGTGTTATTAAAGTTTTACAAAGAAGTAGCCATTTACATATCGACACATTGTTACTGGCGGGTTCGAAACAGGCAAAGGCTAAATCATAGCAGCTCTGTAGCAGAATGGCTTTTTAAAAAAAAACCATCATCCACACAAACCCCGTCTCTCAGTCAAATATGAGCTGCTGCTCTTTCTAAGCAGGCGGGTTCGGCTCTGATGTGCTTCTGGAGCGCTCTCCCCGAGCGCATGCAACTTTAATGTTCTCAGACCCTGTAAAGTTTCTCCGTTACTTTAAAAATACAAAGCTTATCAGGATTAGAGCTGAAGTATCCACTTTGAGGTAACTCGCAGGAAGGATTTCCACTCGTGGGGAGGAGCGTCCACGTCACTGTGAATGTCTGTGCGTGTGGTATGTGATAGTTATATCATTTGAAATGTGAATGGTCTGTGCTTTCGCTTGAAAGTCATGTAATAAAATCCACAAAATTCACCGGATGTTTGGGATGTGGCATCCCACTGGAATGCAAAATCTTGCAAATGTGATTCCTTCTCTCCTTCTCTCTCTGTCTCTGCTCACTAAAAGGATTTAGTCAGAGTTATGTGTTCAGTCAAAGTGAATCTGAATGCAAGTCTTCATTTTGCATTAGAACAGTAGTGTGTCAACGCAGCTTAAAAGGGAGCGTTTCTACAGCCTCAGCAGTGCTAGAGATGCATGATCACTTCACGCACATTAAATAGCAGTCTTATTTTTAAAAGAAGACCTTTCTAAATCTGTGTGTGCAAATGGAATGGGTTCTAGGTTCACATCACACCTGGAACCAGCTGCTTTAGGGTTTTGTGGTTATTGCCACCTAAACAGACCATACAAGCCAGACCACAGAACTCATGCTAATTACCTCAAATGTGAGGTGCAGTAACCGTTCCTGTGCAGCTGCACTATCCAGTGATGGTTCAGATGGTTTGCCACAGATCAGAGACTCTGTCACTCTCATTCTATGCTCAGCCTGAGGCAGGCTGACAGTAACATACATGCCATGCAGTATATGATATATTTGTGCAATATTTTTTCTTGCATTTTGTTCTCCCTCTCCAGCTCCATGGATGACATTTGTGTGGTTTTCAGTGTTTTTTTTACACATCTCCAGTATCCTGTGTCTCTTTATCCCTTAGAATTAAATTTATGTTACTGCACCTTTCAGACCAATGGTCTCTGACCTGATTGGCTGCTCTGTACAGTACATTTTTATATGTTCAATTCAATTCAATTCAATTTTATTTATATAGCACTTTTTACAACCAGGTTGTCAAAAAGCAGCTTTACATAGTCCAGGTCCAAGCCCCTAGTGAGTAAGCCAGAGGCAACAGAGGCAAGGAAAAATTCCTTCAGCAGGAGGAAGAAACCTCAGGAGGAACCAAGACTCAAAAATTAGCTACAAAAAGCCTGACTAAACAAGTATGTTTTGTGTGTGTGTGTGTGTGTGTGTGTGTGTGTGTATATAAATAAACTTAATTACATTTTGTGTAACTTCACAAAAACAATTTATGGGCAGTTGGATTCGATTACATTGGATCTCATTTACACCCATAATATAAAGAAAGAACTTTTAACAACATACCTCATAACTGGCACACCCACCATCTCTTTCATGGTCCTGTTTTTAGATGGATTCTCCACAACCTGCAAGATAACATTCATTATTTATTGTTCTAAAATATTTAATAGCTAGTCTAATGTAAACATTTAGGTCAATGTAGGGTAGTCCCGGGGAAGTGGAATGCCTCGAGAGCATAATCTTGTTTGACACATAAATGGCCAATAATTACACTGTCACGTTTTTAATCACTAAAAGTTGTTTTTTGTATAAATGCCAATACATTTGTTTTGCACTGGGGCCTTAAAAATCCTTGTTAAAAATCCTGGTCCTATTGATTAAATAGCCTTTGGCTGATTTTTCTGTTACAGAATATCACACATTTGACTGTGATAACACTGTGAGTGTCTCCACAGGCTTTCGGGTTCAGTGCTGGTCACAGTCATCCCATCTAGCCTGCTGCCTTGTGCCCTGGAGGCGAGAGCCTAGCCCTGCTGCTGCAGTGTGCAGTTGCACATAGCTTTTTTTAATGGAGAGTCTGTGCTATCACAGCAGCAATAAACTGATCATGGTGCACAAATGTGTCCATCAAAAGGTTTGCTTATGCATATAATGTATTTATCAGACTCTTTACAGTTCAGAAAGAAAATTTTTGGTGGTATATTCCTGCTGATGTCATGAGATCAGAAGGGGTCGGGTTATAGAGAGGGTCTGTAAACGGTGCTGAAGACAGGTCCGATAGATTTGATCCATAAAAGTGACCCTCTAACATCTCCATCTCTCTCTACCTTTCGCTCTATCTCACCTTCACCCTCTCTCTTTCCCTCATCTATCTTACTCATTATTTCTCTCGCTTTCATTTTTTACTCTTGTCCTCGACCCCCTTCTACCATCTCATTCTTTCCTTTTTTCATTCTTCCTCTTTTCACCTCCGTCCTCTTTTATTCCTTCCTAACCCCCCCCCCCTTTCTCTATATTACTTTATCAATGTCTTTATTACTATCTTTCTCTTTTTCTTTCTTTTTTATTACACCTTCCTCCGTTTTCTCCTTATCCTTCTCTTGATGTATCTCGTCTCTATTTTCTTTTTTATCTCTCTCCCTCATTTATAAACCAATCTCACCCTCTCACTTTTTCTTTTTCGCTCTTCCTTGCTCTCTTTTGTCATCTCTCTCTCCATCTCTCCCTCTCACTATATCGCTCTCTCTGTTTCTCTATTACAATTTCTTTCTTTTCCTTCTTTCTTTTTCCACCATTCTCCCTTTTCTTCTCATTGTTGTTTATTTGAATATCTCTTCCTCCATTTCTCTCCTCCTCTTTCAAACCAACCTTACCTTCTCGTTTTCTTGTTCACTCTTCCTTGTTCCCTTTTCTCTCTCCCTCACTTTTTGTCTCTCTCTCTCTCTCTCTCTCTCTCTTTCTCACTCTCTCCTTCTTTCCCTCTCTCTCTCCCTCCATTTTATACCTTTCTCTCTCTCTCTCTCTCTCTCGCTCTCAGACCCCCCCATCCCACGCGGGTGCAGAGCGCAGAAGGGCTGTGCGCGCGGGCACGAGGGCGGAGAGGCGCGCGGGAGCATCACACACGCACCTGAGAAGATCATCATCCCAGTTCAGTTCAGTTCAGTTCAGTCTCTCTCCTGCTCTGAGTCAGTCCAGCTCCTCCGCGCAGACTCCGCCGGACATGAAGCACCTTTCGCCGCGCAGCCTGTAGAGCTGGACACGCGGGACTCCTCCGAGGACTTACAGAGGAATGAACCCTCAAACAGCTGATCAGAGTCTCTGGACCTCGTCTGAGCCCCTCAGAATGGGAAAAAGAGGTAAGAAAGCAGCTCAGATTGCAGCTCAGTCAGTAACTTACAGAAGCGCACGTTTTTGATACAAGGCGCACTCGTAAAACCGCATTTGAACCTCTGTACTGCACACACGCTAAAAAAAAGTGATCCGTATGCGCTTGACTCAAATCGTTTTGGTGATTCTACTTGTTTTCTTACTTTTTGGTACAACTGCTTTTGGTGTATTTTATTCATATGGAGGAGACGTGCACATTTAAAACAAGTCATTTTTATTCATCACTCGTACTCTTCAAAAGCTTGGCAGAAGGTTTCCTGCATGCATCACATTGGAAATCATCATTTATTAGGATGGACAAAGCATGTGCCAGTGTGGTGCAGTCAGGCTGCAGAGTGAAGCACAGCCTTCTAAACCTGTATGAGTCATTACACAGTGCTGGATCAATCACATACACGAGCTGTGTATGTGAAGTTCACCTGCAGGTTCAGGGCTTTAGATAGTAGTCAGTGTCTAAGGCATGAAGAGTGTGTATTTGGTGATGAGCAGCTATCTCTAATCCACATAAGCCAGTGAATGGTGCATGGCTGCAACCTAAAGCTTTGCATGAATTTCTTTCATTCAGGGCAGCGAACGCTGTTGTGCCACTGTAAGATAAACCACACTGTGGGTTTCGCACAGCACGAGTGGGAACAGGTTGTCCAGTTTGTGTATCTTTTTCACAGTAACGTAACTAGCACAGAATATTTATCAGACGTTTTTAATTGATATCAAAAACAGTGAGATGTAACCTGTAGAGCAAACTGACCTAGGCCGATAATCAGTGATAGCGTCTAGTTGGTCTAGTTATTGTTTGCTTTTGCATTTCTAAATACTTGTAATTTATTTATCTATTTATTGACAAATTGATAAATTAATTCATCCATGCCTTCTTTCATTTATGAATTTATGAATCTTTTATAAAGCTATTGTATGGAATAATTACACCTTCATCCTATCGTTTATTTAATCATTCATTTGTTTATCCTTCCTTTTTTGCTTCCTTTCTTTCATTTATTTGTTTGTTTGTCCACTCATTTCTTCATTCTTTCATTTATTTTCTTATAAATAGATTTTGTATTCATGTATCATTTCTTAATTAGTATGGTTGTTCATTCGTTTTATTTCTTTGTGTAAATATTAAGTACAAAATAAAGATGTGGCATAGCAAAATGAACCCTTCATCCTGTCATCAGTTTAATTTGCAAACAAGTATTAGTCATTTTAAGCAATTTCCTTCTACCAGCCTGTTAGGTGCAGTGCATTAGACTCTAAATAAGGTGTAATAAGTTCACAGCCGGCTCGGCTGTTTCATTTCACACTAGCGCTCATGTGGACTGATGGTCAGTGCAGTGTTAAGAGGTTTCTGGAGTCAGTCTATCAGCATCACTCCCCTGGGGAGCTACAGTGGCACAGTGTCCAGCGCTTAATGAGCGTCCACTACAGGACTGTGGTAAACCAGCAGTGGAACAGGAGACAGGTGATGGTGCTTATGCCCTTTTGCCCCCTATCGGGCCATAGACAGAGCTTGAATAAGAGCCCAGAGAGCTCTGTGGGAGGTCACAAAAGACTGAGGCTGCATCACTGATATGGATGGGTTGTGGGTAGCAAAATACAAAACAATTCAACTCTCCTTCTTTCTTCTTCAGAGCAGCCCGAGTCTGTTTCCACACAACAGACTCTTGTTGTAGCTCAGGGCTTCATGCTGAGATAGTAAATGGTGCTTGTGTTCCATAAACATCCGAGGTGCTAAATTATTCATGATCAACTAGCTGTTATTTCAGTTTAAAAACACAAATAATGGGAATTGCCACTTCCTTTGCCATTGCACATTGCCTTTTGTGCATTGTGTGATTTTATATGTCCATGAAAAAGGAAATGCTGCATACATGCTTGTGTAACACCTTTTCATGTTCAAGAATTAAGCATAGATCTTCAGTTTAACAAAACTATCTACACATATCAGAAGGATTAAACACTTGCAGCAAAACACACTTTTAAATGGCCGAAAGCCAAAATAAAAGTAGCATAAATGTTACTCTAAATGGGGGTGTTGCTAAATCCCAGTAACTGAATAGTGTCTTGTTAATGGAAATCAAAATAATTTTGGCATTAGAAACAGTAAGCAGTGTGAGAAATGACCACAGGAACCCAGTTTGCACCTCCTTCACCAAATCTGTACCACAATGGAGGTTCTCAGATCTTTATCACTGGGACGCCAGCTGGAAGCTGCTTACAACCAGACTTTCAGTGTAGAGCTGCGGTAATGAACGCGAAATCTGGACCTCAGAGCTAAGGGAAAAGAAGAATAATGCTGTCTGCTGATTCACCTTTTACTCGCTTTTTTATGTCTGCATGGCTTGTGTGGAAAAAAGCCATAGGCGGCTTTCAACACGCGGCCTGGTTTTCCCTGTTAAACATGATAGATGTGCTGATTTTTGAAGATTTGCGTCACCCTCCATTCGAAGCTCTTCTAAAGGCTGACTCCAGAAAGTGCTGAAGCTGTTAAGAGGAGGTCAAGCGAGCCGAATCCTTACCTTAGTGTTAATAGGTTTATATGATTTTTTTCTTTTTGACTATTTGCAAGGGATTCTTAGACGTGAAGCTATTTTAAAAGCCACACGCTGCATCTGACACTCTATGAACCCCTGATTTAGGAGCAACGGTAAGATGGATGAGGCTTCAAAAGCAGCTGGCTTTTTAGCAACATTTCTGGACAGTTTGTTGGGAAGATGTAGCAGCCCTGCCTGAACTACTGACCCTGTTATTGGAGAACATTCCAATCCAGTCTAACAGATATTACAGGATGGCAAGTTTTTTGTGGGGTTTTGGAACAGAGATCATTCACTCTCTTTTCAAATGGTGTCTTACCAATTACTGCACCTCCCTCCATGCCTCACTGTGCTGCCCAGTGTGCTGATGTTTAGCTCTGAAAAATAATCACACAATCATGAATTAATGGGTCATCTGGGAACAAACATCACTGGTTAGAAGGGAAGGAACTGTGTATAGGTTGGTTTTTATACATTTCACATTCCATTAACTGTGAGGTCTTCCATCTCAGCCTCAAAGGACTCATTCCAATCCATGTCCTCCATAGCACTTTTGTTCCAACAGCCCATGATTACTTCAGGTGTGTTGTGAGTCACAGTAGATCAAAATCATTGACCAGTTAGAGGTCCAGAGAGAATCGAGCCCAAGACCTCAGCACTGACCAGCAAAGCCCAAAGCAAGAATGACTGAAGTTCCTCTATCTTCCACATGTAAATGGTTATGGAAGTCTCAAGAATAAGATGTTTAAATCTAGGATCGATGACTTGTATTAATTCCTTTTTGAAAGCCCTTTCTGGATTATCTGTATTGGTCCAAATAAGCAAGAAACAAATGAAAAACACGAAGCAAATCCGATCATTAAAGAAGTCCATCTTGAAAAATGGAGGTTTCCACATTGATCGCATCCTGAAGTGCTTCTGGTACCAGCATTTATAAAGTGCAATGGGAGACGAATTCTGATGGATGAGTCAGAGGTATGCTCCCAAGTCCAGCATTTGCCCATGGCCACATTATTGACGGCTACTGTGAGTCATATTAGCAGCCTCTGATGTGCAAATGCTTTGTGCTGTGTTTTTCTGCCTTTGAACCACGTCTGGATGTCGGGAACATAAACACTGGTTTCATCATATGGTGTTCATGTCAAAGAGAGTCTGTCTACTGCAAAAATGGAACATTTGCCGCTTAGAACTAGTTTGTTTACAGCTTCATCATTTACACTAAGGTTTTCCCAAAACCTTGTATCTTCAAGCCAGTAACTTTGAATTGGAACTTAATTGTTGGACATTGTTCCTTTTTCTCTACACATGCTGGCCTTGTTTTGAAGATCCGAATATAACATACTGTGTTATTCTTGTGGTTTTAACACATTTTAACACGCAAATTCTAGCAGCTGATGTGCACTGTATAGTTGTTTTGCTTTGTTCATTTGCTTCTAGATACTTTCATTTCCTTTCATACAACACATAATTACACCTCTGTCCCAAATAAACAGAGCACTGATACGTTTATTTCGGTGTCTGTGTTTATGTTCTTCTGGCACTATCTCTTTACCTCCTGTCTATTCCTACTGTTCTTATTACATCTTGCTCAGTTATGTTCTGTCAGTGTTAACTCCAAATCACTCCCTGTGTAGTATGTTTAGTCACATTTAATCTCATTTATACAGTTTATTTCATGTGTTAATACTTAACCAATGCTGTTTTATATTCCTCGTTGCAGTAATTGATATCCAGTTGGTTGCTGGATGGTTCTTTGACGCTTGTACTATATTAGTCAGTATGCCATGACCCTATATTGTTGCACTGTTATTTACTGTTATTTTATGATGTCCTTGTTTTACATTGTATTTTGTTGATGTTTGTTGCATCGTATTCTAAGGAGAAACGTCACATCTCGCTGTATATGTGCACACAGCTATTGATGACAATAAAGTAACCTTGAACCTAATATATATGTTACCATGGTGGGAGGGTGTGGACTGGTATGTGCGTCCTCTCAGATATGCGAAGCACCAAAGCATTTCAACTATAGGTAACACATCATGATTTGGAGGAAAATGTTAACTGTCATTTTTGATACATCAGCTAGCAAATGGCTTGATGGGGGCAAAGGAGAACCATCATCCCTGCCCCAAGAAAGGCTCTCTCGTGTTCCTAGCCATGAGTAGAATGGCATCACCAAACCTGAGAGCAAGACAGTTAAAACAGCAGTCCCAGTAAATTTAGCATTTTCTACCCTGATAGTAAACTGTGATTGAAACACTGTTGATCAGATGCTGAGCAAGATTATTGAGTCCACATAGATCTCCGATGTTGCATTGGTCTTAGTCATTATATTGGTCATTGATTCAACACGGCAAATTCATGTAAAGTATTGACCCAAAATTGATTCAGCAGCGCTCACTGAGGGTTGGACATATGCTGACCTAATGCCAGCAGAGCTGGTGATTCAGTGTTAAAACAATTTTATTAACAGAAATAGCATCATTACTCCTTTATTATTCTGTGTTGATTCAGTGTTGAAAGCAAAGTAGTTACAAACCATAACACACCTTACTTACATTTTTAGACATCTAGCACACTTTAATTCAGAGCAGCTTACAGTGGTGGACAAGTGTAGTGTTGAAGATTTTCTTACTATTTCATTTCATTTACAACCTCCTGTTTGTAGAGTTGTTCTGTTTCTCACTTCACTGTCCTTTCCTTCACTTTTGCATGGCTATGGAACTGTGTTGAGAAAAGTAAGTGAAAAGTAGGTTCTATAACCAGTGAGTAGAGGTATGAAGGATGGTTCAATGGATGACAATCGCCCTGCCTACAGTAGGTTAGAGCCTCAATCTCCCTTCAGGCTGCCCTACCATGTAGGAATGGAAGTATTTGAGTATTCAGATCATGCCCTAGAGTATCTGCTAGATGCATACTGTGTGTTTTTATTTTTATAAAGGAAATGCTTTCAACATTGAATCAATTGAGTAAATATTGTTTCAACATTAAACAGTTATACAATCATCAGTGAGTGCTGCTGAATCAATTTTAAATCAACGTTCAACAAGGGTGATTTTCCAATCAATCACTAGACAATAAAAATGGCAAGATCAAGGCAAACTGCAACATCATAGATCTATGCTGATTTAACATTCTTGCCCAACATAAAATCAATGTTGTTTCAATCATGGTTTGTCAAGCGCTACTAAAGCCACACTGCACTAGCATGTGTTGTTAATGTAGTGTGGCCACCTGCTACACTACACTAGCAACACATCACTATAAATTCTTTCTGAAAGAACGAATTACGGGTCCATTTGCAAACTGCTGAAATTGCTCTACAAAAAATCCTATTTTACATAGACATTTGCAGTCTATGGGGTAACCCAGACCATAATCCTATCATTGATGGTAATCAACGAATTGCACTAGCTAGTTTTTAACAATTTCAGCAGCTGTAGGGGGAATACGTTTTACCCGTGTTTTACAGTCACCCACACTATGAGCATCCGAACGTGATAAGAACATTGTGCTAGTTGAGCCAAAATCTCCAGTGCTGCTGTATTTACTGCTCTTGTACAATGGACGTATTGTAACGTAGTCAATATGCGGCCTATTATAAGCCAGCCATCGCAACAACAAGAAAAGTGCCTTGGTGCATTATTGAAACCTTCCATTATGTTTAGCGGTTTCAAGTGATGTTCCATCAGCATGAAAATCATATTTACGAGGTTGCACCAGAGCCTCACGTCTCCTCACATTACTGTCTGATTCGGAGCCTGTGCCAGTGTACAGAGAGAGAGAATTCAATTAGGCCTCGGCGAGTGATGAACCCTCTTTCAAAACAATTAGTTTGCAATATTAAATATGACTTTTTATTCCTGGAGAAGGATGACAGCTTGTTGCAGCATGCATAAACACCAACACACCCACCTACTGCATGCACACACACCCTCTAGTCGCACTGGGGCTCTCTTATTGCAGATGAGAGTAAGGGCATATTACTTGACAAATTTCATATTCACTTTTCAATTTGATTTGATCAGCCGAGTGGTGAAGTTAAGGGATGTGAGAATGAAGGCCCTTCTGGCTGGCACAGCCACGAGCCCCAAGGAAGGGAAAATGTGATAAAACAGGCAAGATTTGGTTTTGCTGACAAATTCAATACGCACTGCCAAGTGTAAATGCTATCAAAAGGCAGAGTGTGCAAAAGAGCAGTGGCTTTGGGGCCTCGTCTGAGCTGTTTGAGAGATTGTCAGCAGTCATGCTGAAAAAAAACTCGACCTTGCTTTTGTGAACGTGAATACGGCAAAAAGCTGTATTCAAAAGAGCTTGTTCTTTAGTAACAGAATGGGGGGGGGGGCTCAGCCCTATCAAAATCCTGGACAATCTGTCCGCAACTTCAGTTAGACAGACATCACATTCGAACATCGAACATCTAAACATGTCATCAACCTTTCTGAAATGTGTTGAGGGTAAGCTGAATCAATTAAATCCATTCTATGGATCCGCATGGTTTAACTGGATTAGAAGAAGTCATTTACACTACATATGAAATGCTAATGCATGAAAATGCTTGGATTCACAGATCTTTTAATGTCATATTTATTTGTATAGTGCTTTCCGCCGCAGACGTTGTCACAAAGCAGCTTTGCAGAAATCCGAGCCCCTCAGTGGGAAAGCCAATGGCTACAATGGGAAAGAGAAAACTCTCTCAGAGAAGGAGGGGGAAACCTTGAGAGGAACCAAGACTGAAAGGGGGACCCCATTTGACAGCGGCATGCCAAACAATAAACCAAGAAGCAGTTGTAATTAGGAATTACTGAGGGACATGTAGTAATTAATAGTAGCGAATGATGAGACAGAGGCTGTCTGTTGTTAATATAAGACAGAAGCGTTCAGGATAATTAAAGAAAACCATTTTGAACCATAGAGAAAATGACCCAATATTATCTTCCTAAATATAGTGACTAAATGAATTCAATGAATGAGGGTAAGGGGCTCTTTCTGAATAGCTGCACAGGCATCAGCTACTCACCCAACCACTGGCCAAACAAACACCAAAAAATATGAAAAGTGTGTCTTCATGTACATTTTGGCAGATAATATTCTCTAGTCACACCGCTCTAGAATCTTCTAACATACTCAAATTGTTCTAGAATGATCAACCAACGTTCACACTCATTCAATATTCTCCCCATTTACACTGTTCTATAATATTTTCACTCCTTAACACTGTTCAACAATCGTCTACCAGTTTACAGTGCTCTAGAATGTTCTAGTATATTCAAATGGTTCTAGACAGTTCCCCCAACATTCACTGTGTTCAACAGTGGTCTCCCTGTTCACACTATTCTAAAATGTTCTCCTTCCTTCCTGCTGTTCTATTATGTCCTCCTCATTCACAAGGTTCTAGAATGTTATTTCTTCCTCACACTGCTCTGTTATGTTCTCCCTTTTTCACACAGTTCAACAGTGTTCTCCCTTTTTTACCCTGTTCTAGTAAGTTATTTTTCCCTCAAACTGTTCAAGAATGTTATCTCCACTTCACACTGTTCTAAAATGTTCTCCTCCTTTACACTATTCAACAAGGTTCCCTCAGTTCGCAATGTGCTAGAATGTACTCCTCATTCTAGTATATTCCAGTTCTGGAATATTCACCCAAAATCAGCCATCACTCTCGTGACTGTTGGTCACTCTCTTTTTCTTTCCACCCACCTTTTTTTCGGACTCTCTTGCTCACTTTCCCTCTCTCTCCTTTTTCACATTCTTTTACTAGCCATAGACACTCCATCTCTTTCCTGACCTCAAGACCTCAGTGAAAACAGTCGTTCTGCAGCTGGTCATGCCATCAGTATAAATCAGACTGGTTATTTTCGCCAGTGCATCCGCCTGTGCTCCCTGAGGGCCCACCATCTGCCATCCCATAATATTCTCCATTCACTCGCACTGACCCGCTGATAGCGGTCGGCTTGTCTTCGGATGGGGGCCGGCAATCTGCAGCCTGTAGAACATCACACGATTTTAGGGGTCACTTCAATATCAGCAAGCACTTTCAGGCCTACACGCACTACATGTGTGTTATGAAGGTGTCAGAGACCATTAAATTTAGTGGTTTCTTTTCTTGCAAATAACGTATGCTTAAGGACTCCTCTGAACTTGAGAATCACATAACAGAGTGGTAAAAAGCATTTTTGTAGCTGATTTTTTTCCTTCTGCTCTCCTGCATCATTTTTTTCTTCCTTTCTTTCTCTCTAGATTAACTTTTATTTATTTTTAAGCATGGAATTCCTTCTGAAAATTCCAGTGCATTTAAATGCTTTAATTAAATGAACTCTTTTGCTATTTAACTGACCCTAACACAAATGTGGATATGGATTAAAAGTTAGAATGTGCGCATTCAGTGGAAATTCTCAGCTTGCTTTAATGAACTGCAAGTAAGTAGTAATGAAATAAAATGTGGCACAAAAAAAGAAAAAAGAAGCATTGTAAGGTGTTGAGCCTGGAAGGCTTAATGTGATGGGAAAGTTAGGAGGATAATTAACTCAGGGAGGATAATTAACAGAGCTGGATGTAAACTGAACAGGTAGCATAGGAACTAGAAAAGTATATACTGGCTAAAGGCATTTTGCACAACAGGAGAAGCCTCGTTTTCAGCAGGCAAACAGTGAAATCTCAAAAAGTTGCTGATTTTACATAAGATTAAACTAAAAACATCCATGCATTTCGTGTTTTCTGTCTAAATTGCAGTTTTAATGGGGTTAAAGTATTAAGAGTTCAGTACTTGTTCATTGTTGAGTTTTTTTGTTCACAGGGTTCCTGGGGTAGTGGATGAACTCTTGCTGTAAAAACCCAAACACACCATGACAACCCCTTCCCCGCATTTGTCACTGCGTCAACAAGAGCATGCTGCTGCCTGTCTGCTGGGTTGGAGCAGCTGGCACCGTCCCACATGGCTTGTGGTGATGCTATGGGTGGGGCTGACTCCAGCCTGGGCTCACCAGCACTCACACCCACACTCCATCAAAATCCCCGGGGACATCACGCTGGGCGGCCTGTTCCCTGTCCACGCCAAGGGGCCTTCGGGCCTGCCCTGCGGAGAGATTAAGAAGGAGAAGGGCATTCACCGCATGGAGGCCATGCTGTACGCCCTGGACCAGATCAACAGTGACCCGGACCTCCTGCCCAACATCACACTGGGCGCCCGTATCCTGGACACATGCTCTCGGGACACATACGCCCTGGAGCAGTCACTTACCTTTGTCCAGGCCCTCATCCAGAAGGACACATCTGACATTCGCTGTTCCAATGGCGAGCAGCCTATCATCCGCAAGCCAGAACGTGTGGTGGGTGTCATCGGAGCCTCGGGCAGTTCTGTGTCTATCATGGTGGCCAACGTCCTGCGGTTGTTTGAGGTGAGAATGTGTGTTTGTGTGCAAGTTAGTATTTTTTATAACATTAAGTATTTTTACTTCAGTTTGATTCAACATTGCAATTAAGCAAATTTAACTACGGCATGCTAGGCTGTCCTTTATAAAATGGTGTTTAGTATTAACATTAGCATTGCCCCATCAGGATCCGGGAGGGGCCATACAAGCATGTGCACACAAGTGACTCTGCAGTAGAGAGAGAGAACAGCAGTTTTTACTGATTTATATTTCAGTGGTCATAAATATTCTATAGAAATCTCCATTTGAAAACCAGCTCAAAAAAAGCAGAGGCGTATGTGCTCAACTGTGTAAACTGGTTCCACATGAATGGAAAACATCACACAGCTTGTGTGAAAATATACATTTGAACTAATTAAGTCAAGATACTGTTTTTTCAGTTTGAAATCATTCCTGTCATTTGTTTATTAAAATGCATGTGAGTTCCTGTCAGTTGTTTAGAGTGTTAAGGGTTAGGAAAAAGGTGAATTTAACCAACATCTAGGCAGGGGTGTCGGAAATCTGTAGCGTTTTCTGGGGGTGGGGAGTCTTGTGTGTTTCCCTCAAACAAATCGCTGGGTGGATAAGTGGGTGGCATTAAATAAATGATTTATAAATGACATCATAGTTCCGACACCCAAGCATTTAGGTCAGCGTTTCTCAAACTATGGCCCGTGGACCGGTGTTGGTCCGTGAGAGGGCTCCTGCCGGTCCGCGGAGCCTCGCTTCTCAACGCTTCTGTTACTGTGCGCCCCTTCCCCGCCCCCTTGA
>JBBPDC010000017.1:15825534-15842266 GCA_037974485.1 Hemigrammopetersius urotaenia
TAAAATTCACTTGAAGTTGAAGGTTACATTTTTCTACAATTTTCAGTGTGAGAGTATGCTTCTGCAATAAAAATTGACTTTATTTTAAGACTTTTAACACATCTTAACCAGGGGTGCCAATAATTATGGAGGGCAGTGTATGTCAGAGTACACTGGTTTGTGGGAAAACTGTTTTGTGATCATTCTACAGTGGGTCATGGCGACCCTGTAATCTCAGCTCCTGGCAGAGTGTACCCACACAGCCCTGCAAATCAGCTTTGAACCGGATGTTCGGCCCACTAGCCTGCTGTCCACTGCAGTTGCGAGGCTGGGCTCCAGTGGCCCAGGGCTGCGGCTAATTGACAATGTAGAATTAGTCAGGGTAACTAATCATGTTCAAGCCTTCTGCTTTTCCCTGTTTCCTGCAGCTCCGGCTATTGGCTCTGCATTTTATGTCTTGGTGGCGACACAAGATAGAGTAGAAACCACAGAGGGCAACATTCGTATATTTATTTATTTATTCTTTTGAGAAACTTTGTATGGGCAGTTGTTTTTCTCAGTCTGCACTGGGCTTTGTGCTAGCATCCAGCAGTGCAGTACCTCCTTCCTGTCAGGCAGTGTTGAGTATGAGACATGAGAAGGTCAATGAAATGTCCAAACTGGCAATGCAAACTGCACACTGGCAGGCTGTATAAATCACCCCAGTGTATACTGACCAAAATTGATCTACATATCAAAAATAGCCAGCACACTCTAGACACTGCTAGTGTGCAGATGTATGTTGATGGCTGGAGTCATCGTTTCATAAAACTACAAAAGCTGCCTGTATCTTTCATTGAAAAGGCATCTGCTTTTCACAGCTGTTTCATCATGCTGCCTATTACAGACAGTCTTTAGTCTTGTATTCAATCGTTTAAAGAAGCTTTAGTCAGTCTGACACTCTCTGTGTTTTTACAGAGATGATAACAAGAGAGCGAAACCACGCTTTTACTGAGATTCCAACTTTGTGCACACATGTCGAACAAAAGATTTAACATTTCAAATGATGAGTAAGTGTTTCATATGTAGGAGCAAACAGAATTCGTTTATCTGAGTCAGAGTGTCCAATGTGCGGTGCCAATTGTACCATTATTTGTTGGAGCTATATTTGGACATACAATTGAGGGTACAATCGTGTTTTTGAAGATGACTTGTTTAGCATTAAGCTACATGCCTGCCAAAAGCAGCCTTCTTCACTGGCAGTTGTTTGCTAGTGAAGGAACTGTGATCTCTTGCGTGACCAGCATCAAGTTCCCCCTTTTTTCATAAAAACCCTCAAGTGAACATTGTTTCTTGGAAAGAAAGGAATCCTCTAGGTAAACGGGTGTTAGTCATTTAGCCTAGCTCCTAGCGGCCATGTTTGGCCTCCATGCTGTGGAGCAGCTTGAGGTCCTTCGTTAGCTGCCAGAGAGTAGAGGAGGTGCAGAATCTCTGTGACGAATTCGTCCATTTACACCCTACTGTAAGCTCATTGAGGAGGCTATCTCTGCCTGGGCTTCCACTACAGTCAAAATCCCATCTTACATGGCTCTTATGTAAGTGCTCGAGTTAGGAAGAAGAAGCTGTTTCAGGAAGAAAGAAACACCACATGTACAACTCCTCTCCTCATCCCCCCAACCCTCAACCCTCACTTGTTGTTTGGAGAAAAGGGGGAAATTGATTTTATGAGAGGTGACTGAGTGACAGACTAATAGAGCTTTTTTCCCTCGGCTGCTGTAACGGAAGATGACGCCAGCATCAGACAGGCTATGTATGCCTTTCGCAGGCTGGAGCTGCTCCTTTACAGGCATCTCAGCTTAATATTCATGCCAGCGCTCCTTCTATTGTCTCATTACACTCCTTTACAGTGAGACCTTCTGTCAGCCTCAAATAGTCAAGTCCAACCAAAAATGTGTGAAAAGAAGCCTGTAGATGGAATTGGAACAAGTATATCAGCGTAATAACAAGCACAACTCTCAGTTGGTGTAATATTATTTAACTGCTTGTTGTAGTAGTACTCTGTAAGTGATTTTATTATTCATTGTAATAAAAAGTCACATTCAAAATATTTATTGAGCCTGTCACAATAGCCACCGAAATAACTGGGAATTGACAGTGAAATCAACCAATCATTTTTTCAAGATTCTTTATTTGCCAGAGGCATAGTTAAGTACAACACGTAGTGAAATGTATTCTGAACCGTGTAGAGGGAGTACGGCATTGGCAAGAGTACGTACCCCTGTGGCGCTCCAGTATTAGTGGTGATGCTGTCAGAGACACACCCACACGCCCTCACCACCTGAAATCTGCCAGTGAGGACGTCCAACATCCATGCACATGGATGGCTGTTGAGTCCTAGATCCCTCAACTTTGGGAAAGTCTATCGGCCACTATTGTGTTTAACACTGAACTGTAGTCTACAAACAGCAATCTCACATAGTTACCCTGTTTTTTTGTCTGTGGGAGACATGGGAGATGGCGTCCTCAGTGGATCTTTTGGGGATGTTCTTCAACAGCCTCTCAAACACTTTCATGATCACCAAAGTCAATGCAACTGGCCAGTAGTCATTCAGGCATGAGGGTTTGGATCTTTTGAAGCACATGGGATCCACAGACTTCGCCAGGGACTGTTGAAAATGGAAGTGAACACACCTGCTAGCTGGTCAGCATAGCACTACAGCAGACGGCCGGTGAAGCCGCCTGGTTAGCTGCTTTCCTGTTGTTCAGACTCCTGCCGCTCGGATGGCGTGCTCATCTGTGCCTCACTGTTGACGTGACCGTCCTCCGTTGTCAGGCTGTAGTTAGCACTAGGCACTTGGCTAACCTCGAAACGGGTGTAGAACTCGTTCAACTCGTTGGCGTATGCAGAGTCTGCGTTGGTCTTTGTGGTGTCCTTAGCTTTGTAGTCTGATGGTGTGCAGTCCATGCCACATGCTGTGGTTGTCATCTTCACCCGATCTCGGAAAAGGCAGTTGGTGTCTCTGATACCGTATGACGGCACTTTGTAGCCACTCATATTGCTGGTGGCAAGATCAAGTGGCAGTCGTGGTGTTCACTGCAGTGCGTATCGATCTGTCCACCCACAGTTTCTGGTTTGGGAATGACTTGATTCTCATCGTAGGGATGATCTCCTCTGTTAGCATGCTAACAACGCTAACATCATGTAGTTCAGAGAAAGCCAAAGGGGTGGCACCTAATGCTCATGCATTCCAAATGAGGCAAGCACAGAATGAAGCACAGAATATCACAATCCCTCATGCCTTCTTGGAAAGTAACTCTGGTCCTTAGGTCGTCCAGCTTGTACTCTAGTGGCTGTATATTAGCCATCAGGATACTAGGCAGTGATGCACAGTGCTCTTGCTGTCTCAGCCTGTTTCGGACACCAGCACGTGTCCCCTGGTGCTTCTTTGTTCTGTGCCTCCGACGAGCTTCACGTCCATTGTTGTTGTCTGAGCAGTACCTCAGTCGGACAAAATTACACGTGCAAAGTTGTTATCGCTGGTGAGACATCGAAGTGTTCTACTATCATGAACTATTAAACCAGCTGACTTTGTAACATGAAACAAAACAATAGATAAATAAAAAAGTAATGCAGCCGTACCATCATGCTGGATTTACTATGAGTGGGTGTGTTTCTGTTTTTGTCAGGAAAAATTCTCGGCCTTCTTGAATTTGAAGCCACACAAGGGACTGTAAATATGTGTGGTACCCTAATCAGCTTTCAGTCAGTATCTGTTGTTAGAAATGGTAAACATACTAGGCCTCATTGTTGAAGGAGTCACTTTAAAGCTGCATGACACAAGCTAAAAATGATCTTTGCTGGCAGATTAAAACATTTTTATTTTTTACATTCTTTGAAAATACCAGCTGCCAAAGTGGTGCAGAAATGATACATGAATTGACTTTGAACAATGAAAATGAATTTTTTAAAGAAATGGTCTGACTGTTAAATGAGCCAAAAGCCAAAAAAATGCTCTTGCACATCAGCATTAGCTTAGTGCTAATATACACTTAGAAATCCCATAGCAATTAGTGTTGAGATGTCATTGGGATGATTCACTATTAAAAAATCATGGTTCAGTAATGAATTTACACCACAAAACAATGTATGTTAAACGTTTATTAACATTACATGTTTCTTGTCTGTAGCTTATGGTGGTAGTGATCAAGTGTTTTCATTTGCCTGTGAACCCGATGACCACAATGTTGCACTTTCTACCATTTTGTCCTTGAGCAAGACACTTAAGCCTCGGTTGCTCCAGGGGGACTGTCCCTGTAACTAATGATTGTAAGGATAAGTGTGTCTGCCAAATGCTGTAATGTAAGTCTATGAACGACATTCTAAACACCAATAAGAGTCCTTAGGCAAGAATTCTAACTGCATTTGGCTACTCTCGTGATACGCAAAAAATGTAAGTTGCTTTGGATAAAAGCGTCTGCCAAAAGCTGTAAATGTGAACTCTGAATGCTGGTGTTCAGAAAGCAGAAGAGGAGATATTTTATCACTTTGGTTAAATTTGTTGCTTGTACACAATGATTTTTGTTATTTTGGAAAAAGTGAAAACTAATAGTATGTACATTGAATGCAAATGTAATAAATTACATTGCTAGTTAACTGAATTGTTTCGTTACGCATGGCAATGATTCTAAGCCTCACTAAGGGCTAACTGTGAAGAATGCAGTTAGTGGAGCACTGAAAGTAGCACAATGAAACTTCTGTCACAAATAACACTACTTGTTCAAACTTCACAGAAGGATTATGCCACCAGAGATGCTAGAAGTTTTTTAGCTGCCAGCTGCAAATGGCATGTCAAAATGCAGCTCATTGTTCTAAAACCCTGTCTGTGCCATTCATAGTTGTCATGGAAATGTTGTAATCTCTGACAGAGGCTTGCTACTGTGGTTTTCCAAAAATCTTCATAGCACACTGATCACTGTTATGTGCTAAATAGAGAGTGCTGACAGACTGTAACATGCCATCCTTTTGGGAATTGTGCCCAGATCTGTGCCCGTATCACTGCCTCTACTGTGTTCGCAAGACAACAGGCCATGGATAAGCTGTTTATGGGAGAAAATATGCAGCCATCTTTGGGAATGCTCTAGTACACCCTAATCTGGCTGTTGCAGGTTATGGTGAAAAATGCATAGATTGGGGTGCAGATGGTGTAAAAAATGTGGTGAAAGATATTGGCATGGTTACAATAGAGTCTAGCAATATTGGATATGTGTGATAATACCAAAAATTCCTGGTGTATTGTTTTCAATGTCTGCATTACACTACTTTTCCACCAAAAACTTTTGAGCGTTCATTGGGCACATCCAGGTTGTATCACCTCGGCCAGGACTTGCAGTGATAGGGTCATCACCATTTCATTGTTTATAACAATGTTTAAAGCTAAGTGGAAAGTAGATACTGGAAACAATCCACCAATATTTTTGGATTTTAGGTGTTCAAGGCATGCCACTGGGATGGGTCCTTCTGTCACAGTTTACATACATTTACAGCATTTATCAGATGCTTTTATCCAAAGCGACTTCCATTCCCTACCTATAGGCGGCAGCCTCCCTGGAGCGCCTTGGGGTTAAGGGTCTTGCTCAGGGACCACAGTGGTGGTGCTGAAGGTAAGATTTGAACCCATGACCTCTTGGTTCAGAGGCAAGTATCCTACCAACTGAGCTACCTCCACCACATCTCTCAGGGTGATTTTAGACAGCCTGGGTGTCTTGTAGCTGGTGTAGCAGAACAGGTAGCAGTAGTGTTTTCTTGCAAACTGTCCAGTGATGTTCAAAAAGAAGCAATGGTGTTACATGTGACTCAGAGGAGTCCTAGCCAGTGGGTGGTATTCCCTATGAGGAGAAAGCTGGAGCCCAGTTTTCTGAATTGCACTGAATCATTTCCTTAAGAATCGTTACTGATTTGAATTGTTCACTCATTCAAGAGGACACAGATTTACATCTTTATTGCAGAGTATTACACAGCAGCTATTGATTTGATTGTCAGTTTGTCAGTAGCCTGACCTACATGATGTGTCTAAAAAGGTTTGTTGTTTCATTTTGTGGGATGGGCAGGAATCTCTAATTTTTTCATCTTAAAATCTTTCACTGCCTAATGGAAAAAATCATCTAATTACAAACATCCAAGCTTGCTCTACTATTGTTAAGGCCTTCAGGACCTGGACTGAAAGCCCAAGGCATCAGATTAACCAACCAACCACATAATTAGAAAAGAAATCAACCAAACATGTTTTGATTTTGTGAGAAAAGACATCACTTGCTCCTTCTGGAAGGCCTGAATAGCTTCAAAATAATTAAATCAAATGAAGGTCAGATGTGAGAATTCAAGATAACTGTTATTTAATTGAATTGCTGTAAGGTCAAAGATTTACATCCTGGGTACACAGTAACCATTGATGGTGTTGTTCTCAGTTGCCTGACCTTCATGGTAGGTCTTCAAAAGGCCATTCGTTACCTGGGGATGTGCTCCTATTGTTTCAGTAGAAGTGAATGCATACGGCTGAAACAATGGCAATGCATGTCTGTACAAGGACAGATGTCTGTAGTGAAACCTCTAATTAACTGCTGTGAACATACATGCTGAACTAGACAACAGACAAAAGCAGGGGTCCAGTCGGGCAGCTTCATTATAACAGACCTTTTTTGCATCCGAGTGAAGGGAAGCGGCGGACCGCTGTGTTTGATTATTCCGGTTCGTGGTCTGCTCGTCCAAGCGCTGGCAAAGCCTGCACAATCACTTCTTTCTGTTTATCATGTGAGTGTGTTTTTTCTGATTGCTGCTTTAATGTACTCAGTCTGTTTTTGAAAAACAGCCTCAAAGCATTTATTCGGTGAACATTTAGCATTAGAAAAGCCTCGTCTCGGTTCTGCTATGTTGGCGCATGTGAGTGGAGGACTGTTCGAGTGCGATTTGTAGAAATATGACAATATCATGAAACACATTGTGTGTACAAACAGACACGGGTGAAGTGACAATTTCAGTGCATTTTGCAGCCTTTGATGTTTCTAACAATGAACACCTGTAGCTGATTGGGAGTCTTGTGTGATGCAGCCTTTGTGTGATCCAGTCATGCCATTGGCTGACCTTAATATTTATTCAACAAGAGCTTCTGTGTGAGGGTTAAACCGATCGGGGCCCAGTGTACTTAGCTATTTGCGTCACTTTCAGGTGCAAATTGGACACATTCTGCCCATGTGCTGTATACAAAACTGGCAGATGTATCTGAACGTTTGTGGCACACATGATTTTGTTGAAAAGTCCTGAGCAGCAATACAAATTATTTATTGCTGCAGCAAGTGTGTTTTTGTGTGTAAAATAAAATTATAAATATTATAGTAAATTAAAAAATTATAGTAAAAATAAGAATTTCTTGTTTCCAAACAAATAATTGGTCAGATTTGTTGATCTCCATCTCCAGAACAAATTATTTAAATGTAAAAAAGGGTTTTATAGTAGAAGCAAGTTCATCAAAGATAAACTGACAGACTTTTTTTGACAGGGATGGAAATCAGGAATCCCAAAGTCTAAGGCACAAATATGGCCCTTTTTTCACTACCTGAGTGCTGACAGACTGTAACATGCTAGTGACTAGTGAAGCTATAAGCACATTTAATTTTTTGGTACATTAGGGTAAATCGAAAAAGTGTGGGAACTTTTTGCTTTACAATGCATGTGCTTATCCACCTCGAATAGATTTTAAAAGTACATTTTAGGCAAAAACGTTCTCTTTAAACTGTTGTGTTTCAAATTGCATAATTGTTTTGCCATTAGCTTCTTCCAGCACCTTTTGAATGAACTGTAACCCTATGAACCTGGATTTATATCACACTACAAGTACCTCAGTGATGCTCTTGTGCCTGAATGGAGATAAACCCCTGCAGCCGTCTTCCAAAAGATTTTCCAGAAGAGCAGCAGGAAAACAAACTCTATACTTGTGCTCATGGTTTTGCCATGAGAAGTTCCACAGGCATATGTTTGAGTCTACATGGATGCTTTTGGTAGTGTATGTGTAATGTATTGCGATTTAGAGGTTTTAGTACTAGTAAGAAAACTTCCACTGTTTTCCCAAATACTGTAGATCAGCCAAGACAAGTTTCTTCTTTATTGTTGCCCTGTAACTTTGAGGATAATGGGACCAACAAGTTATGGAAGTGCTTATATAATGTAGCGAGCAAGTAATAGAAGGTTGATCAGGGTGATGGTGAGCTGAGTGTGGTCAGGGAATGTTTGAGGCAAGGGTCAGTCTGAGAGTACCTCCTGTTGTCTCGGTGGGATAGAGACAGCGTCGGGGTAAAGTCATAGCGTCCTGCCCCCAGAACACACTGACGTGACACAATGATGAGCAATGTGCTCAGTCTAGAACTTAGAAACGCTGTCTGGGACTTTAGAGACACCATTGTAGTGCATACTGTGTACACACATATACACAAACACTCAGAAGTTCACAATGTTTTAGCAGTACTGCAGCTGTCTGCATGCGTGTTTGGGAGAGAAGGGACTCGGCAGAAATGGCTTTGGGAAAACACGTCGTGTTTTTTGAATGAGGAGGTTGCATTTTGGTTCAAGGAACAGCTTAAGGTTCTTAATATTTAATGAGGAGCCTGGGTAATCTCTGCCTGCATCTTTCAGCTTTAAAGGCCCAGATGAGTGATTCTGGTGACCCAGGTGAACATGAGACACTTCAGTGGGCATAAAATATATAATGAATTATCATGAAGCAGCACCAGATTTCACAGAACCCCCCCCCCACACACACACACACACAACATAGATTACAGTTAATGGAATTCATTTCTGTTAAATATGAATGCTTCAGATGTTAGGTGGATTACTTAATAGCATTACCCAAGAATAAACAAGTTGTCTCTGTCCATTAATGCTTTTAGCTAGTATTTATGGGCAGAATCTGTTCTCATTCATATCCATATACACTCACTCTTGCTCTCTGTTTTCTGTCTTCCTCAAGAGACATTCTCATGATAACACTGGTTGTATTGGATGCAGCTCTGGAGTTTGAGGAGAAGGTGAATGTGCTCCTGAGTGAGGCCATCAGTGATGAGAGGAGTGTACTGGGTTGGTGAAAAGGTCACTGCGGATCTTTGCCCTTCCTTGTTAAGTTCTTGCGAGTAGCAGCAAAGGGAAGCCAACAGTCAAAGGTGGAATGTTGCTGTTAGTCATGTGCAGAGACATGACTAACAAGCAAAAACAATAACTCAGATCAACAAAAAAAATTTTTTGTAATCATCAGAAACCACAACACACTTTTCTAAACCAGTTTTTCAAGCTGATTTCAGATCTGCTTTCAGTCACATCAGCTTTTTGAATTATGAGTAATATTAAATTTGCAATAGACTTGCATTTCGGTTTTTATTCAACCACAGGCACCAGTCAAGTAACTGTTTCAATATTTTCAGTGCAAAGTCAGGTAGGCGCACACTGTGGCATAGATATAATGATCAGTGTCAGTCAACTACCACCATTTCTTCAAAAACATTTGGGTATGATTATTATATGCTAATTATCATCTCTGATGATTTTGACCTGTGTAATAAACTCTTGAGTGATTTATAGTGTAGTAGGAAATGCTTTTGCTTGCAGCCAGTGCAGATGCGTCAAGGTCTTTGGCCTGAGGCTCTTTTAGTGCTAATGATCACTGCAAAGAAGGGCTGAGGTTCTTTCTTGTTGCCATTCATGCCATACATGGATTATCATGCAACGTTGCTGGATAGGATGTTTACATACCAGGGTATTTCACTGTAAAATAGATTCCCTTACCTATGTTAACCAGTCAAAGGGATCAATTCAGAGTACAATATCTAGTGAGCAACAATGTTTGTAATGTGAAGTACAGTTTGGGCTGGGTTGGAGTAAGGCATCAGTTTAATACCCATGCAGATGCCTACTCTAGACTATAGGAGGACTTATGTAAGACTATAATTTGAATAAATCCAAAGAAAATGTCAAGCTATAAACTCAAAAATGTATTTTGTTTTTTAAATATGAAAACTATCTATGATATCCACTAATATCAACCCAGGAAACTAGAATCTCACCCATGTTTGCAGTTAATAATTGTAATACTGCTACTGAATGTAATGCATGTGAGATAATGTGCTTATCCACTTTATGACATCTTTTCTTGTTGGAATATGCAGAAATAATTAAAGTGCCTTTACAGGATTTCATCAACTTCATGCACTTTACTGCAAATTGTTGTTGAGGCAGCTGATGCATAATATTGCAGAGAAATTATATCATGCTGAGCAAAATCATTAGAATGTTCATATACCTGCGTCACACACAGCTCTTTATGCTTGAGCTTGCCTAATTTAATGTTTTATAGCTCCTCATACCTTCTAAGCAGGCCCTAAGTAGGGACCTTCTAAGTGGGGGGAGGAGTCTGGACTGAAGAGCTTCCTACTTGGGTCTATCAGATCACTTACACGTTAAGGGACCTAGAATTTGTGATGTCATTTGGTTATTTGGCCAATTAGAAAAATCTATAAAAAATATCAGAAAGAATCCAAATTTTAAGAAAATTAACACTCATAGTCTTTTTGTAAATGCAGAGTAATGATGTGAAAACCCCCAGCAAAGTGACAGTCAGTAGAAAATTGCCTATTACAGCTGTAACTGGTGCAGGCCCTGCTGCTACCACTGTTTTAACTGCACAGTTTTAACTGCATTTAACTGCACTGCATTGTTTTTTTTTCTATTGAGGCTCAGTGTTAGAAACAGCTTAAGTACATTTTTTGGAGAATGCTTACCTGCTCAACATGGTTTGAGGCATCTGTTGGGTGATTCTGGCATGCAGTGTGTCATGTAAACTTTCATTACGTTAGTTACTTTCCAGTGCAAAATTAAAAAAGAAAACTATGGACATGTCATGGCTGGTTAAGTACATTTGTTAAGTACATTTGTCCATGTGCATTTCTGCGAGACTGGGGCCAATTCCTGAACTGATCCCCAAAACAAAACAAGATGTAACCCCCAGATCTTTGTTGGGTGACTATTAGAGGTTCAGTTAGCTCCAAAAGGGGATGAACAGTAGTGACACTAACTTTTTTCAGGTAAAAACACTAAAACACTAAAGTTTGATTACACCTTTTTAAAATGTGATTTAAAGTTGTGCATCAAGTGGTGCGGGCGTTTTGCAGCAGGAGATGGCCGAAAACATGTTGCATTGGGTTTTACAAATCCACTGCAGGCCGTACCCTGAGACCCAGCAAATCAGCTTTTAGTGCAGATCAGAGGTGGAAACTGCTGTCACACAAACATACACTCACACACACACACGGGCTGACTGGTCGTCACACTGTGCACGGCTTAATGACATTGTCTTCGCCAGGAGCCGTCGAAAAGGGGCTGAAGAGCCAGATAACCCATCAGGCAGCTGTTAGCTGTAGAATTAGAGAAGCCTTACGGGACAATAAGCCTCTGGCAACCGCTCAGACCTACGGGCTATATTTAGTGCCAAACAGAGGGTGAAAGAGAACGAAAGAAAGCGTGCGGAAGAGGGTGTGAGTGTGCGAGAGACGGGGATGTGCTCCTGAGCACATTATTTTTTGATGTGCCCATAACAAATGTTTGATAGTGGAAGCTTCTTGAGGGCTTCATCCAAGCCTAATTGTAAAGAGCATATGGAGGACTTAATCATTTACAGAAAGCACAGCTACAGCTCAGAGGAAAGACGGTGTTTGATTAATGTGTTCCCTTCCTTCTTTTTCGCCCAGTAAATTCGTGGCACATTCATCACAACAGCCCGTCCGTCTCCATGGAAACTTCAGTTGGAGCAACTTTCTCTAATTGCACTAATTGTGCGTTTAGTGTTTTGTAAGTGAATTAAAGTCTTTAGACAGCTTCCTTTGAGAGAAAAAACGTCTGTTCTGTGTTGTTAGGACCATTCCTGAATGCAATTGTTTTGGAAATAATTTTTGCTCTTTTTTTCAACATGTACCTTTTAACCTTCTGAGCACAGTTATCAAAAGACACGGCAGCATTTAGTTTACCTTCACTGTCAGAGCCAGAGTTTAATGTGATTAAGGTCTGTTCAGTTGTATAAGTGGGGCTCCACACCTGTAATGAGTGTCGCCGAGGGAAACAGTGGCACTCGCCAAGCGCATGAGGAAGAAGAGACACTGACAGGAGCTAAGACTCAAAAGGGGAAAACTTTCTACGGGCACAAGGAATTACCAGAGGGAAGAACTAATACTGAAAATGAAAAATGTTCTCAGAAGAATACATTCTGAGAGAAACCAAGACTCAAAAGCAAAACTTACTACGAATAAGAGGAAGAAACACTTTGAGGAATCAAGACTCAAAGGGAAGCATTGCTGAGGAGCATAAGAAAGAAACCAAAACTGGTGGTAAAACATCTTATGAGCATGAGGGAAAAACACTGAGAGGAAGCAAGTCTCAAAAGAAAAAACTACCCTAAGAACATGAGGAAGAAACATTGAGAGGCTTAAAGACTCAAAATACAGGTAGGACAAGTTTACAAGCAATTTGGCGGCAGTTTATTATTAAAGGCTCATTATTTAATTATATTGGGGCATATGAGTAATTACTTTCATGAAACTTAGAAACTAAATTTTCTAATCAGGAAAGTGTGGGAGTCTAGACCTGCTCTCAGAGTTTGGGGGCTCAGCCAGAGACTGATGGAAAAAGCTTTTCTGGAGCTCCTGCAGGGGGTTGTGGTCATGTGCTATTACATGTAATGTCAAAAGCTTGAGGAGGAAGTGGTGGTAATGTGTTGTACTGACTTTGCCCTCCTTCTATACTGACTGAATACCAAGCCCTCAGTGATCCAGTAGCAGCCCCACACATGTGGTAGATTTATAATTTAACAAAGTATGATTGTTCACAGCAGCACTGGTTGTCTTTGTAGTTCCACAACGTGCAATGAATACCAATTAAATATACTAGTTTTCTAATGCTGGTGGAATTCTAGCAGGGCTGTCACAATTATCAAATGGTTAGTGAAGTCCAGAATTTTGACATACGTAATGCCGTGATTAACTTTTTTAACCATTTATTTAATTGTATTGCAAATAAACTGAAAATACATATTGAAGCTTTTATAAAAAATTAACATTTTATCATGCTGTATGTTCACTTCTGATCTGGTCCATACTGATCTCTGAAAAAACACACATTAAACATGTAATGAAATGGTAATGCTGTAATCCTATTCAATAATGGAATCATAAAACAGGTGGTCTCTAATGAGCCTTAGCGAACGAGAAGGGCTGCATGCACAGTAAATAGGACACGATATGTTCTGTGATGTCCGACAGTACATGTTGATTTCTGCATTACTGCATTACACTATTTAATGAACTCTAATGGTCTTGGGCCTATTGGTCTAGTACGCAATGAGGTACAGAAAACATTAATGACACCCATAGAAAATAGACACCCATAGAGAATTTTTTGCTCACTTCTGAGTCTCAAACAAGTCTCAATGAAAGCCAGTCACCCCACTAGCACATGAATGTTTCAGTGTGTCTGAAATTGCGCACTGGTGCACTTTTAGTACGCGATTTTAGGGAGTAGTGCACTCACACTGAAAACTAAGCTAATATCCAGTGCACAGAAATTACCCGGATGGTGCACTGAAAATGGCCAGAAAACGCTGTGCAGAACGATGGGCACTATGCGCACTAGACAGAAGCCATTTGACAACTGGTTCGTATAAATGTAAGTAACGTTAATACAGTTGTTTTACACTGTGGTATAACCGTGAGATATCCTGGCGGCTGGAGAATCACGAGCAAATGTTAGTCCGTCACTTCCACTAAGTGCAAAACGTTAGTGTTCCACTACGCATTGCATTTACACTCATGTAAGTGTGCGATTTCGGACACACCCTTTGTGTCAGAGTTCCTATTTAAGATTTTGACTTACAAATAATGAATATATTATGATCCAGATTGTAAAGTATCAATTTGAAAACAGAATTGTGAGTAGATAAACAGATGTTACTGTATGCTGTTCTGATCTAAACGCCTAAACAATGACATATAAAAAATGAGAATGCTCGAGGTTTACTTGGAATGAAATGTATATTAACTTGTGTTAAGAATGTAAGAAATGCCCTCTTTTAAAATGTATGAATTTAATAAACTACTTAAAAATTAACATTTTTGTATGCATATCTGCCAGTGTTGATGTATGCACATTATAAGATGCTCCCTGTCTACCCTGTCAGTGTCACTTCTCTGTTCAGAATGATCCACCACCCAGTAATACCTGCCCACTGGTGGTCTTAAGGGGATCCTGAGCGTTGATGAACAGAGATAAAGGGGGTAAATGATTTGACCTAAATGGTAATTAGAGCCGAAAAATGGACAATGCAGTTTTTTTTACACATTTCTCGGAACTGAAGCCACTGTTTAAAAAGGCTTTACACAGTTTGTAGTACCAATGCATGACTTGGCAACACAGTGTGTCCAGCTGCTAAAATGCAGTGGCAAAACATCTGTGTTTCCTAACTGCTACAACATAAGCCCCTTGTCTCTTTCAGCAGGTCCCTGAATCACACACAAATGAAGGAACTACTAACACTAACAGCAAACAACATTACAAATAATACAACAATAACCATGTTTTTCAAGTATCATAGTTTCACTAACAGTTTCATATTGTATGAACACACACACACACACACACATGCTTATAAGTATTTCAGTGCTTATGAGAACAACAAGCTAGAACATACACAATGTATTTACTGTATATTTTTTGAACCATGCTAGTCCATTGTATCCAATGGATTTGTGCAAAGTTTTGTCAATGTCACATCTAATGTTGTCTCTAACAGTGCATCTGAGCATGTATCCTCTAGAATGCTTTAACCAACCTTGGCAGTGCTCAGCAGGATTATCTCGGCACCCAGCATTCATGGCATCAAGTATGGACATTTGGTGACAATTATAAACCTTCCACCTCCATGCAGAGAAGAATTGCTCTGTAGGAAGGAATTCTAGAAGACACCCTTGGTTGTGCAGGAAACCGCAGCTTTCTATCAGTCCCTCTCTCTCACCTTCTGGTACCAGTTCACCTTGGAACAAGGTGAGGTGCTCTGTGTTGTCTAGGCCTGTGAGTGATTTATACAACAAAACACCACTGTTGCTCTCTGTCTTGTTGTATTTCATCATCCGGACACAAAACATTTGCTATACTTTCTTTTATGGTATAGTTGATTTATTCAACAGTATTATTTTTGTATTAACTTTCAGCAATTCAGTTGTGTTCTGATGTCTAATTGAAGACAGTATGTACGCGTGTGAAGAAATGGGCTCCTGAATAATTGTTGCTGCTGGTGGAGTTTGCGCGAGAAAATTATCCATGAATTTTGGAGCATGTAATCACTGAATGCATTTTGTGCAAAAGCAATGAAAAACAATCCACACTTTAGCCCACATTGAGCACTGTTGTGCTCATTATGCAAAGAGTTTTGAGAAAGTGGTTACAGTACTGGGAAATGTGACGTGATGTAAAAACTGCAAATGTAGATACAAGGTAGGAATACCCAAAAAACTCATTTGTGCATTGTAATGTACCTGTTACAAGTTTTACATAAATATGGAATGTCTTTTACAAACTGTGTTTAATCTAGAATGGCCAAAAATCCTTGTGAACCATTAACTTGAATTACTACTAGAATCTCTAAGTGAAATTAGCACATAATTTCTTTTTTATTGTTGTTTTAATATTTATGGCCCAATTGAAGCCATGACTCTAATAGGTAGGGTACAGCACTAAGAATTTTGGTTACAAATGCAGTAAAGTGAATAAAATTCAATGGTGCTTGTCAAATACATTCACATTGCTTCACACCCAATGCTGGGGGACTTTATACCCCTCTAGCATGGCTTTGGGCATGTGCAGCTTCTCCAGAGAATCCCATTCTGTTTGAAATTCTTTTCTATGGAGGTTATACAAGCTATGTGTGCAGTTAAACACCTGTTTCTTAAATTTCAAGGAAATAAGTACACTGTATCTGCATGTAGTGGGAATACAGTACATTGTATATTGTGGTGTAGTGTAGTGTACATATGTAGTGTGTGTATTATTGTACTCTAAAGACCACAGATGAACTGATGGACAGACCGCAGCCAGTTAAATATTTTATTTGAATTCTTTTGTGATTTTTAGAGCATGAATCAGTAAATATGAACTAGGGCCAACAGGGCTATTTTATCCTTCACCCTGGCTCCCCTTGATCTTTTCACATTGTCACTCCTGCTGTCTCTTTTCTCTCTAAATTTCTATCTGACTCACTCGTTCCATCTCTCTCACTCCCTGACTGTCTTCCTCTGTTCTTTCTTGTTCTCAGTGGAGTTAGTCACCCCCACACAGGGACACGATCCCCCAGAGAGAAAGCAACACCTCACCCATGGCTGCTGACTGTCAAAACACGCTCTGTCCAGGAGACAGCAGCCTGATACTGAAGGCCCAAAGAACAGGCCTGTTATAAAACCCTCTCACAGCCACAGACCTACCATCAGCATCCTCACTATCGGTATAATCTTCTAGACCTCATTTACTGCAAGCAGTTTACTGGGCCACACCATTTATGCAACATTTTAATGTGGGTTTTAATTCATTTCTGTTTCCTTCCAATTAAGTGGTGGCCAGTTGCTTGTTAAGTAGGTCTCAGTCTCTCTCTCTCTCTCTCTCTCTCTCTCTCTCTCTCTCTCTCTCTTTCTCTCTCTC
>JBBPDC010000017.1:15842366-15863793 GCA_037974485.1 Hemigrammopetersius urotaenia
CTACTTCCTGTTTATATACTGTTCGTGACGTCATCTCCGTGACCTCGTGACGACACGTGACCTTGTGCGTGTGACAGCTATTTATTTACACAGGCAGAGCAACCCCCTAGTAATCCTCTTAGATTTATCAAGAAAATAAAACACTATGCAAAAGAGTGCTTAAAGGGCATTCCAGGTGGATATATTTTATTTGCATGGTTTGCGGTATTCTTCAGCACTGCTTTATGTCAGCCTTGTCAGTGACCGATTTTTTACCATTTCATTTTTAATTTTCACTAATTTAATTCTGGACTGTGTACTCACTCTCTCTCTATACCCCCAGCGTTTGTTACATTAATACATCATAGGGCTCATGAGCCTTGACATTAACCTAAAGGCTAATACATACAACCAAGGTATTAATCAGCATTCATTCTAATTGCAGAAAGAAAGAAAGAATGAAAGAGACCATTTTGTCATACGTGAACACACCACAGCACACAGTCTGAACAGCTCGAAATTCTTCTCTGCGATTAACCCACTCACCAAGTAAAGCAGCGGGCAGCCAGGAACACAGCGCACGGGGAGCGGTATGTGGGGATGGTACCTTGCTCAAGGGTACTTCAGAGGTGCTTAGCAGTTTTGGGATTCAAACCCACAGCTTCCTGATTGCAGGAAGAAAGAAAGAAAGAAAGAAAGAAATAAAGAAAGAAAGAAAGAAATAAAGAAAGAAAGAAAGAAAAAAAGAAAGAAAACAAACAGTGGTTCTAGCTTTTAGCTTGTTACTGCCACTTGTCTATTTTCTCCATTGTAAGGATGATTTAACAGGTCCCACAGTTAAACAGCTGCAATGAGATATTGGATTTCGAGCTGATGTGTCACTGCTGTGGGATGTTAGCAGGCCTGTTGAACAGTGCTGGTAATTTTTCTCATTTTGGCCCAAGTGTGCCTTTTTTATTTTAAACCTAATATGTGCTCTCTTAGCTACACTAAATCATCTACCAAAACAGAAACACACCTGTGACTTTATTTTGTTATCCTTGACTAACAAGCTGAGATGTAATCTTGTCTTTATTGCCAAATAAATAAAACTAAACACAATTTAGCAAGCTGGGGAGTTGAGTGGAACAGAGTGGAGACAGGAGCCATTACTGTGATTAAAAGATTGGATTTCTCAGCTGAAAGAGAGAGAGAGATTTCCTCTGACACAGTCTCGTTTAGAACTGTTTGTGCACATTTTTAGAACAATTCCAGCCTAGATACACAGCGCAGATTTTAATTGATGTTCCATAAAACCACCCACGATTTTTCTCAGCTCCTTTGGAACACGCAGTCCGTAATAGGAGTCTCTGTGCGTGTGTGTACACTGTCTAATCTCTGCACCTCAACACCTCTGGGAGGTGTGTGAGGTGTTATTGTGGAGAGCCTCAGCTGGAGGGGCATATGTGTCAATGCCGTCGGTCATGTATTTTGGGGGTTGTGCGTTTTGGGGGTTTGAATAGCAGCTTTCCCCACTGTCCTCCGCTTCATTTGACTAAAACCCCTCTAATCCCCGCTAAATAATCTGTCAAATGGCTTCCTCTCGTCTCCTTCCTCCACAGATTCACCCATCTACCTGTGTCCCCCTCTCTCTGACCCACATATGTCAAACCTCTCAGGATAGCGATGCTGATGTGGGATCAGTCTGGGCCTTTACATACTAATGCATAACTGAAGGTGCTCACACTCCAGGTGGTACATGACCAGAGTGTGAGAAAAGTAGTGTGGAATAAATGAATAAAATGACAATTACTACTTGATGTATATAAAAAGCAAAATACTGTATTGTGTCTCCTAACAAAACAAGTAAAAAAGTAAAAATACATGAAGCAATTGGTATCTATTACCAACTGATCTAATTTATGAATTTGAATAAAAAAATACAATGGGAGCTGTGCAAAAGTAATGACACAAAATGTGATCTAAAGGTTGCATAAACTCCACATTTAAGTTTGATCCCTGTAGAGGATGGGTACTTCTTTGCACTTAGAAAGTCAAAAAACCATGTCATTTCATTTTATTTGCATATGCCTGTATACAGGCAGCGATTACCTGATCCCACATAAGTACTGTTACATTGAAACGTGTGATTTTATATGGTGCTTGGAGTCTTACTTGTGTGCTTTTGCTGACACTCCAATGCCATGTGTTTGCTGACGCTCCAAGTCGCTTCATTTTTTCTCTCTGTAAGAAACAGCTGTGTCTGAAACCTCACTGTGGGCTTTTATCTGTGCTGGAAAGCTTATGGGACTCATTCATGAAGTGCCCTGCCCTGCAGACAGACATATTAGTACACTGGAGCTGAACAGGGTTGGATTAAAGGATGTCAAAGAACAATTAACATAGTAAATAGGTTGTGTTCAATGTGATTAACACAGAACTGTTGATTCAAGTGTACTGTAAATATAATACCAAGGTCAGGTCTCCCAGACTGATTACATTTAGTCTGGTGTACTGCAAACTTCTAATAAGTCAAAAGTTGAATTTATATTAACTGGTCTATAACTCATGCACTGATAAATACGGAGAGCCATTCAGAAGTACACTGTAAAAAATGGTGTTTAGAATAGATATGACTCAGTAGTGTAAAATGGTCACACATTAATAAAATATACCACAACAGCACACTTCGTGACAGAATAAGACAGCATCTGGAACATATTTTATTCATGTGAAACTGTTAATTTGTATATTTAAGTACATGAGCAGGCCAAACCTGTGTCAGACACACAATTAGTCATTCCTTCAGGTGTATGCAATACCCAGTTTAGTGCCCACTTATTCATATTACAGTTTAAATGAAAGTAATTTATTGTTTATTGTTTACTGGTTTTATTGGATGCCTGTTATTTTGCCGGTTTATACAGAAACCTCTAAAATTTGAAAGTGGGCATTCTGTCATTAACCTTGAGTCATTCCATGAATGCCATTTGGGTTCATAGCATTTGTTTGATGAAGAGGCGTTTGAGCCTTAAAAAGAGACAAGTCTGAAAGCAAGTCTCATTCAGTTTTGACAATTTGATTATAGCTCTCTGCTAGCCTGGTCAAATATAACACAAACTAAAACCAAGGTAGAACAAAACAAACCAAGGTTTCAGAACAGCATGACCATAGAACTTTTTACATATTTTTGGTCCATGATTTCATATACACATGACACTTGGCGTTCTTGTTTATCCACCTGACTGATATGGAATTTGTGTCAGTTGGTGGGCTTGTCCTTTCCCACTACATCCCTCAGAAGTAGGGTAGCACATAGTACTTTTTGGGCAGTAGCGCAACAATTATTTCTCCAAAAAATATTTAACTTGGTCTCTAGGTGACTTTGGCACATTAACATTCATTGGTGGAGAAGCGTCACCCAGTAAATAACATCAATGCAAAAATCAAACACTTCAGAATAGGGCTGGGCTATTTGGCCTAAAATCAAAATCTCGATTAATATAAAATTTTATTTGATTACAATTAATGAACGATTATTTTATTTATTAATTTTTTCTCAATTTGGGTTATACACTCATCAGCCATATAACTAAAACGAACTACCTACCTACCACAGAGCAGGTCCCTCTTATCCTGACAAAACTACTCAAGGCAACCTTAAGGCTTTGCTAGACTTCTGAAAATGTCTGGCACCAAGATGTTAGCAGCAAGTCCTTTTTCACCAGTTTGGCTCTTGACAGTGTCGCACAGATTTTTACATTTACCCACTTTCCTGCTTCAAACAAATCAACTTCAAGAACTAACTGCTCTTGCTCCCTAATGTGTCTCACCCTCCGACAGGTGCCATTGTAATTAGATAACCAGTGTGATTCACCACCTGTCAGTGGCTTTAATGTTGGAGCTGATTGGTGTAATAAAGAGCTCTGCTTACATTAAGCTCTGCTTACAGAAGGCAGTTTGTTTTAGCCTGTAAATTATTTAGTTTCACTTTAGAGACCGTGGCATTACCGCCTCTGATGGCAAATAAACAAATTACCAACAGGGCTTGGGAACTGATGTTATGTCACTAAGACATCGCTCCATATTGGCAGGATAGTTCTTTGTGCTACAGATACTCACACACACTGTGCAAGCTTAAGGAGGTGTTTTATTGTGTTTTTGTACACAGGTCTCAAAATAAAAGACAAGGGTTTGAATCTTAACCAACTCCAGAGGGTTGCCAAACAATTTTATACATGACTGATCAAATTATCCTTATTGACTGTGTGAATCTTTACAAATCACTAAACAAAGAGGTAATGATCCCACCTTTCATACACTGACATAGCTAAGATAGCTAATAACATAGTGACCTTTTTAGAAGTTTAAAACAGTGGTTCCCAACCTGGGGTCCGGGCCCCCATTAGGGGGGCGCTAGAGATTTTGCTTGCCTTGAGTTTACCAAAATTATAATTGCTCCCATTAAACTCATAAAGAGAGAAATGTAAACGTGATAATGTTGTGTGTGTGTGTGTGTGTGTGTGTGTGTGTGTGTGTGTGTGTGTGTGTAAGAGTGTAAGAGCAAAAACCTACAACCACCTTTTATTTTTTGCAAATATAAGTTTGTATTTTTTTTGTGTGTCTATGCGGGTAGGAGTTGGAGGGCCTGGCTTGTCTTGGACACAGGCAAGGAAAAAAGGTTGAGAACCACTGGTTTAGACAATTTAGGCCAGTTATGAATAGTTGAAATCACCTTTCTTTCCTACATAGCTTCCAATACAGATAAAACCAAGGAAAGTTATTAGTCCAACTATGCTGATGTAATTCTAGTCAAACAACAACATCAGAAGAGGGCAGCTTGCACTGCGATCAGGAAGTCATGGGTTTGTATCTCAAGACTGCTCCCTGGGTGCTGTGTTCCTGGCCGCCCGCTGCTTTACTCTGTGAAGAAGTTAAATGCAGAGGAAAGAACCTTGTGCTGTTCGCACTGTAATGTGGTGTGTTCACGTATGACAGAATGGCCCCTTTCTTTTTCATCACAGCACTCATTAGCAGGGCAGCATGGTTAGGGAGTTGCCCCTGTGATCAGAAGGTTGTGAGGTTGAATCCCAGGACTGCATGTGGCACCATTAAGGTACTCTTGAGCAAGGCACTACCCCCTCGCACTTCTCCTTGGGTGCCATGCTGGTGGTTCTCCACTACTTTACTTGGTGAAGAGAAGATTTCACAGTGTTCACACTGTGTTATGTGCTGTGGTGTGTTAATGCATGACTTTAAGGGACCACTTTATTTAGCCTGTAATCTTACACACTGTCAGGATCATTTGATGTAATAACATTTTCAACATCATTTAGTGAGTTCACCATGTTGTGTATCAGGTAAAAGTCTTAATGTGAAGTGGGTTACAGTAACTAGACCTGTAGTGTTACCCACTAAAAGAAAATTTTACATTTATGGCATTGTAGCAGACGCTTTTGTCCAAAGCGACTTTCATTCCCTAACTACAGGGGAAAGTCTCCCTGGAGCAACTTGGGGTTAAGGGTCTTGCTCTGGGACCCAATGGTGGTGCTAAAGGTAGGATTCGAACCCATGACCTCTTTGTCCGGAGGCAAGTATCCTACCCACTGAGCTGCTTTTAGATTATCTTTAGATTGACTGCACTTTCAGTGAAAAGTTTTTCTCTTCTATTCCAAAGGAAAACACAGATTTGCAGAACAGTCAGTGTTTACAAGAAGAAGTTGTAAAGAATAATTATCCTACTGTCATCTACGTCATCAACCAGGTGCTTTAAAACAATGAGGTGAGGTAAAGTTTAACCAAATGAATGCTTTATTTGAGTTAACTCGCTCATCCAAAGTGAGTCATGAAAGTGACCATTTGTCATACGTGAACACACCACAGCACACAGTGTGAACAGCACAAAATTCTTCCTCTGCATTTAACCCATTCACCAAGTGAAGCAGGGGGCAGCTACAAACACAGCGCCCGGGGAGCAGTGCGTGGGGATGGTACCTTGCTCAGGGTACCTCAGCAGTGCCTAGCGATCGAACCTGGACTTTCTGGTCGCAGGGCAAATGCCCTAACCACTAGGCTACCAGTTGCCCATGGAATTAAAATAAAACTCACATCAGGAGATAAACTGAATGATCAGCGATTCCCACATAATGTGCCAAAGGGTGGTCTCTGAAATAAGCAGAAATACAGGGGGAGACACATCACAGTATTAGGAGGAGTTTTGGTTGGGGAGACAGGTCTATTTGCACTGCTATAACATGTGGCTCAGAAGTGGCTTGAGTGATTAAGATCTCTTTTCAGTGTATCTTGGGTGTATTTACACCTACATTTTTATGTGGATTGTCCTTATCCAGACATAATCCTGATTCTCAAGATGCATGAAGGGACCAATTGTGGACAAGGTCTTAGTTAAGGATGCCAGTAACATCCTTAAACATGTCAGCAACAGTTAATATGCCAGTAGTTGAGTAAAATATCATTTTATAAAGTATACATGAACCTCAGTTTCTAAATTACTCAGGAGAGTACACACTTACAACATATTAGCTAGGAAAAATGTCTGCAAACAAATCCCTAATATGGCAGAAATGCTCAAAATGTATTATGACTCAAAAGCCATGTAGCAAAGTAACCAGCTTTACCTAAATACATCTTTAGGTTCCTTCAAGAATATCATTGTTGCAGGTAACCTACCTATTCTCAGAAGTTACTACTTGTCTGAAACAAACATTTTCCTCATTTGTTCTGTCTCCTCTTTAATCATTCTTTATTCTGAACACCAGACACCTTCTCGATGTCATTTTCCAGCGTTTTCACTGACACTGACAAAATGACCTCAATTACAGACATTGTTAAGATATTGATTACAAACGTAGAAATAAACAAAATAAAAAACAAAATGATGCCTTTTTTCCCTTTGTCCTTGCTTATCCCTATCCAACACTGCAGCTTTTAGTCTCCTTGTGAAAGCACCCTTGCTGAAGATCTAGCTCATAAGCTAATCTAAACACATACTTTTAAAGTAGCATATTTACTCACTTTCACACATTTACTAACATGTACTAAGACAGTTTGAACAGGGTTCATAGCTAGGAGTTATCTGAGATTATATTGCGCTTATATTTGATGTAAACTCATTTATTACAGTTTACATGTGTTTTGGCAAATGAATATGGTTCAAATTGATAAAGATGTGGATCCATCCACGCTTCTCTTGTGCTAGATTCCTCAGATCAGCTACGCATCAACAGCCCCAGAGCTCAGCGACAACAACCGCTACGACTTCTTCTCACGGGTGGTTCCACCAGACTCATACCAGGCGCAGGCCATGGTGGACATCGTGAAGGCTCTGGGCTGGAACTACGTCTCCACACTGGCCTCTGAGGGAAACTATGGAGAGAGTGGAGTCGATGCCTTTGTTCAGATCTCCCGAGAGGCAGGTACAGTACTTTCAGCAGCTGCTTGGGAATTTTGTGATTCACGTATAAAGCTACCATCATTTTTCTGTGCCAGACCTGTGATTTTAGTGAACCCGTAGCATTCAAACCTATAGCTTAGCTGCATTATAAAGTTCAATGTCACTGCTCTAACACTGCAGGACAAGGAAAAGTTCTGACAGTAATTAAATATTTACTCAGATTCGAAGATACTGCTGGTGTAATAGATTTTATAGACATAATAGACTAAAACAGGTTTAGTAGGTACGTTTGAACTGGCGACTCTCTAATCTGTGCTGGATACTGGGTACTAGGAATGATGAGCAGTGCCTTATAGTGATCAGTAGTCTTTTGGTTACTGTCATTTCAGTGCTGGGGACTGCAGTGGGTATACTAATGTACCCAAAGACAGAATCTCACACTTATTTCGGTTTAAGAAACACCCTGTTTTTGGTTTATAATCGGAAAAGGGATCAACACTATGACTCACTTATTGATTTATTTTTATTGATCATTACTTTTGTTACTTTGTTGTTGTAGTTTTCTTTCCTTTTTGTAAGCCCCGGCACCAGGCTTTACTTTGCAGCAGCGGGAAGCCCTGTGAGTTATTGTGACAGGCTAAATAGGGAAAACACCATCAGAAACAATATTTTTCATTCTTAATGGTAAGCGGCACCCTTGAGCAGCCTGCTGGCCAGCCTGAGGTTGAGGAGGTGCGCACTGATCAGCGAGACTTTGGCTTTGCACATATTGCGGATCGGGACTCTGAGGTGTTGATGGCAAGCACCACAGGCATGAGCACCTTCAGCTTTGCAGTCATTTTGATGAGGCAAAGAACATTTGCTCAGTGTGTTAAGTTTTTTTTTTTAAATTAATGGATAGGCAAATATAGCCCACCACACTATTTATTCAATTTATTAAAAAAAACATTAGATGACTTTTTACCAAGATAAACTTTATCATTCATGGAGTTTGGGCAGCATATAGCTAGAATAAAAATGGATGTGAAACTACAGATTCTTCAGGTTCTGTTGTTCATTGGGTGAAATGTTAAAGACAACTATGAATGGTAAGATTTATAAGAAAGAAATGACCCCCCCCCCCCCCACACACACACACACACACACCCCTTCCGCTGACAAAACTGATCACCAACCCCAAACTTGAGTAGTCACCAGCACTTTTCATTTCTTATGAGAGAGATAGTATGATTTTGTATTTGGGTATGCAGAAAGGAAAAGTTTCATCATAAGCCTGATTATAACAGAGAGGAACACGTAATGCAGTTTTTTTATATATACCCTGTACTGTACAATTTGAAGCCTTTTTACCTTTACCTTTGACACTTTATATAAAGCTCATCAGCCGTCAGCTACAGCTGAACTAAATGAGATGTGTAACTGTGCAGCGTCTCTTCCGCTGTGGATAAGCTTTGACACGCCTGCTCTGTCCCCACACTCCTGAGACGGAGACTTTTTGTATCTCAATGAACCAAATTAGTTGTCCTATTAATATTCTGCACAGCACTTTACCTCCCAAAGTGCCTGAAATGGTTGTCAAAAAGAGCATGTCCAGGACAGCTGTATGCATTTATACCCATCTGCTGTCTCTGAGTTCTCTGGGGTCATTAATATAGATTGGAGCAGGTCACCTTCAACAAGACAAATTTCAGCATCAGTGTCCATCTTCTCCTGACATAGGAGGCCTGTGCGTCGCCCAGTCTATGAAGATCCCCAGAGACCCCAAACCAGGAGAGTTTGATAAGATCATCAAGAGATTAATGGAGACCCCAAACGCTCGTGGGGTCATCATCTTCGCCAACGAGGACGACATCAAGTAAGTGACGCTGTAGGACTTTAAAATCAAAAACTCACAAGCGCTGTTACATCTCGATAGTAATGGCACCCAAGTGCACAAATTTGAACAATTTGTTTTATGAGACTGAGTCATTACAGAGATGATGCAAATCCATAAATGGCTCACACCTGGGGTTTGATTGCTCCTCATAAGGAAAATGGGGTTTGAAAGTGGCAGTAAATGAAGTAATATGTATTCAGTGTCAGTGAATGAAATTGCCTTCTAACACTACTTTCAATAATTTGTGTTCGACATATTCAGAGAAAGCTAGTTTAGTATACTACACGACCACAACCTTTATGGAAAGGAAAGCAGAGCAAAAAAGAAACAAAATTAATCTCAGAATATATTATTAGTGAGTGGGCTTTCATTTTGTCTCATGGCTTATATCCAGGATATACAACAGTGTTCTGTTGAAGACTGACACGTCTCTGTAATGCATAGCAGTCTGTTTTGTTCTAGATAACCCTATTGTCTGAAATAGGGCGTGTTGTGATGATGCTGTAAATATACTAATAATGTCATAAATGTGATGATGTTGGAGTGGTAAGAGGGGCACGAGTGGATTATTATTTCTCCCTGCTGACCTGTGCTGTGATCTGTTCGAACTAAGCATGGGTGCATTTGTTGGGGGGAGATGCAAAGCAAATGTATGGTGTGGAAAACAAGACCCTGCATATTTGTTTTGATTTCACAAGAAGTATAATTAGAGAAGAGCCCCTTTGATGTTTTGATAAGCTAATATGGAGCACATCATCTTTGACAAGCATGCAGTCATGTCTGCATGAAAATTAAATTAGGCATTGAGTATTGTAGCAAAGAGAAAAGCATGACGAGTGAGAGCTTGATGTGTGTCCTCAGATCAAATGACCATGAACTTGCTTTAAATAGGTCAGTGAAATGTAGCTTGTAAAAGTAAATGTGTAAAGAGGACAAAGTACAGGCCTCTATGTGGCTGTGAGTTCTGTTTTTTGCCATAGGCTATACAGTAATCCCCCGATTTTTGCAGGGGTTTCATTCCAAGAGCATATAGTGAAAAACCTGATCTACTCAGGCTAAAAATACGAATGAGGGCTCGTTGGAAAGGTCTCCTGGACCTCCTGGTCTGAGTGCTTTCTTGGAAGGTCGCAGGACAAAAGTACTGGGACACTGCAGCGAGGTGAACAGGTCCCCTTGTGTGAATAGATTTATTGCCACAAAAAGCAAAAAAGCAGAGGATATTTGTAGTTTCCGCATTATTGTGGGGATTTCCACGTAAAACTATGAGTTTGGTTCTCGAAAAAAATCTGTGTGTGGCTGAATTTGTGACTCTTGATCCACATAAAACTGAGGGATTACTGTAGATCCATTGTTATAGGTGAGTATATATGCTGCCAGAATCAGGTCTATTTGGGATTAAAACACCATGGTTTAAGGCAAACATCTGGGAGCAGCACAAGGATCTCATAGCTGTATTTATTTATTTACTTTTTTATTTATTTAAAATCAGGATTACAGGTTTTAAGATATTGAACAAGCAATAGTATTAGAAAATCCCAGAAAGGTGCTAGCAGTTATTAGCATTACCATAAGGATGGGAATCAGAAAAGCAATAGCTTCTTTTAAAGTGAAGATTTAGGATATGGAGACGACCACACAGAAAAAGAGTGATGCTTTGCACCAGTGACACTGTGTGTTCTGTGTGTATTCTGTGTGAGAGTTTATATGAGTTTGTATATTTCTAACTGGGTAGGTGAACATTCTTGTTAGCTACACTGACAGCATATCTCCTGTGCAAAACTACAGAAGAAAGATCAGAATGGCTTTGATAAACTTCATTAGGAATAAAGCCTAGAGCTACAGGGCCCACATTGTATGGATAGATATTAAGAGTGTATTTTATTCTAAAATAAATGTTAGCAAAGAACCTTGAATGACTGAACGAATTAGCTCAAACTGTGGTTTACTATAAATATAGGAAATCAGTCGGCAGTACTTTTGAGTGACCTTTACATGGCGTCAGTTAAAGCCCAGGACATTCGTCTGTTTTTCTTGTCCTTATTAAAAAAGGGGAAAAAACAGTGCATCTAAAGTTTTGACATTTCTTGAATGTTGCAAGCTGAGCATGATTTGTGCAATGCCATTTTGACCCAACCCACTGTAGGCGTAGTATCTGCCTGTAAAATGTCAACTGGGTAGGGCAGAGGTGTGAAGGCTGTCTGCATGTACGGCCTTCCTGATCTTATCTACGGCTTTCCCTGACCTTTCGGCATTCCACTGTTAGGCTCTGATTGTTAAGACAGGTACTGTGGCTCTCTCATCTTGACAGCACCTTGTTCGTAGGCTTGACAGCCTCAATGGCTGAAGTAGCGATGGATAAAAAAAGCCCTTAGTAGAGATGGGGGGGATGTAAAACATTTGCCTTCAGCGGCGGCACTCTGGAGTGACAGACTGTCAGTCTGTGGATCAGGGTCACAGACTTCAAAGACCTCAGTCAGAAACTGCTGAAACAGGGCATCCCTCCATAAGGCCTGCCATTTTAAGTCATTTAGCTCTGGGGTAAAATTTCCCGATAGAGATGTTTCATTTCATTCATGTCACAGCTGTTGTAGCATGTCTCTAAAATAGTAAGAAAAATGGCCTGAACTTGAATGCGCATTAATGTAACAAGATATTGTTCCCGGTTAATGTTAAGCCATTTCTACTTGTCCATCATGAAATGTTCACACAATGGATTTTTTTTCTTTTGACAGTCATACATTGCTATTGTTGGAAAGCCCCTAGCTCCACTGCACCCAAAGCAGGTCTGCACCTCGCAGGGAGTCTTGATTGACTCTGTAATCTGTATGGCATGTTGATGACAGGACTGTGAACAGACACAGCCTACTTACATAGTGTGAACAGGCACTTTTTGCTGGAAGCGGAAGCGAATTCAAGGCATAATTATGTACCACTGCAAATGACTTACATGTACTCGTGGTCATGAATGATTTACTGAGACAGTCTATAACAGCATTAACACCTATTCATTTCAGTATATTAATATTTACATTATTTGGCAGATCCTTTTATCCAAAGCAATTTTTTTCAGAGTATCACAGATGTAGGTGGATGTAGCAATGGGAGTTTTGCCCAAGGACCTTTTTTTTTTTTGGTGTAGCATGGTGTGTCGCCCAGGGTTGGAATCATAACACACTGTCTATTGTAAAGCACTTTGAGCTGATACAGGTTTGAAAAGGGTTCTATAAATAAAATTATTATTATTATTATTATTAGTGTTGTTGTTGTTGGTAGTAATAATAATGATATTTTATATTATGTGTTTAACTGTAGAGAGTTCAGATTTTTTATTTGGCCTCTTTGATGCAGGCAGGTGCTGGAGGCGGCCAGAAGAGCAAACCTTACTGGCCACTTCAAGTTTGTGGGGTCAGATAGTTGGGGGGCTAAGAGCTCCCCAATCCTGGACCACGAGGACGTGGCAGAGGGGGCAGTCACTATTCTGCCCAAAAGAGCTTCCATAGAGGGTAAGAGCTTCCAAAGAGCTGCCAGTATTCTTCTAACTGTATTGCTTGCAGAATTTTTTGCAGTAGGATCTTTTTTCTGATTTAACTAAAATATCTTCTATTGATGCTTCATTGCAACAAACCTGGCTTTAGATTCACTTCACTGATTTATTATTTTTTACTGTGTTGCTATAGCTATATAGCTGTAAATGTTTTTATAGCATGAAGTCTTAAGATATACCTCATAAATGTTGTTTTCCTCAGTTTGGGTGTTGGTTTATTGTCTCCTTTCCTCAGGATTTGATCAGTACTTCACAACCCGCTCTCTAGAGAACAACCGCAGAAATATCTGGTTTGCGGAGTTTTGGGAAGATGACTTTAGGTGCAAATTGACACGACCGGGCATCAAACTCGACCCAGAGAAGAAGAAATGCACAGGTGAGCCGTCCTGATAAGTCAGAGAGAGGAAGGGACAGAGGGCGGAAAAAAAGAGAGAGAGAGCACTGAGAGCTCTATCTTAACGTGCACCATTGTAACTGATGCTTATGACAGGGACAGGCGACTTCAAAAGCTTTTCATTCTTTCTTTGTCTTACTTTCCTGATCCCTCCTCAGCCTCCTTGTCCTTCATGTCTTGCCTGTCCTACTGTTCCTCTGAGTATATTTATTTATTTATATTTTTCTCTACCTCTTATTTCCTCTACCTCCTCACACACCCCTTTCCCTCATCCTTTACCTCAATCACTCTCTCTTTCTCTCACTCTCTCTCTCTCAGGTAATGAGCGCATCATTAGAGATTCTCCGTATGAGCAGGAAGGGAAGGTGCAGTTTGTGATTGATGCTGTTTATGCCATGGCTCATGCTTTACACAACATGCACCAGGACTTGTGCCCAGGGGCCATAGGCGTCTGCAGCAAAATGGACCCTGTGGAGGGACGTTTACTGCTCAGCTACATCCGCTCTGTCAACTTTAATGGTGAGTCCAAGTCGGGATCATAACCAGGCAGACCACTCACGCACACCAGCCCAGACGCACTAATGCACACACATGTACATAGATAAAAGACATGGGCAGGTGACAGATCTAATTTTCTCTATACCTCCAATGCACTCATGTTTTGTGTCTGAAATTTGCTTTTTATGTAGTTGAACTGGAGCTAAAAGGCTAACATAGACGTGGTGGAAGCTGATAAGATTTAGTAGTACTGCACAAACCATGTCTTGGCTCATAGCCTGTTAAGCTCTATATTAAATAAACTCGAATAGACTTGCCTACATGGTTTCTGACATTGTATCAGGTACTGTTTTCTATTTAAATAGATATAACATACTGACATGAACAAAGTGCAACATATAGATGAAACAGGGGCTCTTGAAGTATTTTCTTCATTTGTATAGATAACAGTACATCATAGAATGTCAGAAACCACATAAGCAAGTCTATTGAATTTACTTAGAACAGTTTGAGCCAAGGTGTAGTTTGTGCAGTACTAATGTATCACATAGCTACATTAGCATTTTAGCTCAAGTTCCAAACTGAAAAAACACATCGACTGCATTTGGGCCATAGGATAAATCATGCAAATGATCATTTTTGCTGAATTATTCCTTTAATCATCTCTGCATTCAATTGCTGTCATCACTGTTCAGCAGACATTTTCATCCTAAACACACAACCTAGAAGGTGAAAGCACAATCTTCCTGAGATAAGAGGAGCTGAAAGCTGTTGATGGGACGTCACATATGGTGATTCATTGCAGTTTTTAGCTTTCATACACCAAGCAGGTTTGAGGCGTTTTTGCAAGGGCTTTGAGTTGCACATGAGCAGCCACGGTTTAGCAGGTTCATGAAGCAAACTGTGTATCAATTCCTCTGTCCTGCCCTCAAGGTACTCTTCATTTGTGTGCATAACTCTGGTAAATAGAGGGCAAGAATGCACTCTGCCAACTAGAGCATCTCCCTCTCTCTCTCTCTCTCTCTCTCTCTCTCTCTCTCTCTCTCTCTCTCTCTCTCTCTCAGTCTGTGTTCCTCTCTCGCGCCCCCCCCCCCCGCCCCTGTTTGGCCTCGCCTTGTCTAGCATTTCAGAAAATCTCTTGTCCTAGCCCCAGCTGGCCCTCTTAAGAAGTTTTCAATAAAGAAATGTTCCCATTAAAATTTTCTCCCTGTGCTGTAGTGCGACCATCATTACAAAAAGGACATTCTCTCACATGCTCTCTGTGAACGAATGCCTGGAGCAAAGCATCTGAACAAGTACTATGCATTATTTCAGAAGTCCAAAAAAGAAAAACATTAAGTAATTATATTCGTCCAAGAATTTCAAACGGAGCTCTGGAAAAAGACAAGAGGAAAGCCTCTGATCCTCCGGCACATATGCAATTACTCAAGCTGCCTATCAAAATGGTTAGAAACAGCAAGTTATGTGAAATTATGCAAAGTAATTGATGTATTGCTGTAGATCTGTCGCTTGGGATTGATGGCGGGAAGTGGGAAAACAACGCTCGTAGGCACACTGCCCCACGCAGGGCGACCCGCGCCACTGCGACGGTGTACCGCTCCTGCTTATTCCCAGTTTGCTTTGAAAATCTGATCAGGGCCAAAAATAGAGCTCTCTATATGTAATATTCATCAGGTTAAAGTATGCATGAATGGATCATCCATATACAGCAGCTGGTGGCGGGCTAGAAGTAAGAGAACATGGAAAGCTCAGTGGGACTTAAGAGGCAGAAAACAGAGGAGGCTAGGGACTTCCCTCACGCATACAGCCTCTTAATGTTACTGCACTGAGAGGGTGGTGATGGTGATTTGGGGGGATTTGAGTTTATAGCAATACCATGGTTCGCCTTGTGGTACAACCCTCCTATTTAAAGGTACAGTAAAGCAATACAAAGACAGGAACGCCACCAGTGCCAAGCATCCAACCAGACTCCGGTTCATAGAAATACAGTGTCATTGTAGGTCCATTGTAGGGACTAATTACACAGGTCAACAACAAAAAAATTGTAATCATCAGAAAGTACACTTTTCTAAACCAGTTTTTCATGCTGATTTCAGATCTGCTTTCAGTTTTTTTCAGTCACATCAACTTTTTGAATTATGAATTATATTAGATTTGCAATAGACTTGCATGCGGTTTTTATATTCAGTGTGAAGTCAGACAGGCGCACACTGTGGCATAGATAAGGATCAGTGTCAGTCAGCTACCACAGTTTCTTCCAAAGCACTTAGCATATGATAATTATATGCTAATTATACCAACTGTCATGCAATATATAGCTAGCTCATCACAAAAACTGTATGTGCAGGAAAAACTAAACACAGATTTGAAATCAGCATGAAAAACACTTCAAAACCCACATAAACTTATCTCTGATGATTTTGACCTGTTGACCTGTGCTATCCCAGTGATATGTCTGCACCTACAACACCTTCCGTCTGCCAGTCTAATAGCACTTCACAGGTCAAAGTGAGGATTAGGACTGTGATATCGGGGCCTGCAAAGGTTAGGGGTTAAAAATAATTTCTAGCAGCAGTTTTGGTCTTTGTCTGGATGATGTACATTTAAATGTGGATCCTGAATTTTCTTTTTGTTCCTCACAGGCAGTGCTGGCACTGGTGTACTTTTCAATGAGAATGGAGATGCTCCAGGTCGCTATGACATTTTTCAGTATCAAATGACTAACACAAGCAACCCAGGATACAAAGTCATCGGCCAATGGACCAATAACCTCCGACTCAACGTGGGTACTTCTCTATTTTATAACATGTATACATCTGACATGGTCTACAAAGGCAAAGTTGCCTTGCTGGATGGTGTATTTTACCCTCAGTGACCAAGTCACGACAAACTTAAGAAAAAGTAAAAAAGTGCAGATCACCTTCAATCTGTACGCACTTATGTAAGAAAGCCGCAGTACAGCGGACTCTGATGTTGTGCATAACTTTCCTGGGACAATACGCACATACTGTCAGAGAGCTCCGCTTGTAAAGCTGCCAAGTTAAGTTAGTCCTGAATCCATTACATATGTGTGTTTTAAGAGATAAATAATATGCCAGTAGGTTATATTATACTAGATAAAAGTACATAAATAAAATTGATGAAAAATTGGTTAAAAGATCTCATATTCTTACAACAGTGTCATATTGAGAAATATTAGATATACTAACCATGTTTAAGGAGTTTTTTTTACTTGGCAATAAATATTTAACTGTTTTTAGAAAGATCAGACAGATGAGTGTAAAATTTACAGATGAGGTTTTTGTCTATAACTAAGACTCTCTTAGTTTATCAAAACTTGCATTCCTGCAGAGGGCTAAAATCAAGTAACGTCAAGTAACGTTTTTGGGTTGTTTGTTTAGTATAAGAACAGCAGTCATAGTCACAGTGGTTCTCAACTCCAGTGGACCTACTCCACTGCACAGTTTCAAGCACTGTCCCAACACACTTAGTACAGTTCAACAAGTAATTATCAAATTCTTCAGAAGCTGGATGAGTTGTGTTGGGATTGGGATTAGATGAGTCTGTGTTCACAGTGGACTGGAATATAGAACCGCTTCTCATAGACTTTGTTCAAGCACGCTCAAAGCTGACTGACACTCGTTTGACCAAGGCAGTTGAATGTCAGAAATCCACACAAAGTCACGTTTGTAGGTGGTTTCAAATCTGATTCATATTGGGTTTTTGTACAAGTGGTGGCAGCCATATAATAAACAAATCTGATTTGCCCTGCAGAAAACAAAACCTTAATGTACCATGTTGTACAGTACATGCTGTGATACCCCTCTGCTTTGTGTGTGGCAGGTGGAGGAGATGCAGTGGACCGGTGGCGACCGCCTGATCCCGGACTCTGTGTGCAGTTTCCCGTGCCGCCCGGGGGAGAGGAAAAAGATGGTGAAGGGCGTCCCGTGCTGCTGGCACTGCGAGCTGTGCGATGGCTATCAGTACCAAGCGGACGAGTTTGTGTGTGAGATGTGCCCCTTCAACATGAGGCCCACGCCCAACCGCACAGGCTGCAGGCCCACACCCATCATCAAGCTGGAGTGGCACTCACCCTGGGCCATCATCCCCGTCTTCTTGGCCATCCTGGGCATCGTGGCTACGCTGTCCGTCATCATCACCTTCATCCGCTTCAATGACACGCCCATTGTACGGGCGGCTGGCCGAGAGCTCAGTTACGTGCTGCTGACCGGCATCTTCCTCATCTACCTCATTACGTTCCTGATGATCGCAGAGCCGGGCGCCGTGGTGTGTGCCTTCCGCAGGCTGCTTCTGGGGCTGGGCATGTGCATCACCTACTCAGCCATGCTCACTAAAACCAACCGCATCTACCGCATCTTCGAGCAGGGCAAGAAGTCGGTGACGCCGCCCAAGTTCATCAGCCCCACGTCTCAGCTCGTCATCACCTTCATCCTCATCTCTATTCAGGTGAAATTTGGAGGATTTCTTTTAATAACTGACTGACAGTGATCCAGTCACACCCTGCTTGTTCAGGAATATCTCGATATTAAAGACAGACGTATTAGATACATGTTTACATTTAATACACCAATACATTTAATATTTGACCTAATCTAGCTCACAGTATGATGTCAAGTGTGTTAATAGATTTGTGAGTGTAATAAACGTGTGTTCTATTTTGGGTCAGTACCTAAATCAAGTCCTTCATGGGTTATCATTGTGAGTAAAGTACAAGTTGGATTTGGATGTCAGAGCTAATGCTTCTCTAATATTTCTGATTTAATCCTAACTAGAAAGAACATTTTGAGGGAATCTCGTTTACTAATTAAAGATTAGGACTATTATTAGACCAATTTGATAATTACATTATTTGAAGCCATTCGAAGGTCAGATATCTACCACTTAGTGTAACCATGCACTTTCCTAGGGAAACAAATATTGCTGGCAGCATGTAGCTGCCATGGCTCTGTGCGTCTCCATGCTTGGATGGTTTGTGCGTCTCCATGCTTAATTATCTTATTAACTTAACTCTGCCTACAGTCCAAACAAGCTTCCTACTTCTCCTTCTAACTAGCTAGCTTTTATTCCTGAGAATAAAAGAGTTGACTAGTTGCTGTCTGCTGAGTTTAGCTTGTGCGCTGCCATAACGTGCTTTTAGAGGTTTTAAATCTGGATCAAGAGTTTAAACCTTAACAAGAGTTGGAAAAACATGTTCTTTTAAGACTGCTCTGCTTTAATGTTCACCACTCACATCCTCAAACTAAGTCAAATGTCTTGCCAGATTGAGCAGGATCCTCCATTTTTTAATTTAATTTAAAACATAAGTAACAGCAAGATAAAGGCACAGAATTCATGCAATAATGCAAGTAAAATATTACCATGAAATGAAAATCCAAAGTATTCTTGAAAATAAACAGTAATATTGTGTGATGTTTTGGGATTTAAATGCACATTATACATTTAGTGCCAGAAAATTAACTTGGCAGCAGTGATACCAGCATCATGATGCTGCACTAAGAGATGCACAGAGATGTCTAAACTGTACCTTTTTTAAATACCTGACATGCTCCTGGTTCTTATATGCTGCTTGGTTTGACCCTAGAACAACCGTAAAACCTCCCAGACAGCTCTTTCTGCTCTTGGTGCATTCTAGAAGGAACCACTCTCAGCGATTTTTACGGGGTTAATAAAGCACAAAATACTAAGCCGCAGCTCTCTAGATTAAAAGCAGCTTGTCAAAGACTGAAGAAACCTTAGCATCTTCTGCCCCTAGGGAAGAGTTATGAATTATTTGAAGATACAAGTTCTAATAGAAAGGCACATTGCTAGATTCAGTGGGGTTCGGTACACTGTTGATGCTGTTAAGCTGCCTGCGCATCTCATCAACTTGAGTGCTCTGCCTCACTCAGCTTGTGCAGCGAACAGAGCTCACTGATATGCAACAGCAGCAAATTCTGTGTCAATATCAGCCACAGATGTGTGACTAATATGCGGGAGACGGAAAGAGGAAAAAAAGAGCCTCCTTTCCACCGTCCTGAAAAAGTTCCAGGTGCTAAGTAGCGCCTTGTTATTGCTGATATACACTTTTGCAGGGGTGATATTATTAAAGGCATTGTGGTCAAAGCTTAGCGTGAGCGTGATGTGCATGAGTCAGTGGAAGTGGGCCGCGGGGGAGAGGAGATTAGCAGCCCACGGGCGGCAGATTGATTGACAGCAGGATGCGTTCCGGCCCCACCTGACAGCTGAGGTGTCAACAAGACCCAATTGTCTCTCCTGTATGTCGTGACAGCAACATCTGTCTCCACGGCAACATGCGGCTGTTCTCCTGCCCCTCCTAGCCCTGGAACTTTTCTCTTCCGGATGTTTCCAGAGTTACTTGACATGCCCCTGTGAACAGGTGGAGCAGTGCTTTAGTGGGCAAGTTTCTGCTTGGAGCAGGTGTGGAAGAGGCGGTATTGTATTCATGCGATTCCGACATCCAGCTGCCAGAGTCTGAGATGCTCTGCTGTGCTTACAGGCTCAAGAAAGACTAATCCAGAGGAATAAATGCATGAGAGCAACAAATGCTGCAGTTTACTCTGTCTCCTTCTTTATCTGAGCTGTCAGGAAGGTCAAAACCCCCAATTTAAACCCCATTAAGTTGAAGGTTAGTAAGGCCAATTAAAACAATTATCTTGTACAGGTCTAAATCAAGCTGTCCGGGGAGTTTTCCACAGCAAGAAAAAAGATCTGCACAAATCTTTCCCACAGCAAAAAGCAAGCATCTTAGTGGTTGCCCAAACTCCCACACTATAACAAGAACATCTTTTGTTATTAAAAGAATTTTTCATAATTTGAAGATGGTTGCTTCTGTTCCAGTGAACAAGGACTGCAGGCTGCATGTATAACAGAACTTCACTGTGTTCGATTAATAGGGAATGATTTAATTAGCTTAGCCTTGGACTCATTGAGTGGGTACAGCCCTCATGCCTGTACGGATTTAATGAAATGTAACCAGACTGTGCAAGTCAAACTTTATGCGTGAGTCATCAGATCATTTATGGCTGATTAGGACCCACAAGATCATTTCAGCTGTTTGTTCAAAGTTAGACCCATTGTAGCCTCTTCCAGTTTTCTTTGTAATACAATACTACTGTTGGGGAAACTTACTCCAGTTCTCCATCCATGTTCTCCCACAGGTGGTAGGAGTCTTCATCTGGTTTGGGGTGGTTCCCCCTCACACCATTGTGGACTACGAGGAGCTGCGGCCACCAAATCCAGAGCTGGCACGTGGCATTCTGAAGTGTGACATGTCTGACCTGTCACTTATATGCTGCCTGAGTTACAGTATTGTGCTGATGGTCACCTGCACTGTCTACGCCGTCAAGAGCAGGGGCGTCCCCGAGACTTTCAATGAGGCTAAGCCCATCGGCTTCACCATGTACACAACCTGCATCGTCTGGCTGGCCTTCGTGCCCATTTTCTTCGGCACAGCGCAGTCTACTGAGAAGGTGAGAGATCCAGTTTTGGTGCTACTGTCATTTTCTGCTTAAAGGCACAACATATGATATGTTTATTGTCTGACTTGTATATGTTTTTCTGGAAATACATTTAGAACAATTATGAATAATTATTGACATAATCATATCATTGCAATTGTACCATAGGATGTCTGGTAATACTGAGGTCCAGTACAAGCTCAGTTGTTGCACTGCCAACCTCTCATTCTTGTCTGTGTTTTTCCTGGATAACTTTGTTAGCCAC
>JBBPDC010000017.1:15872582-15891115 GCA_037974485.1 Hemigrammopetersius urotaenia
ATAATTCCTACTGTGTCTAAGAAGTGGAAGACTGCAGTGGTGGATAAATCGCTTTTTTTGTTACTTTTTTTTTGTTAATCACCACCCAACTAATAGCAAGTGCAACCAATCAGAGCTCAGCTCAGTCCAGATTCTGGAGTGGCCACCCTTCCTATTGGTTTGATCATATGCTACAAGCCACTGCACTACCCTTCCCACTCAGCAAAGAAATGAAACAACATACAGGTGCTCACAAGCAATGCAAGAACCAATCAGAACGCTTCTCTTTGCATTCGTCAAACAGTTCAAAATAAGAAGGAGAAAGGCAGAGAGCATAGAGAGACTGCAGGGTGCAGCATAAAAGCCCTAAGCCACTCTTCAGACTTTTAAACGCAACACTGCTGTCCGCACTGTCCACATAGTGCACACGAGGACATGAAGAAGATACAGAGATGATGATGACATCATGGATCCCACCATTCTCTCATAATACTGACGCAACAGTCCCATCTTTATCATCATTACCACCACTGATCAGGGCAATAGTACTCTCTGTGTTTTGTCACAATAAAAAAAAGAGAGAGAAATGTTGACAAAATACTGACAAAGCATGGGAAATGTTTCCTACGGGTCCAGCCACAGAGGGCTTTTGGGTCCACAGTCTCATTTGAATGAGAGCATGAAAACTCCATTACCCAGATTACCCCTCTGGCCAGGGTACAGCATGAGAACAGCACAACAGGACTGAAGGCACAGCCTGTGAATGGAGGGTCACGACATCCAGAAATGGAAAACATTCACAGAGTCAAAAATCCTTTCGTTTTAAGAGTACTGCAATGGCTGTAGTCCTTCACAGGCACAATCCAGCATGCACCGTTCCACACTGCTTTAAGCAGTCTCTTAGCAGACACACACACACACACACACACACACACACACACACACACACACCGGTGCCCTGCTAACCCTGGCCAGGGGTCGAAGGTCACAGGGTGACCTTGCTGAGCCTGAGTGACAGGCTGCTGCGATGCTGTGCGCGTGGAAGCGTGGAGCTGCAGCGAGAGCGCAGTTGGACCGGCCGTCCCTCTGAGCCACGTGCACGCAGCACAAAGTCAAAGTTCGCAGAGGTGTTCATGGCATAGAAGACATTGGCATTGTCTGGGATCACCAGCTCTGAGGAGAAAAAAAAAGGAGGGAGAGAGATGATGTTTTGTAAGAAACAAATCTGAATGTCAAATGGACCTTAACTAAAGTCCCAGCTTTCAACCTTGGACACACACAGCACAGTCCTGAAACGAGCAAAAACTTGAGGCTTCTTCACAGTTGATTTGAACGAAAGCGAGCCCTAGCACAGTTCAGACTAACTTTGTGTTGTTCTTTTGAAAAATACGTATGCAACACGGACCATAGACCTCTAGGTTGACCAAACAGGGGATGCACCATTGCCACCTCTCTACATACTTTCTTTGGCTACTTCAACATTATTTTATCATCTCTTCGGAATGCATAGTTCTAAAGGTTCAATATGCACCATTCACTCCCTAGTCCAAATATACATGTAATTAAGATTCAAGACCCAGATTTGTCCACTAAAATAGATTTCAGTAAACCCAGCTTTGAAATTTAATGTCCCTCCCATTTTAATTGTGACATATTATAAAAGCAATACGTCACTCAAGGCTGTTTTCACTATGATTTCAGTTCACATCATAGAAAAATCGTGTTAACTGTGGACTTGCATGCTGTTCTAGAATTTAACAAGACAGAAAAAACAAGGCATACACAAAACTCACAAGTGCAATAACAGATTCAGAATATTCAGAATATTCTAATTATATTCTCTCAAATGAACATGACACAATTTGCTCAACGTGTGCTTTTGTGTCAGTTAGAAGTGCTTTTGTTTAACTATCATATAGCATCTTTGATTTCAATGTCAAACATGTCAGCATGAATACTAAGAAAATCTGAACTAAAACACAATGATTTATCGTTTTCTGCATTGGTCTAGACAATTACACAGAAAAGTTATGGAATGGGTTAAATTACCTCTCTCGTCAGAGATGACCTGGACCAGCTCATAGCCCTCTGCCTTTTCCTCCTCCAAGTTGTGCTTTGCCATGGCCCTGCTGATCACTGCTCGGGTTTTGTCTTGGTTTGTCAGCTACAGAAAGACAGATAGCACACCAAATAAATGACAGTTTCTGTAATGCTGAATAATATACATTGTCTCTTTAACAATAATAATAAATAACAAAAACAACACAGATAAACTAACCATTATGCTCTTGTAGAGGTTTCCATTGCCATGCTCCAGACTAACTCTGATGATGCAGGCATCATGAGCCTGGGTGTTGTATGCAGGGGGCAGGCATGGAGAGCTGGGTGAGCAGGGTGAGGTTGGGGATAGGGGGGTGAGTGAGGCACAACGGCGATGAATGCAGAAGGTAGAACTCGGTAGTGTTGGAGAAGCGAGAGATGCTGGACCGCTCGCCGAGGATGAGGAGGTGTCCATGGAGTGGAGGGAGGTACAAGAGGAAGAATCGGACATCTGAAGGAGACACAGGATTGAAAATCAGATTCAGATTTACATTAAAGCATTAATCCACTTGTGACTGTGCCTTAACTACAAACAATTCTTCTGACTGCCAAGCAACAAGACTCAATAATTACACCAGGCAACAAAAATTTGTTTCATTACATTCTGTTGTGTTTCTTATACAATCTCGGCACACTGACTTCGGTAACGTTTATTTTCAGGTAGCTTCAAGGGTTTAGTTAGAAGCGGCTTTTTTAGAAAAAAACTAAACCCATCGGCTTGGCTGGCATGGTCTTTTGTAATACTTATAACTTTTTGTATATTAATATGTTTGGTTTTGATTGTACATGTAGATAACAGGGTTGCCAACTCTCACGCATTGAGTGTGAGACACACGCACCAGCGAGCTGAAGATGAAAAATTGTTACCCAGTGTTATTCAATGGACACACAAGTCATGATTTATAATAGAAAACTGTGCTAATATAGAAGTCAATACAAGTGGGACAGTATTTTACAGTGGCTTAGAACATGGCTCAACCAACCAGGTCTGTTTTGAAAAGCTGGATAAGACATAGGAGTCTAGCTTTGAACCGGACTCAAAGACCAGGCACTCATTACTCTATGACAAAGCAGAATTCAAGGGCTAGTAAGTTAATGGATTAACTGAGGGTAGTCTGAGCTGAACCTTTGCTCAGGCTGAGTCAGTGCTACATTAAGTTACATATGATTACATAATACACTGCACCAGAACAAAGTACTAAAAAAAGTGAAAAACAAAGGATAGGATGGGTTATGAGGCTGTTTTTGTGTAGGAAAAAAAATACACATCATAAAGTTTTATGAATTCTAACAGAATTTGGGTATATACCTTCTTCATTTGTGCATGGAGAGTATGTGTGGGTGTCATGCCCTCACTGTCCGAGGGGCTTGAGTCGCTTGAAGACACACTGACTGAGTCCATGCTCTCCCCTGAGCTGCCAGTGGGGGGCGACCTAGGCGTTTCTCTCACTGGAGAGCTTGTAGTAGAGGCATCTGGTCCCAAAAAAAGTCTGGGGGATAGAAAAAAGGTTGTTTTAAGTACAATACAAACACATGATATTAGAATATACTAAATGCAGCTGTTGGTTCTTGTTGACCAATATATCCATCAACATTGATCCTAATGGTCTCTACTGATTCAATTATGTAAACTGCAGGCCTGAACAATTCAGCATTTTCCATTCGAACCAATAAAGCACTGAAGTGTTCTTTATAATTACCCTACAGACCTGAGTAAGAAGAGCTTGCCTATTACAAAGTTTTAGGTCTCAGAAAGCTCACATATTTGTTCTTCTTCAGCTGCTGACACACACAGTTAACAGTGTTCTACAGATCTGTATGTTAAAAGCTGGAAATAAAGTGTAAAAATGCGAGATTGCGGGACACATTGCGGGATATTGATCTAAATGGAAGATTATGCAATACTGTGATTACTTTTTTACAGTCTATTTTCACTGCTATTTAAATAGATCCCCCAGTTTCATTTGTGCATTCAGTGTCTTTCATAATTCTGAATCACACCAAAGTAATCAAACTATAGTATGGAAAATGTAAAATTTCATAATACAGTGTCTTAAAGGGAAAGGGAAAAAGGTGCGTTAGCACTGGGTTCCTTGAGGCATGGCCTGTAGACCTTTGTACTAGCGCTCAAACTCCCTGTCATTAGAGCAGTAGAAAAAGACTTGGTGCACTCACAGACTCAGTCTTTTCACCATACTGGTGCGTGATTTGGGTGATGTGGGGCTGCTGTCTCCCAAGCCTTCAATTTCACAGGATAAAGCATAGCTACAACACAAAGGATCACAGTCACTTTCAGGCTCATAATATAAAAAAGGTATAAACTATAAGAAATAATACATTTGATGTCAAACACCTTAAACATACCATTATGATTGTATTTGTGACCACAAAGTTGGTATGGTCCACAAAGTTGATGTGTAAATGCATAGTGGATGTTACATTAAGATTAAAAAATGGAGGGAGGATTCACATTTTTAGACTAGTGATGCATCAACACAGTAAAGTCAGTTTAATGATGTAAAAACCATGGCAGGTACACCTGAATCATGCTCGCTAAGCAAGTAGAAGCCACCACGTCAGCATTTTTAATATGCAGTTTTAGGTGCTCACATGGAAGACAATTTTAAAACATCTCTTTATACCTTCCTTATAGAGGCCTAATCAAAATGATATTTGTATATGCAGAGGGCTACTGCTTCAGGAACCACCTTCCACGCTACATTACAGTAGTTTTTCCACAAGCAATCCTAAAGGGCCCCAGCACTGCACAGTTTAGTAATTCCCATGCAATTATACACCCAATTCAACCCATCTGGCAATTGCTTGATGTGGTGAGGGAAACCTTAAACTGTCCAATACTGCAACCTTCCCAGGAATGCAGGGGAAAACACTAAAGAAATTACAGTGTTCGGGAAAAGAGTCAATAAATGAAAAGAATGAATATTCACCTCTCTTCCTCTGTATGTTGTGGTTGGTTCTTAAACCAGAGCAGGAACGCAGAGTCAGGGTTGAGGCAGTAGCTATTACAGGCAGACTGCAACAGTTTAATCTGAGCAATCACTTCAAACTCCTGCAAAAAGAGACAAAGAAAGTGAATAATAATAACAACCTCCGTCACAGTGCATATATTTAGGTCACAGTGTGCTTTAGGGTTAATATTCGAGTTGGACTGAAGAAAGAAAAGCACTGACCCTCCTCCTTTTCTCAAAGTTGATCAGTCCACCCTTTGAAAAGGAAAACAAGATCAGTCATGAATAAATGTTTCAAATATTCTCAACCTGTTCCCTAGTGCTCTCCATTTTTCCAGCATTGTTTCTCTTCTCTTTCTGTCTTTTATTTGATCTGATTTATTCCTCCCATAATCAGTGTGGTATTAACTATTATATAAGTTTACCATTGATATTTCTGCTTTTTGTAAGGCCCTCTCCCGAAATTGTATATATAATGGGAGAATTAAGAAAATTAAATGTAGTCAACAGTATTTCATATTACAAAACCCTGCATTCATTAACATGAAGCTCCTACTCTCTACATCTAAAAAAAAAAAAAAGGGAGAGAAGCGCATGTCTTACCTCCACCAGGTCAGGCAGTGCTGTGTCCAGCATTGTCAGGTCAGTTAGAAATGTGCCAAGATAGGGAATTGTACCCTGCATGGCACCCTACAGGAGGTACATAAAAAGGCCCATTAATTAAATATCCAAAGATCCAAATGAACCTATACCTAAACGCAAAGCACAAGCCAATGGCTTCAACTCACGGCCTCTTTCTGCAGCTGCAGTCTTTTCTGAGAGCGTTTCTGATGCTCTTTGGCACAGTTTTCCAGACTAGCAAACTTCGACGTACCCTCCTGTGAAGATACCAAATGGTTATTCTTAAAAGAATTAGAGGCTAATATCTGTTAACACAACATCTGTAATTTAAGTTAAACAGCTCACGCTCACAGATCTCTTTCAGAAATTGTATCAGGTATTGCCTCACCCAAAAACTCATGGCACCTTTTATATTAATTAATTAATCAATAAATCAAATCAATCAATAAAATTATATATAATAAATAGAAAAAAAGAAAAACACACACCCTCATGAGCAGTTCTCGGCTGGTCAGGTAATTGTTTTGGTCAGAGAAAATGTCTGAGAGTTCCTCAAACATTTGCATACTATCTCTGCAGAGAAGAAACAGAAGCAGTTAGAGTCTGGAAGGTTTAGGGGATATAAATATTTAAGACTACATGCATTTTTTTTTTTAAATAAAAAGATACCTAAAAGCTTAATTACAGAACTGCCCCAGAAAATGAAACCATAAGGCATAGTTACAACGAGTGAAACCCTTACAACTGCAGCCTTTCCCAAAACATAGATGATTCAGAGCATATAAAAGTGCAATAAGATCTGCTTTCTACTGGAAAAGTGTCTAATGGCCTTGTCACCATTTCTGTGAAACTAAATATTACTAAGTGGTTCTCAACATAGGGTTCAAAGTAAAATCATTTAGAAAATATTTACAAAAAGGAAAACCCAATTAAAGGTTCTTTAAGATATTTGTTGGTTACTCAAATTGTTTGTTCTATAGCATCATTACTAAGAAACCGTCTTTTTGTTATATAAGACAGAATGAAGAGATAGAACAAAGACATTAAGTGGTTATTTTCCAGGCATCACAATATGAAGATGGTGCTGTGTTCAAAAATAAATTGTGTACCCTCCACACAGCAGCCTATGCCAAGAGGAAGTAGCTGTGAGGAAGTACTTGATTGGACCCGAGCCCTGGTGGGCAGGATGGAAACTTACTTGTGTACATAAGCCCAGGTTCTCTTGAGCCTGTAGATGGGGTTGGACTGCAAGGCTGAGACAATGGCTTTGAGCGAGGAAAAATTCTTACGGATCCGACACTCCTGAAACAACAAAACAAGACTTGGCATTTACCTAAAGAATGCTGACAACTAGCGTGTCCCAAATGTTTAACAAACAGAAACCTGAGAATGCTATTCCTGCTAACATTAAGACAAACTGAAACTAGAATTGGAAAAGCTGGATCTAATTTGCCAGAGAACACCTGTGGTAAGAAAAATAGTTGCATTACAAACAGCTTCAGATTTTTTTTTTTGTTAAATGCTTAAAAAAAACATAACCAAAATCACTAATGACAGGTCAGGAATAATTGCAATCACCCAACTTTATGTAGGAGTTTAAACATGGCTATTGGAAAACACAGCCAATCTGATGCTTGTAAACACTTATTTTTATGTTATATGTTATACAGCAACTCAGCTTAAGAAAATTTAAGACCAACTTTCACTTTTTTTTTTTTTTTAAGAACTGCAACACTCAACAATCAACAATGACTATTTAAAAGCATATTAAGATAATGGAGTCCCCTTTTAAACACAAGAGGTGAGCTATGAATAGAGTTTGCTTATGTGTGGGGCCACACCTGTGCAACGTCAATCCAGCGTTGGATGACGCGAGCGCGCAGGTGTGGACGAAGGTGACGCTGGCGTAGGATGGTGCTGACAACACAGCTGGTCACGGCGTTAAACTGGGTGATGGTGGCGCGGACCGTGGGTGCTGCCTGCTTATTCTCCTTTTTGTCCCGCTGGGACCACACAGAGCCCAAACAGTGGTGAGGAATCACCTTCTTAAACAGCAGCTGAGGGGCAAGCAGGACAGCAACACCATTACTCAAGAGGTGGAGAAAATAACAAACATGAAAAATGACGACCTAATTATATTGCAAAGATGAATGTGTGATCAGCATTAACACGCGCCGGTTATCACTTATGTACTTACAAAGTCTTGTATCTGATCGCAAATGTCATTAAATGTTTTTGCAAGTTAAGGACTGGTCCCCTTACTGCATCCATGTAGGTGAGCTGTTCAGCCACCAGGTCAGCACTGAAGGAAAGGAAATCCTCCTGCACTTCGATCTCCACCTCTTCATCCTCTCCCAGACAGAAAGGACTGTTACCATGGAAACCTCCTGTGGCAATTTGAGAACAGCAGGAAAAGTTTGTTGACATATTGGAGGGAGTGGACAGATGGTCAGTAGGATGTATGAAGAGTTAGCATAAACATGAGGTGAAAGGATGGATGGATGGATGAGGTCAGACAAAAAGACAGAGAAACAGGAAATCACATGCACTAGAGAAATAATCTATTATTAATCATTATAGAAACACTTATTAATTATTCGTATTTGTGTATTTAATCAGGAGAACATTAAAATATGTGAAGTATATTCCATATTTATGTTAACGAGTTCAAAAAAGGAATAATTTTAGATCATGCTCAAAATAAGTGTGATAACTGAAATCAGATTTTTAACCATGAAGAGTGGTTTTACAGAAATAAAGCGTAGCTTTTCTGCCTTCTTGGCTTTGAAGCATGCAGCCAATTTGTGTTTGTATTTGCCACAGTATGTGTACAGACTGACGGACATACTAACCCTCAGTGTCACTCTCTGTGCCAGCCTGGCTCTGCAGCTGCTCCAGAAGGCTCTGCGCCCGCCGCATGGGCTCTGAACTGGGCATGGCCTTCTGCAGGAAGCCCAACACTCTGCACAGACTAGGGTATGACGGTGGTTCCTGGAAATCCTCTGGACACTGATCCAGCCATGCTCTCAGGATGGACGCTAATGCACTACAGTAAGGAGGGAGAGAGAGAAAGAGAAAAAGGCAATAATAAAGACGGGGAGAGAGAGAAAAAGATACAAATGAGTGCATTAAAGAAGATGCTACAAACAAAAAATAAAAACAGACATTGAAGGTACGGTACCATAAACATTATATGCAAGACTAGGTGGGTGTGGTTACTTCTGTGTGTATGTACGTTGATTAATAGAGTGATTATGATGAACAGATTCCGCAACACCATAATCATCGATAAAGCCTTATTGTGCCGGGAACAAAGGCGACAGACAGACCATTTACTGAATTTTGTCATATTCACAATTTCATTCTGAAGAAATGATTCTCTGAATGAATGCGTTGTCTGTGATTCATACGGCAGACACACCGCGTTACTCATAACTTCCTGATCCTCACATTTCCTCTAAACTGTCTAGAAACGGTTTAGTAAAAATGTTATCACAGCATTTTCAACTGCTTGAATAGACAGCAGTCATTTCACAAATGTCAACATTAGGGACTCGATTTAGAGAGCGAACAGAGACTATTGTATAATTACAGCAGTGAAAAAAGAGTGCAACTATTGCTGAGTGCACATGGGAAGCATTTCAAAGAATGAAGTGGAATTGCTGCTGAAAGTGCACGAAAAAAAGCAAAATTGTTGTTTAGAACAACTGAATTATTATACTGACTACTGACTATAGCAGGGTCACTGCTAACAGTACAATCAAAAATGTTGCAGGTGGTACACAAGAGGAACTCTGCAGAACTATAGAATATATTACAGTGACTAAAGAAATGATACAGCATATGGTACAGTACAGTAAGTGCAGCGAACAGATCAGCAAGCTCATTGAGCACAGCAGATTTACTGCAGTAGAATAATTTCTGGGGAACACTGAACAGAATTAGTCACTCACGTTCTTACAGCTCCTCTGCTTTCTCCTGCATTACAATCCTCCATGTTTCCATACCTGTCAGAACACACACAACTGGGCCTCAGTTTTAAACCTTCATGGCTACAGTACAGCCTAAAGCCTCCTGCAGTGAGTGCTGGACTTAATCTAAGCCATCTACTGTGCAGGATGAACCACTTCATGTAAAGTGTAGTAAAGTGTCATCATACTTGACGAGTGGCTGAGGTACCACGTCATGGTCATTATGTTAATAAACCATAATCAGTTTCACATATTTGCAAAAATTATTCTGTTTATTCTAATTTTAAAATATGCAGCATTCTGGATATTCATTTATTATAACTTCATGGTGCTACACGGCTCCTTCAGTCATGTACAGCTGCTTCCATTGTATATGGAACATCTCTTGTTTTTTATACCTTCATACTGTTATTTGAAACATTTACAGAAGTGACATTCTGGAATATTTTCATCCACTTATCTGAACTAAATTGTTTTTCTGTAAGTAAAAACGGAGAACCCACACTTTTAAGCAGGACAGACAGACTCACTTGTCCAGCAGTAGCTGCAGGACACTCTGGGTTCTGGCAAAAGTCCTGTATGTGGACAGGAAGATGCTGGTGTAGGTGAGGTCATTATCTCCAAATGCTGTTAATAGCGTCTCCACAAGTCGCTCTAGTGTTCCTGCACGAATGCTCCGGATTTTACAAGTCTCCAGCTGACTGACCGTGTGACCCGGAGGCAAGCGGTCTCCCTCCACCTAGAGATAGGGAGAGAGATTAAGAGAGATAGGTTAAAATATTTTGTTACACATACGTTCAACTTCCATGCATTTTCCCTCCTAAACAATCACAATTTATTATATGACCATTTTCCAACAAAATGACCTCTGTTCTGATTGGCTGTACTATCATCCAAAACAGTTACATCTGAAAGGCTTGGAACAGTTCATCAGGAAATCTTCAGATGTGCAAAGTACATTTTGAAAGTTTACAGAGTGCATAACATTCAAATAAATGCAAGTTTAAATGCAAAATGCAAACAGTTTTTCCTTTAAGGTCCCTATGAATCTGGTTCCAGTAGGTACTACATCTTTCCGTCCACGGTGATGAGCCTGACTAGTGTTCATGAACAGAAAGGAGAAAGAGAAAAGCCTTGGCGCTTCTGGCACGCTACAACAGGAAACACGCCAATCTGCTTCTAATCAGAGCCTCCTTTTCTCCACCCTCCATTTCTGTCTCTCAAACACACACGCACAGACAAATGCAGCCAGAGTAGATGGACCTTTTAAAAACAGTTTGTGGTGAAAGAAAACTGATGTTCACAAAACGAATAACTAAAAGATTAAACTGCAACACTGTAGTCATTAAAACTGGGTCAGGCAGCAAGTACTGCAGCCTGGCCAGGTTTATTTTTGTGCATTTATTTCTACTTTTTGTTTGTCTCGGCTTTTATGATATGGTATAATAAGTAACGAGTGACATATTCACAGAGCTATAAAATAACTTCTATTATGTTCTCATGTTGTTTTAGAGGGATGTTGGCAAGAGTGAAAATGATTCAAAGGTTAAAACAACAGACATGCTACTGCAAACTAGGACTATGGTGAGTTAGATTAACACAATGCCATTTAGTTTTTAGCTCCCAAAAACATGGGTGGCTTTTGCTTCAGAATTCTCACACACGCTGGTAATGGGCTGATTGTTGTTGAGCGCACACATTGTCTTTGACTCAACCAGCTGCTCTCATTCGAATCCCTCTCAGACACATCAATTGAAAAGAAGTGAAACTGATTCAGGCCAGCTTTAACCCTTTTATGGAGCGAGCGCTTTTAAGACAACAGAGTGCCACGGTTTTATCCCTGTCCCTACTTTGATTGTTAGCTGAAAAAGGTGGTCTTTTGCACTTATATTTAATTTCATCTACATAAATTAAACTGGCTAACCATCATTCAGTAACAGACACCAAGAGGATTCAGCCCACATGAAAGGAAAAAAATATATATGGACATTTACTTGTCTACTGTCCATAAACAACCAAGTGCTTTAATTTGAAGGCTACAGAGTAAGCTTGTGGCTGAAATGTTTGTGCCTCAATATAAATGTTGTAGTATAATTCCAACTGAACTGAGGTAACCAGGAGCAGGCATATGTTGCTATTTTGATTAGATAACAATTGCATCATCAAGTCTACCAGAGAGCCCGTGTGTTGGTAACTGTTTTACCAGTTACTTTATTCCCTATACAGGTACACTCAAGAAAAACAGGCACTACAAAACTTAAAACTGCAAACATCTAGGCAGATTATCCAAAGACTATGAACCCTGACATGGGCGCTGTCTTCTTGTATTCATAAAATATGTTAAGAAATACAAAACTATTACAATTTTCGATATCAATTTGATTTCATTTAAAAAGTAGTGCACTTTGTTATAGCCATTTGAGACCGATTTACACTCAGGTCTCCTGCAAACACTGCCCAGAGTCAGCACATACAACACACGAGCATTCAACTGGATCACTCAAATGATTCAAATAGTCAAATAACAAAGCATGTTAATGGTGTAAAGAAAATGTGGCTTTTGGGGCTAAGGTTTACAATAGTGTATAAATAAGCTATGTTCAAGAAACATTGCCCCTAATGTTACTATTGTTTTTACCATTACACATGTAAGTGTATTCTGAGTAGTAATTAGTTCAAAGATCAGTTAGCATTGCACAATCAAACCACAAAACTAACTTTGCACAGCTAAAGCAATAGCAGCAGTCTAAAGATTACATATAGTCCACTTAAAGATATCGGTATCGAAAACATCATAAGCAAATCTACTTAAGATTACTTAGAGGCAATTGTATAAGGACAAGTGCATGATGACTCAGGAAGGCAGTTGCTTACTGGCAGGTCATACACTTACATTAACCATTAGCCTCACAGCTCCAGCACAAAGTCTTATTAACCGTGTTAGGAGTATGTGGATTTTACACTAAAGAAAGTGTGAAACTAAAGAAAGTGTGTCTTGGCACTGTTGCTCATTCAAGACTACTACCTATGCTGCACCCTAATGTCCCTGCAATACGTACTATGATCACTGCTGTAAAAGTACATATGTCAGTGAGGACTGAAAGCTTCTGGTTACCCCAAGCCATCGTGCTCCTTTGTTGGCGGCCTGCTGGATCTGGACCCTCTTGAGTGTGACGCCGTAAACAGCCCCCTCCTCCACCTCCTCCCCCCAGTCCTGCACTGAACTCTGTGGGGGAAGATAATCAGCGTTACAACACCACACAACAAAAAAAACCCCACTGCTTTAAGACCATGTTATGACTGGAAAGACAGAGATAGAAGTATTAGGAGAAGAGTAAGCAAGAAAGAGAAAAAGAGAAGGAGGGAGAGAATTTGCTTGAGGATAGAGCACTGGATCAATTTCAAATATTTATAAATTGGAATATTTAGAAAATGTACAAATATTAATTTAAGCTCTCCCTGATGATTACAAACACAAAAAGTAATAGGGGTACTAACAATAGCTACTTGTTAAAAATATTTTAATAATCTTTACAATAACCTGTGGATTCCTTGATAATTCAAACTGCAAATAAACCACTAAGCTGTACTGATTGGCAAAGATATAATATCATAATACTTCATCATAAAGTTTCAAAAAATAGGACGTATACAATTTTTCTGACATAGGCTGTAATGGACAAAAAGGAGCCGGTAGTGCCACATTTCAAACAAATACAAGCAAAAGTCATGACAATAACAATGTCTGTATTTGTTGTATTAAAAAATCCAACTGAGACATCAGTGTATCACACAGAAGTAAAAAAACATTTTGTGAATTTTTATACCCTTGGTTGGAATGAAATTTTGAGACTGAATGTTGAATATGTGCCAATGACACATGTACACACACACAACATATGACTTCATCTCAGGGCAGTACAATCATTAGATGTGCAGTTCTCTCACCAGTAGCATCTATTCTCTAAATCCATCATCACAGCAGGATGAGAGTAGTGTTAGTCAGCAATGTTTGAAGACCCACCAATCAGAGAGATCAGATACACCCCTGCCCACACCCTCACCCACACACAAACACACACAACATAATCCTAAACCAACAATCAGAGATAAATGTACCTCTTTAGAGAATGAGAGAGATGGATAGATAGAAAGAGACTGAGGGAAACAGAATAAGGGAAAGTAAAACAGAATGAAGGAAAGAGAAACGAGATGATTTATGGAAACCGAACAGAAATAGAAAAGAGGAGTGAAGGGTCCAGTGATGATGGAGGATAGAGAAGCATGAAGAAAATGTAGATTGTTGACTTTACCATTTAAATAAATGACAAAATGGTAAGAGCCATAAGCACACTTAAATAGGACAGAATAAATACCCTGAGATTTAAAACGAACGATGCCAGGTCATTACTTTTGTAGAAGATTACTAAACTCAAGAGGTTGGATTTGAGGACAGGGATTAAACCCAGTTTTGGACTAATATGTAAAACCAATGCTGAATCAGTACTAACAATTAGTCCAGGCTTAGGCTTAAGCTAGATCTAGGAAATTGTCCCAGAATGGGCAAGTTGCCTTCAAAACGCCTTTCCCTCTCTCAGAGACTCAAGGCGGAATCTGAAACAGAACTGAATCTGTACTGTGTGTCTATGCTCAAGCTTGCAGACGACATCAAGTTCACTTATTCCTGTTTTTCCTTCTTCAACATACCCAGCTCAACTCAGTAAGGTTATGGTAAAGAACTGGCAAGTTGAATCAAGTGTTTTAGAGCACTGGAAAAACACTGTAATGTTTTCCCACCACTGTGCTAAAGTCTTGGTTGACTGCAGTTACTGCTTTATCAGTCCAGTTAGGTGTGTTTGTCTTGGGTGGGGATGAACTGTCAGACTCATACTTGTAAACCACCAATATAAATTATAGGGAGGAGTGATGGGACAAAATTAGAAAGTTTTGGCATTTTATCTTGTGGTAAACCAAAACACATATGTGCAACACCTGGGGGCCATGTTTGGGGTCAGAATGGAGAACTAATGGATTAAGGGGAGTAGTTTGCCAAAAAAAAAAGCTCAATAATTTTGTGATGTATGACATATTCTTATCTATAAAAATGGAAAAGGAGTATACTGCATTGCTAAAACAGACATTACTCTTGTCTATTTTATAGATAGCAGTCATGCAGTGTCAGAAGCCACATAAGCAGCATTATTTGATTCAGCCCAGTCAGTCTGAGGGCAACTGAGTAATCATCATACTGTTTTCACTATGAAAAAGAAAACTTCAGACATGCAACACATCTTGGCCGATTAACTAACTTTCTCAACTTTTTCAACTGAACTGTTGCTTTAAACTCAAGGCAATTGTAGATCAAACCCGGGAGCCAGCTGGTAAGAGATACCTTGGGCCAGAAGCACAGGTTAACGTGGCCCAGCCTGTCTGCGATTGCTGGTCGTTTCCTGTACAGTGCTGGGAGATAAACCTTTGGCTCAGCGAATCACGCAGGCTGCCCCGCAAAACAATAGCAGGAGGTCAGTGAGCTCAGGGCCTGGACCCTGCTGAGTCCACACTATACACCCTTTGTACTGGGAATCAATGTTTTCCACAAGTGGCTTCACACTGCAGGCACTCGGGGGGGGGGGGGGGAAACAACAATAATTATTAACAACAATAATATTCTTTTTGTTAACAATTATTAACAACAATAATATTAAGATAAGAGGGAAATTATTTGTCATTGGCATTCTCTGCAACACAACGATAAAAGATTTTAAGACAAAGATATATAATAATAAAAAACACTTTGTTCTTGGGTTAGTAATTGTTCATAATCTCTGCTATTATTATCAATATACTCTGGACATACTCTGGTTGTCAATTTGATCATAAATGGTAAAAAACATTCAACTGGTGAGTCCTAAGCTTACTAAGCTCCTAACCTACTTTCAACAAGCACGCAAACATGCTGACAAAATCTGTAAGAAGTCCAGCAGCTGGGTGAAGAATAATTTGCCAGAGTCTAGCTGGAGCAGGCAGGCCTTGGGGCTGTAGGCTACTTCACCATTTAAACTGAACCAACAAAATAATGGATGAATGGATGGATGAGCACTGGTGGGATGCTGACCAAAAACCACAGCCACACGGGGAACTTTTCCACCCTCGAAGTCCACGCATTACACACACACACACACTTTTCCGTGAGAAAGAGGGGGTCTAGGACAGCTTTTGTTTTCGTCCTTAGCTGCTTTACTAGTCTCTTCACCAACTCCTACTCGAAGGGCAAAAAAGTAACTATATCTCCGTCTGAGCTTGTGTCATTAAAACAGCTTTATAAAACATCATAAGACATAGAAGCAACTATTGTAGGTTAATGTTTAGCCCCCCCCCCCTTTTTTTTTTCTCTCGCTTTATCCGCTACTTTTCCTCTCTACCCCCCCCCCCCCCCCCCCCCCTTCTTTCTTACCCACAAAGGCAACAGCTCAGAGTGACAAAAATGAAGGGAACATAAAAGTGTTTACTTTACCATTTTAGCTTTCCAGGCGAATTTCATCGTGAGGCTTTCTCGCATGTTCCGGCACCATGAGGAGCGAGGCTACGGGCTAGAGCTTCACCAGAGAAACGACTTTAAACAGCTACCAAAGAGCTGCGGCGACCGAGCTTTTCCCTTTCCATCCACACACACACGCTCTCCCTCGCACCACCCCCCTCTCTCATACACACACACACTCGCAGCCCGCTCCTCCTCCTTCCTCCAGTGCTCCCCGTTAGATTTGCCCTGCCAGTGACTCACTGCACTCAAGCCCCGCCCACTCAAACCTGGCTCATAACTCACTATCGGACTCACTAGTGCAGAATGTGTGTAGGTTTTATTCCTGTAGTTTTCTGCAGATTTCTGTAATTTTCCGATATTTCTGTACTGTTCTCATTCACTGCCTCATTTATTTAATTACACCTTCATTCTTATTCGCTCACTCACGCTACAATGTCAGTCCTGATCACTCTTTTCTTCTCTTACTCACTCACCCTTTCACTCATAACTCACTACCTCACATCTCTTTGCACATAATATTGTAGAATCTGCATGTACAAGGTATAATATTAGGATTTATGTAGTTTTCTGCAATTTATTTAATCACTGCATTATCACACTCACTTGCTCATTCACTTTCATGCATTCATTCCCTGCCTCACTCAAACTCACTCACTCATGCTAAGTCGGCCCAGATCTCTCGCGTATTCACTCGCTCACTCTCTCGACTAGTTCACTCGCTCACTCACTAATTTGTCCACTTGTTCCCAACCATACATTCATGCACTTACTCTCTTATTCATCGACTCACTTCTCAGTCATTCATTCGGTCACTACTTTAGACTGCTGGCTCACTCACTCACTCACTCCTTTAGACTGCTGGCTCACTCACTCACTCCTTTAGACTGCTGGCTCACTCACTCACTCACTCACTCACTACTTTAGACTATTGGCTCACTCATTCACTCACTCACTCACTCACTACTTTAGACTGCTGGCTCACTCACTCACTCACTAATTTGTCCACTTGTTCCCTCTGGCTACTCAACCATACATTCATGCACTTACTCTCTTATTCATCGACTCACTTCTCAGTCATTCATTCGGTCACTACTTTAGACTGCTGGCTCACTCACTCACTCACTCCTTTAGACTGCTGGCTCACTCACTCACTCACTACTTTAGACTATTGGGTCACTCACTCACTCACTCACTCACTCACTCACTCAGACTGCTGGCTCACTCACTCACTCACTCACTCACTCCTTTAGACTGCTGGCTCACTCACTCACTCACTACTTTAGACTATTGGGTCGGTCACTCACTCACTCACTCACCTCACTCACCTCACTCACCTCACTCACCTCACTCACTCACTACTTTAGACTGCTGGCTCACTCACTCACTCACTCACTCACTACTTTAGACTATTGACTCACTCACTCACTCACTCACTCACTGCTATAGGCTGCTGGCTAACTCACTCACTCATTACTTTAGGCTATTAACTCACTAATTCATGACCAGTCCCTCATTTATTCATTAACTCATTCAGTCGCTCACTCATTCATTTCTTACCCTAGGCTATTTCGTCACTCACTCGCTCATTCTGCTACTCATTCATACAGTCAGTCTGTCACTAACTCACTTTTCAACTGCATAGACTCATAACTCACAACATCACTTCTTTTCACAAACTACATTGCAGAATGCGTGTTTACAAGGTACAAGAATTTAATGCCGGACTGGCTCAGAATGCTTTCTAGTACCAGAATATGAGGCCATTGTTGAAGAAATAGTAAATGTATTGACCATCAACACCTGTGTACTAACTAATGGTTATTAAATCAACATTATTAACTTTAAAGCAAACAGGACCCAACAGGTTCTCCATTTGTTGCTGACAGTACAAAACAACATATATTGAAACTACAAGCAGAAACACGCTGCCTTTATTGGCTCACACATAAGAGTTGTGCATGTTTTAAGTAGATGTGAGTGTCGACGTGTGTGTCCGAGTTCAGCAACACAATGTGAGGAAAAATGACGCTGCGTCTGATTGTTTTAGAGTGGACAGACTCTGAATGGAGACAGGATGTGACATCTAACTCATTTATTCGTTTTGGTTTGTTTAGGCGTATTGGAAAAAGCCTGTGTCGAGACTGAATAGAGCATTTTAGATGCAGCATGTGGCAAGACACGCACTCATATACACACAATGTAGTTGATGTAAAGTAGTGGAGGAAAGAGGAGGAAGGGGTCTGCAATTCTCCCTCTCTGCCTCACGTCACCCCCTCTCAGTATCACACACACACACACACACACACACACACACACACACACACACACACACACACACACACACACACACAC
>JBBPDC010000017.1:15891215-15905150 GCA_037974485.1 Hemigrammopetersius urotaenia
TCTGCCTCTGTTTGAGTGTGTGTGTCGCCTTCCTCCACCGTTCGCTACAATATATATATATATATATATATATATATATATATAGATCATGCCTCAAGCAGTACATACTTTGAAAGTCTCGTTATTTTTTTCACTACCAAAATCCTATTTTTGGTGCCGCCTTGTTGCTAAAACACATGAATGAATCATCAAAACAGAGTCAAAAAATGCCCATGAAGAAAAGACCAAGCAAGGAACACCAGCGTGAGCAAGTGGCGTCACTTTCGACAAATGTGCACTTCTTTTTCTGGGCACCAAAAAAACAGGAAGTGCTACAGATGTGGAAAATGCTTCATCCGCAGCTCCTAAATTCAGAGCAAAGTTGGAGCACGCACTTGCAGGCTGTCACTAGCGTGGAAGTGGAAGTGACCTGTATTAGCCTCTGAGAGGGTTTACTTGCAGTCACTGGATTGGACGTAACCTTTTTCTACATGTCATACAAAAGCTCTGTTCTCCACAGTAAAAAAAATAACTCAGAGAAGAGTGAAGGAGTCAAAGATAATGGCAGTTAGAACACACATCATCATCACATTCAAGGCTACTATTCACATAGTCACTGACACATGCAAACCAGCTCAGTTATTGTAAGCCTAGCCTGTTACATCCAGTTTAGTGGGGTTACCTTTAACTTGAATGAGTTGGTTGATTCTGAAGTCTACATTTAGAAATGTATTTAGAAACATATGTGCTCAGACACTTTGTTAGAAGTTTATTATCCATGGATGAACTGTACTGCTAGCTAAAATAAGCGAACATTAAGAGAAAATTGGTTGGTCTTTTGACTGGGTGTTCCTTACAGTGTTGTCCAGAAGAGCCATTCTTCAACATGTTAGAAACTGAGCATCACTGAAAAATGCCCTGTATAGGCCTTATTTGTGCACTGCTGATTTCACAACCTGTTGAATGAAGCTATCCAGCTAATGACTGTTTAATCATAGAGGAAAATCACTTTACAAACATATTTGAAAGCTAGTACTGTAGATCAAATACTTCATCAATTTACTTAATTACTTATTTTAAAATAAATTTATTGGAATTTATTGGAAATTGGAAATGGCATACAGAGCACTAAACACCACACACAAAATGGAATATTTAAAGATTATGGTAAATAGAGAGGGAATATTACTGACTTACCGATAAACACTGACACATATGTAACAAAGGTGATCAATTAGTTCTAGTAAATGTACACTACAGTAATATAATAAAATGAAAAATCTTTTGAGGTCTCAAGGCTGCCCAGCGTGATTGCACGATTTACAGGCTTTTTTAAAGTTTATTGACCTGAGCAGGATTTGACAGCTCAGCTCCGGGTCATAACTGGATAGAAGACACAGAGCAGGAAGAACAACTTGCTTGCCTTAACAGATACAACAGGCTGTAATGCTGTTTATTGCACCTTGAGTACTGGACTTTGGCCACGGCTGTCATCATCTAGTGAACAAAAACAGGACCATTAGCTGGTGCATAGACACTACAATAAGGTTTTGTGGGCCAACAGGACCTGCTATGTGAGTCTGCTATAGGTCAAGGAATGGGCGGAGAAGGCAGATACTGCAGTGCCACCAGTACAAATGTAGAACAGCCAAGAAGTGTCAATACATTTTAAGCAATACAAGATTGTATCCAGTAATCATTTGCTGTGTTGTTCCAAACTGTTACTTCGAAGGGCATCACATAGAATGAAAGTATTTCATTTAATATCTGATGACAGATGTTGCACACTATTAGTAAATTAGATTAGAGACTCAACTGGCACCAAACAGGACATCAAAGTTAATCATAACTGACGCTCTCACTAGGACACTGCTAACCCGCTGGCGCTTGCTAAATGATCTGTAAATAAAAAACTCATATTGGTGGAAGTGTAGCATAGTTTTTACTGCGGGCATACCTGCTTATAAGCAATAATTCTTTATACAACGTCAGCGGCTGTGTGATGGTACAGCATTGGTCAACTTGGGCAGAGAATGACAGCACTGAAGTGTCCTTCATGGTTTGGTGATTTCCCTTCTTTCCCTGCACCTACAGAACCCCCATAAGCAGATATTATTTGGGTGGTAGGTCTTCTAGGCACAGCACAACTGACACAATACTGTGTTTTAAAAATGTATTGTCCACTTACTGTCCATTTTACTATATTTACCACTTTTCTAACCTATTGGTCCACATTATAGATATAAAGTTATTGACGATAGTTCATCTGATGCGGCATAATTTCTGTTATTCAGTATCTAGTCCTTCACCAGTTTCCAGTCACAGAACACTGTTGGCTGGATATTTTTGACTATTGTCAGTCTAGCAGTGACACTGAACTGTTTAAAAGCTTCCAAAGCATATATAATCAGTGTATTCAATAACAAAACTTAATACTTGTATGCTTTTGAAGCATTAAACCAGACAGAAAGGGTGTGAAGTATACAAAACATACAAAAGGAATTAGGAAAAGTGTGTTGAGGGAAAAGTTTTGCAGAGAAATGTATAGAAAGTCTTTTGAGAGTGTTGCACTTCTTATCTGGCTTTTTGCACTTTAGCCGCTACATGGCAACTGTCAGTGCTGCCCTTCAGGTTGTCCCAAGTACAACAGCAGTGTTTTATCTAATTGGAGGAGAGCACTTAAAAGTGCAGTCTAAATGAATGTAATGTATTTTTAATCTAATATGAATCTAATAGGTCTTTTAAAGTATCCTGGATGGCTAAATAAGGGCAGTTGAACTTAGGGGGTTGCTTAATTTTATAAATATATAGTAAATAAAATAACTAAAGGGTTTATGAAGTGAAATCACTGTTTAATTTTGCACCCTTGGTTATAAGATAAAGCAGCTTCCACTAAAAGTTGCATCTCTATGTTTTTATTATGTGTCATAAATTCAGTAAAGACAGATGTCTTGTTTGCTGGTGTTTGCAGTACTGATGCAATTTTACAGTTTTTGTGACAGTGACTGTGTGTGTATGTGTGTGTGCCTGAGCAATGTTAAGTATTTATCTGGAATCTGAAACTGTGTGTGTGTGTGTGTGTGTGTGTGTGTTCTCTGTGAGGTCACTGTTGGAGGAACAATAGTCGGAAATGGTCCAGCGTGTTAAGAAGACTCTCAGATAAAAGAGAGACAGGAATTTCTCTCTCACACATGCCCTTACGTTTCTTTTCACCCTTTTTCATTCTCCATCACTCTCTCTCTCTCTCTCTCCTCCTTCTCTCTCTGTTCTCCCTCTCTCTCTCTCTCTCTCTCTCTCTCTGTTCTCCCTCTCTCTCTCTCTCTCTCTCTCTCCTCCTTCTCTCTCTTCTCCCTCTCTCTCCTCCTTCTCTCTCTGTTCTCCCTCTCTCTCTCTCTCTCCCTCTCTCTCTCTATCTCTCTCTCTCATCTTGAACACTCTCTGTCCTTTGTTTACCCCCCACCCTCCACCACCACCAAACACACAGTCATCTTTCTCTAAACCTGCCTCATCATCAGAAGCAGAAGTTTGTCCTCCTGTTGTTAACACAGCACACTCTGGTGCAACAGCAGTCTGGACAATGCTTAGTCATTTTGCACTGTTTGCGCTTCCAAAACTGCACTAAAAAACAATCGCTTCCAAGGCCCATTATACTGTACATGGACAGCACTAAAAATGTTTAGTAAATGATGCGAAAACCACAGGGTCAGGCAGCTCTACAGAGAAACTGAAGTTAATCATAACAGAAGCTTCCATTAAGACCCAGCTAACCTGCTAGGTTCATATTAAGAACCTGTGACTGGTAAATGATACTGGTGGAAGTCTAATATAGCTTTGTTTGCTTGTATTTCCACTTGCATTATACGTTTCTGATAACTGTTGTCTGTAATGATGTACCAGTACAGTCTTTCATGGCTTTAGAAAAAATACCTCCTTTTTTATTCAGAAATGTCATGGTTTAAAGTGGAAATGGTCATGGATGTAATCACATACTCAGAGTCCCCCAGTTAACTGGGAAAAATGACTAATGGACAAACATTTCAACACTAAACCCAGTAATGAATGACTACAAACAGCCTGATGGCCAGTTCTTTCTGTTTTACTGAAAATCAGGATGCCAAATTTCCCTGAATGAGCAGATCAGTATGGCCGAAGGGTCAGCTGTGCTTCAGAATTGCTGAGGAAGTGCTGACGGTTGGATTTTTCCTGCTCTGTTGGCTGCAATTTATGTCATTATTTTGCTGATACCAGATTATGCTCATTTTAATCAAATAATTGAACATGTGCGATTTGGAGCTTTGTGCTGATAGATACTGAAACAAATCAACATCTGTAATTTGGAAACTATATTTCGTACCGAACAGACCAGACCGCTCACAAGCATACATGCAGATACAGAATTTGGTGCTTTAGATTCTGTTTCCAATGAATTCAGCAATGTTGTGCTCTACTCCATTCTGTAAGGTCTCTTTAGTGAAGGCACTAATTATATACATGGTTCTTTGGGCTTATTTCTATGTTGAAAAAATTGATGCATTTGTTTCTTTATTGGATCTTTAAAAACGGTACTTTTACAGAGCTCTTGTTACAGGTCAAAACAGAACCCGTTTTGCTAAGATTGTTAAGACTAAAGGTTCCTAAACAGTTCAAGTATATTAATGCAGTCCTTTGCACAGTCTTTAAATGTTCTTCCCACTCACATGTATGTTCCATTTAGAAAAACAGCCGTTAAAAGCATCCATAAGCAAATGTTCCTTCTATGGCGTCAATCCCAAAGAACCATTGTGGTGGATTAGTCCAACAGTGCAAGGTGTATTAATGCTGTTTCAAAGTATGTCATTTGTAACTGTAACATGCTGACTTAGAGAACTTGACCCCTGTCCAAGCACTGTCCTCATCATCAGGATAATGGCGGCATTAAAGCAGCTTGTACTTTTTCACCAAACATACCAGACAGTCATAAACAGCTGCTTTAGTAAGCCTGATCCCTAAGCCACTAGCAAAGCTGCTCCTCTTAATCAGCATTTTTGTTCAGCCTTTCTGTCTGACTAACAAACAAACAAGAAAAAAACACAGTGACCCTTAGAATTATCGAGCTGCATAGTGACAAAGCATCACGTTTTTTTCAACCCAATTTTACCCCCATAACACAATTCTATGAAACTGAGAGGGGGAGGTCTAAAACGTGCTTCCCCCAAGACTCTTCACCCCCCTGCATTCTCCACTGAGAATCATTGGAATGGCTCATGAACAGAATAGTGAAACACATTGTTGCTGTCACAGCAAAAACTGGTTTGAAAGGGTAAATACATATATTGGTAGACGGCCTTATTCAGAGCAACTTAAAATTGAATACGGTTACAGGGGCAGGACACTGTTAGGAGCATCAGTAACGATAGGAGCGTTAGGAGTCTTGCCCTTATTGCCATTGTTGGTGAAACATGGTCCTGTTTGTGCCGCTTTTAGCAGCAACAGTTGCAACCAACGTTGCTGTGGAAGAATGCTGGCCCATTCTTCTATCAAAATTGTTTCAAAGTCAGACAAACTGGAGGGCTTTTGTTAAAATGTTAATCAAGTTTTTTGGCCAAAGGTGAGATGAGATACATTAGTCCTGGTTGTCAGTGATTTTCACCTTGCAGTTTTCTGACGGATCCTTTTTTGACCAGTTTGGACACACTCGCCGTTAAGACATTGGTCGAAACATGAGTACTGACCTTATTGAAGGCAAATAAGGCCTGCAGTTTCTTAGATGTTCTTCTGGACAATTTTCTGGCTTAGAGAATGGGTCACTCTTAAATTAAAATTGGTAGGTCAGCCACTTTTGAGTTATTGGCAATTGCCACAAGGGTGTTATTAGTGAAACATGGTCCACATACTCAGACATAGAATCAAGCCCCAGTCTGCTGTGTTGTTACCACTATGATAATAGTAATAGAAAAGCTAAACAAAACACGGTTCTTAACTTGAATATAGGTTAATTAAACAATGTATTTGTTTAAGTCATTTTGGGCCATTCTTATTGGTCCATTCATTATGAAATGTTGACACGAAGTAAAGGGCAGCTAGTGTGAAACATGTTAAAATATTTTAATATGGGCACCCTGGTATGTTTGCTTATAAAGGAGTAGGAAAGTTTCCCCTAGGTTTAATGTATATGTGACATACTGCTACTAACAACAACAGTTCTCAACCCCAGGCCTGCTCCTGAAGTAACCTCGCAGTGAACAGTTTAATATTTTATAACACCTACATCAACCCTTCAGTGCAAGGTGTGCTCCAGGACATAGAGCAGGAAACACTAACAGTACATAAAATATCAAGAAGTTTTGCTGTACACACATACTACAGTACCCATTACATCACACTGCTCTAACAAACTTGCTTCAGTTCATTAAAAGTTTGACAATTACTTAATGATCAGAATACAATATTTCAGAGAAAACTCTGGATTTCAGTTGGAAAACTCTGAAATCCTAATATACATACAGTCGCATTATGGAATTTTCTACGTTTGACTCAATCCAAATGGTTCATTATTTTAAAAGTCTACTTAAGAATCTATAAGGGACACATTCCAACACATTCTCATGTCTCTAAACATTTGCACCGCCCTCATGAAGAAGTAATTGTCTCCCAAAAGCCATCTTTAGCAGCAATAGCTGCAACCAAGTCTTTCAAGCTGCCGTGGAAAAATTTTGTCCCATTCTTCTTTCAAAATTGCTTTAAATCAGACAAACAGGAGGGCTTTTGTTAAATTGTCCATTTATGTTTTTTGGCCAAGCGTGAGATCTAAATCTAAAATTGCCTCGCAATTCACTGATGGATCTGCAGTTTCTTAGATGCTCATCTGGACTGATTTCTGGCTTACAGAATGAATCACTCTGGTGAAAATGGATATGTCAGCCACTTTTAGGTTCCAAGTGTTACAGCTTTTCTCCCTTTGGAGATAATGGCTTTCACTTAGATCTTTAGAAATGGGTTAGAACCCTTTCCAGACTGATACATTTAAAAAACTTTCTTTCTCATCCCTCCTGGTATTTCTTTGGATCACAGGTAAGTGTGCTTCTTAGTGAGACTTTTTAAGGCACTCCACATTGCAGAAAAGTTAAGTTTAATTCATTTGGAATTTGCTGAATTGACCGTACTGTTTTCTTCCCAATAACAAATCATTTATAAAATGAAAATAAATAATTCCTAAAATGACAAAAGAATCTGAAACAACACACTAAAATTAGCAGAGAATGCTACATTTAAGTGGCTACCTTACTTTAAGTTTAAGTCAACAAAACATGTAATTTGGCCAGGGCTATATACATACAAGTAGATACATACATATATATATATATACACAAGTATATAAAATAATTCTGCATATAAGAGTAACCCAGAACCTAACCCTAACCCTACCCACAAATGAAATGATTTTGCTCTTTCAGTTTTAGAAAATAAAACTTTACCTACAAAGTCAGGACAAAATGTACACACACATACACACACAGGCTGATTCAGTAACTAACCCAGTGTCGTGTGCTGCTCTCCGGGGATCGTGGCTGGTACCTCTGCAGGGCCACTCCTCCTCCATCACGGTCCAGCTCCAGGCACAGTGGTAGAGGAGGCCAGGGCAGCAGAGAGGCCAGGGGGTAATGAGAAATCATCCTGACCTCCTGACCTCTTCAACCATGATCTGTTCACAATAGCAGGGCTGGAAGATCCCTGCACTAACAGAATGACAAGTGAGTGCAAGTTAGGATGTAGATGAAAGTCCAGGGTGGTCTTTTGGAATGCTAGAGAAGAAATGATTTTTCAGATGCAGTCCAGTCTATCTGGTTTTCTGTGGCTCAGTGTGAGCTGAGGTAAACAAGTGAACTCTGGAACACTCTTTTCTGTCTCTGCCTCACTCTCTCATGTGAAAGAAGCTCGGACATGTGAGTGATTAAAGCCTATTGTATCTCTAACCCCGCCTCTCTGGGGGAGTGGGGTGGGGCTCAGAGTTAACTCAGCCTCTGCACTAATGAGTAAGAGAACAGAAGGAAAGAGAGAGAGAGAGAGAGGGAGAGAGGGAGGGAAATGAGGATGTTGAGAAACAAATAGAGCAAAGGGCCAGAGAGAGAAAAAACAGGAAAGGAGGAAAGAGGGGTGCTGAGGGTGTACATGTGAGGGCAGAGGAAAAGAAAGGATTAAAGATTTAAACTAATGAGCACTTCTTTACCCAGAAGTCCCTCTATTCCTCTGTGTTGCTCTATTGTTAACAGACCTTCGAAACCAAAAGCTGCTTCCTCGTCACTGAACGCTTAAAGCAATAGCTATAAATAAACAAAACAATTTACACATTTATTCTGACTACTAAGTTTGTCTGTGATGTACTTTAGTCTTTTTTTAACAAAATTATCATACAGTTTCAGAAACACAACAAAACATAGTATATTACAGTACAGTAATATACAGTAAATAAAGCATGACTGAAGAACAGATCAACAGCAACAAAAATTAACATTTTAAATAGAAATCATCACTTTATCTATTACATGTTCATGTAACAATAGCTGTTTCCATACAGAGGACTTTTGATGAAAAATGTTTCAACATTTTATACAGTTTACAGAAATTAGTTGTTACAACTTTTTTCAATCATAGTGGATAAATGTTTGCCAGTAGCTGAAATGTGACATACCCTTCCATGAAAAAATAAATGGTTTTAAAAGGTAGCCTTTTTCCTTTTTCAGTATTTACAGATAGAAATGTCCAGAAAAAGTTACAGCCTTCCTAAATACAAAGTGCTCAAACAGCTGCACAGGGCAAAGAATCTCTCGTGTTGGAAATATAGCAAACACTTTTTCCTTGATAAACCAAATCTAAGTTCCCTTTTCCAGGAAATAATTTTTACTTATGGAAACAAAGCTAATACTTTTTTACTTATTTTTATTTGATCATTTTCATTGTGCGCAAAAGATCAACCTTTTCCCGTCTCACGTTAATATCTAGAACAGGAAGAGAAGGTGGAAAACAAAAAAACGGATCTGATTTTTCAAACAGCAGCAGCTGAAGTCATCATCATCATCATTATCATCATCACCATTTACAGTCAGCTGTGTGACCTGCAACAATAATATCCACCATTTTTGTAAAGGAAGGATATATGTTCTAACTGGCACTGTAGAAAAACAGCTAAATCATCACATTTGTCTCATATTTGGATTTGATAAGTAACCTCCTCATTCAGCCCAAACTGATACCTGTATTAATGGGGATCCTTCTAAATTCTGTTGAAAATCTACCCAGAGTAGTTATTATGCATGAATGTCTACACTTTCTGTGTGCTTCTGTGTTTTTGTCAGTGTATGACAAAACCTTTATATGATATTGGCTGCACAGCATTGCATAGTGTTGAGTGCTGTTTGATAAAAGCAATGTGACTAAAGTATTAAGTATGTTCCCATTTATGTGTTTATTTGTTCACAAAAAATAAGTGTAATAATAGCACTGAGGAGTCACATTATCCACAGAGCAGAGAAAAAACAGCAGAAATAGCTAAGTGTGTTAGATGTGGGTGATACAATATTTTACCAGTATAAAGTTAACTTTTGTTATCGTCATACACAGACATTTCCTGTGGATATGGTGGATATAGTCAGTAATTTAAGGACAAAGTGCACGTTTAATTACAAAGAAAGCCAAATGAGTCTCATTTAATTTCACTGCAGTTATGCAGTTTTCAAAGTAACAAACTTTGCCTGTGCCAAAATATCATGGTAGATATCATGCATATCATTTATTTTCACATACTGCCCCCCCCCCCCGCTCAATATGTGTATGCATATAAAATGGCTAATGATGCCTCCAAACACACACACACACACACACACACACACACACGTATTTGTGAGGATACATTACTGAGTTGTGTAATACTATAGCTAATATCCCTAAACCTAATCTTAACCTACACTATATTGCCAAAAGTATTCACTCACCCATCGAAATAATTAAGTTCAAGTGCTCCATTCACTTCCATGGCCACAGGTGTGTAACATCAAGCACCTAGGAATGCAAATTTTCTCACTACTAAATATTCCACCGTCAACTGTCAGTGGTATTATAACAAAGTGGAAGTGATTAAGAACAACAGCAACTCAGCCACAACTGGGCTTGACCCCTCAGTTCCAGTGAAAGGAACTCTGAATGCTTCAGCATACCAAGAGATTTCGGACAATTTCATGCTCCTAACTTTGTGGAAACAGTTTTGGGACGTCCCCTTCCTGTTCCAACAAGACTGTGCACCAGTGCACAAATCAAGGTCATATATGATTCACCATCTAACACTCCTCTAACGCAACTTTGACCTTCAGGTCGGTGAGTGGTGCTACCACAGAGCTAAAACCCCAGATGAACCTGCAGTAGAAGTTAAGCTTTTGAAGCCCAGGAACCTCTGTAGTTCCTTTACCAGACACTACTCCGATCGCCGACAAATGAAAGCTCCTAGATATGGAACTCACATTTCTCGGCTTTTGCATACAATCACCGGGAGACAAAGTCCCCAAAGGCATCATTCACAAAGGCCTGAAAAAAGGACAGAGCGTTTCGCAGGCCATATGGCATTATGTAATGCCTGGATGTGGTACTGAATGTCGTTTTCCATTTGGCCCTACTCTGATGTGCAATTTGCACAATTTGCAGGACTCGGCCATTTAGTCCTCCGTTGCCTTGGTTTCCACCTCAGACAAAGAATATACTCATGACTGGGGTGGTGTAGTGCCTGGCAGGAGGTCAAAAGCACAGTCCCATGGGAGGGAGACGGGTCACCCTAGTGGAGCTGAAAACCACAGCTAGATTATTATACTGGTCTGGAATATTGATTGGCAGGTGGGCGATCAGGCTCTTAATTGACATGACTTGTAACGTTGATGTTAGACACTTCAACTGACATAATGCAGACCACACTACCATTTTAGAATCTTGGCAATCAATGTGTGGGTTGTGCAAACACAACCGAGGTAGCCCTACCATTATTGTTCAGTTTGTTCTAGCACCAAGAACTGTAACTGTTCATGATGCACGTGGAAAACCCTATGGTTTAGTGATGTGGGTTATGGCCCTGCAGCTAACCAGACAACCATCTAGAGCTTTCACCGGTTTCAGTGCTGGCATTAAGTCCACTGGGAGAGACAAGGAGGACACGAGGGCTTGGAAAATGCCAGCCGATCCGCAATCTGTAAGGGTACACAAAGGAAAACAATGATTAGTCACATGTATCTTAGCAGTCACATTAAACTGGGCAGTGGCCTGTGGTGTGGAGGAGGTGACATGACCTTGCTTCCACGGAAGGAACACGAGGTCACCCAATGTCCATTGGAGGGCGTAAACTTCCCCATAATATGCTGGTCCAGTCTGATCACTAACGAATTCAGCTGATAGAGGGTAAGGCCTTGGGCCCTGCATGCTAACTCTGTTTGCAGCTCCGCGTTTAAGCCTTTACTATAGTCAGCAATAAGCGCTGGTTTGTTTCAACCACTATCGGCAGCTAAAATGTGGAAGTTTGTGGAATAAACCATGCCGGAGCTGGAGCCCTGCTTGAGTTGTAGGATGCGTGAACTACTGGCCTTTGCCTGGGCAGGGTAGTCAAACACCGCCTGGAAATGGCGGAAGAACTGCAGGTATTCCTGCAATACTGAACCACCATCTCTCCAGAGGGCTGCTGCCCAGTCCTGTGACCCCCTGTCAGATGGTGAATAACGACATATAAAAAACAAGCTGTCGGCCCCAAACACTGCAAATGCAGACAGGCCCAGGAAGTTGAGTTCATCAGAAACTGAGGACAACAGTGTTGCTTCTGATTGATTGAGAAAAGTCTGGAGGAGCAGGTCAATCAGCAGCAAGGGAAGACACATTAGAACATCCACAGGAAACAGAGTCTCATATCTCATCTGCTTTAACTCAGCACCGGGTCCTCTATTCAGTAACTTGTAATCTATACACATCCTTCTGCTTCGGGTCACACACACACACACACACACACACACACACACACACACATACACACACAGACAGACACACACACAAGATTTCCAATTAGTAATAGACTGACGAATTAATTTTAGTTCATCACACCCTCACAATCTATTGAATGTGTGTTTGTGTATGTGTGTGTGTGTGTGTGTGTGTGTGTGTGTGTGTGTGTGTGTGTGTGCATGTGCTTAACTCTCACTGACTCCTGTTTTCTGTTATTTATACCAGTTATTCCTCCCACCACTCCCTAACAAATGCACACACCACAAAAGAAGAACGGAAACAGACTAAAGGACAACCCAAATCCTAAAGCTACTGTCATTTCATGCAAAAATGCAGTCACTTTATGGTTCTTTTTTATGAAATGATGGCAAGATTATAGAAATATATCATCAAGCTATTTCAGGAAATGTTTACAATACATGACCTGACTTTTCCTGACATCTAATAGGTATCAGACTAAAAAGAATCAGTAGGTTAGTACAACACTTAGTACATACCATTAAAAACTGTCCAATTAGACATGACCAATTATTCTTTCATAGTAAAGAAACATGTAGTTACATCCTTGACATCTGTGTAAAGAAAACCATGTATCTTTCTCTTCTTATTTCTCTGGCCTTTACATGGTGTGAAACATTCGTGTTGAATAAACCAACAGAAATGTTCCAAAATGACATAAAATGCATTACATGAACTTTACATAAGCATTAGAAGTAAAGAATGCTGTCACCTTCTCTATTACTTTGTAGATACTTTTTTGAACAGCATTTACAGAATCTTTCTGTACATTTCTAATACAATGGAGTCCTGCCTTAGACAGCACAGCAGCTGAAAATGCTGATGTTGGCATTCTCCAAGGAAAAACACTGCTTATGTGACCTGCTTATAAACTCCTCTTTGGCATTTAATATGACTAAAGGTCAACCATCCTGGCGGTCCTAAAAAGAAATATTACAAGTACAATATGCAACACTGTTTGTGAAATAGTACGGCCTTCTGATTATAAAATCATTTCAAAAGAACAATTGACAATAGTCTCACGTGTTCATGTGATAGCAAACTATTCCTCGCTGGACTGAACTGTATTTTAAAGCTTCCCAAGAGTTTGAACATTATTGAGTTCTCTGCTGCCCGCGTGTGGACATTAGAGGAACAACACACGAACGCAGCCATTTTATCCAAAAAAAAAAACACCTACACATAAAACTTCGGCATGTGTGTGTAACAAACTGTAAAGTTTATCTGCCCACTCTTCCCCAACCGGTAAAAGGTAAGCAGCAACTATAGGATCTATAAGATATTTTTTCAGGGATGGACTATTGTTAGCGCAACAGTGACACTCACAGGGTAGTGGCATGTCAGTGCATGTGTATTTTTTGATGTAGTCTTGAGGAACAGTACTGTACTCCAAGCTTCCTGAAGGATGTTCAAACGCTCAGTTTTAGTCCAGTTATCAGGCCAATTTAGGATTAATGTATTTCTGTTTGTTATTTTGATGAATCACTATTTTGCCATGATCAGCATTACATTTAAAATATACTAATGTGTAGGTTCACTGGTCCTTTTGGATAGTAAATAACATGACTTTATTTGCGTTGTAAAGTTGGTACATTTCTCTATAACCCACCAACCTCTCATGAGACCACTCCAAAAAACGATGTTCACTTCTGAATTATTTCTGTGGTAAAACCCAAATAGATTACCTTTTAACATTTATCCTATTTAATTTAGGCCACCTAAATGACTGACTTTGGTTTCTATGCTCAAAGATACTGGCAGTAACTGAGAACATCCACTGCCTTCACTTCTATAAGGAACTCAGTAGTGAAGGAGATTTTGGGCCGAACACTTTTTAAAGCTACACCAGTTGTGTTTGAGGCATTCGCCCTGTGATCAGAAAGTCCAGGTTCGATTCCCAAGACCGCTAGGCACCTCTGAGGTACCCTGAGCAAG
>JBBPDC010000017.1:15916958-15942789 GCA_037974485.1 Hemigrammopetersius urotaenia
CACACACACACACACACACACACACACACACACACACACACACACACACACACACACACACACACACACACAAAAAGCCAGTCAGATTCATGTAAGTATTTTCAAACATGACTGCATACGAAACCATGTCAAGTGCAACTTGGTCTCTGACTGAACACAGCCACCAGGTAGATTACACACAACCTCACACCCCTAAAATACACATTCTCACCCTCTGGCACACACACAGAACTGTATAGATGTTCTTGAACAGGCCACAGGGCCAGGATGTGTCTGCAAACACACGCAGACACACACAGACCCTAAAGTTGGCCTGGGCAAGAATTGAGACAGAGGGAAAGAGAAAACTCTACCACCTCCGAGAAAATAAACAGCTAGGCATAAACGCTGTGATGTGTGTGTCTGTTTTTTTATACATTTTCTGAATAAAAATGTAATGCCTGGACCTTTTTTGTAAAAAGTCAAACTTGGTGCCTAGTTACATTTTTAAGCATAAAATTAATTTTTAATGCTTATGTTTAGGTTTACTAGAAGGAAATTCATTAACTTTACCCCGATATACAAAGCATTTGTATTATATATATATATATATTGTATATGCCTTGTGTGTGTCCACTCATACACAGGCGCACACTATACGATGCGATGATCTCATTACAACAGCACCTGTCAAGAGGAGATAATTGAGCAAACTGGAATACGGCGCAAGGCTACGTTGTCAGCAGTCACGGTGAGAAATATGGTCAGCATATTGGAGTCGCCATGTCTTCAAATCCATCCATCATTTCTTGGGCAGAGTACATGACTTTCAAAGTCATCAGACCCCTGTACTGTTTACACTGCAGGACTAGCTGTTCTGTAATCAGAAGTCCACATGCTACTCAGCTCTACCAGTATATTTAGCAAGACCATGGGCATACATCAGGCAAAACCACAGTAAGCAGATAGGAAAGAAAGCTTCAATTAATTTAGGTTAAGGATTAAGGATTTTTAAGGAATTTCTCCTTCCAAAAATGGATGTCAGCACATGAGTGTTCTAAGTTGTTATGTATGGTTTTGCAGAGAACAGAACATGAATATAAAAATAAAGAGCAGAAACATCTCCCTTGGGTTTCCCCTCACTAAGTGACTTGCGCTCTCATTGGCTGAAGCTCGACTGATGGGGTTTGAACAGTTCACGAATAGAGAGCAGGGGCCATTTTGAACATCGACTAATGGAAAATGTGTAATGTGTACTTAGCTTAAGACTTCACCTCCATGCCAACAGACTGTAAGACGGGAAAGAAAGAAGCCTTTCCAACCATTTTATCACAAGCAAAAGTGTTTGATGTTTGCCAGACACCACTGGTACCTTAACTGGGACAAAGTGCTACGATCAGAGGAAAACATTTCTACAGAGAAATCGTCTCATACCAATCATTAAATAAGGTGCATTATCATTTGTGCTGCGAGGTTCTTTCCCTTCCAAAGGCCCTGGCAGAAGTTTTGTCCTGCATGGCATTATGGAATCCATGATGTAAAGGTGATTTAAAATCTAAATCTATCTCCCTAAGATGTAAGATGTAGTTGTAGTGCATGGATCTACGAGCAGAACAATGAACCAAAACATACATCAAAAACACTCAAAATGGTTAACTGAAGACAAAAATCAACTTTCTGCATTAAACTATGAAACATGTACAAGAGAAGACTCATTTTCAGTGTTGGAATCCCCAACTCCAGTCTTGAGGGAGCTGGTATCCAGTTTCAAACACACACTAAAACTGGTAATTAACAGGCAAGTTAAACCAGGAGCACCAAACTGTGCTTTGCATCGGCCCTCCACAACTAGTGATGAAGATCCATGGCAAGTTAACGTAAAGACTTTTTTTGGAGTTGTGGAGCATTTCGATCTAATAGATGGAATTATCTAACCACCATAAAACATTAATATAATGTAAAGGGCACCTTGTACCCCAAGATTATGAGGGCAAAAATGGAAATATACAAATATAAATAAATAAATAAATAAATAAATAAAAAGCTCTATTCAAGATCACATCATCTTTGATTCTAAGTGCAATAAACACCTTTGCCTCCCTTAGAAGTCTATTTAATATTTTTTCTGTATTATTAATAATAATAATAATAATAATAATAATAATAATAATAATAGTATTTTATAGTTATTTTTACCAAGCTTTTTTGACTGTTAAAATGAATACTCAAGTTTTCTATGATATTAATTCGTTTTGTGTTATATATTTTTTCAAGACCAGGCTATTTTGGCACATTTTGAAAACACATAACCTTTTTTTAGATCTGCGAACTGAGAGCGGCAAAAAGGTCCTCATCATTGTCATGTGCTCTAAAAGGTTGTTTGTGTTGCAGATCCATAAAACTGTTGCAATATAAAGTTCATCTCAGTTTTTAACAGATTTATTGCAAGGTTGTTTTGCTCTAGTCAGCCTGTAATTTCACATCACAATTTATTAATCTTGGTGACCTTTCTTTGTTTTTGACAATCTCCAGTTTGTTTATGTGTTCCGCTTGCTCAGGGGCAACAACAGATTTAGAATTTGATGTATAGCTGCTGTCACACTCTTCTTCAGAATCTGACCACATGGGCTGCAGGTGAAATGCTACATTATTAAAGTTACTAATGTGTTTATTTACTGTTTAATATGTGCTAAAGTAGAAAATTATTAAGGTAATGGTTTGCTACGGTAGTGCTCAGCAGCACCTCCTACCCGACCATAAACACACACACACACACACACACACACACACACACACACACACACACACACACACACACACACACACACACACAAAGTACAAAGACAGACAAAACTTCTCACTGGACCATATTGTTCTTTGTATACATGTCTCTGCTTCTGAGCTCACTCTCTTCCTCTCTTTGCCCTTAGCCTCCATCTCTATTATTGCTCTCATCCTATTTCCTTCTTTAGCTCTTTTCCAGCTCTCTTTTCTCCTCTCTCAGCTGAAGTTGTTACACGTGGATACAGGTGGTATTAGAGGGTGAGAAAGGATGATATCCAGATAACGCACAGCAAAGCACGCAGTATCACTGTAGGCCAAACACTTCTGCAAAAGTGTCAACTGAACAGCAGGAAGAATTTAAAGGACCACAAACACGCATTAACACATACACGCACATGGACACACAAGCATGGACATGTGTGCACAAAAATATTAGGCAATGGTTGGTTTCAAAAAGTAACATAAAGAAATGCATAGAGAATGAGAGAAACAGAAGAGAGTACGAAGATACTGAGAGGTATGGGGACTCCATGGGCAGTAGAATGCTCCAGCAGGGCAGCTGGGGCAGTAGAATGCTTCAGTTGGACAGAAAGGGAGGATTAATGTTTTGGGGGGGCAACAGGGGAAGGAGAATGCTCCAGCAGGGCAGCAAGGGAAGTAGATAGCTTCAAGGGGGCAAAAGGGACAACAGAATGCTCCAGTGGGGCAGCAGAATGCTTTAGTAGGGGTAGACAAATGTTTCAATTGGGCATCAGGGGAAGTAAAATGTTCCAGAGAGAGAGTAGAGGCAGTATAGGTGAGGCAACAGAATGTTTATGCGGGGCATCGGAGAAGCATGGGCTAATGTTCTCATGGGGCAGCCATGGCAATTGGGGCAGTAGAACCTTCACAAAAGATTTAATGAATGTTCTTTAAGAACATTCCTGTTTCAACTTACAGTGAACATTCTGCAGAAAACATACTCTCAAAAGAACCCATTACCACCAAACAGCAATGCTGCACTTCAATGATCGTGCGCTTATTATTGATGGAAATATGTGCCGAACAAATATGGGTTGGGGTTTGCTTTTAGCATTGATTTTTCTTTAGCTTGTAAGTAAACAAAAGTAAACCAGAAATGCAGAACCAGGAGCAGTTTGTTTTTCGGATTGTTTCTACTTCCATATCTACACCAATACCTCTACAAATGTCGACAAATGTTTACATATTTTAATTATCTTTTAAAAAAATCTCTGTTGTGATGATTATCCTATAAAATGATATTTTTTATCATCATTTTAAAGGAAAGCAAAGTTGATCCCTTACAGTCATGTGTGAATACACCATAGCACACAGCATGAATGATATGAAATCCCATTCACCAAGTGAAGCAGTGGGCAGCCAGTGATGGTGTGGCACCCAGGGAGCACTATGTGGGGACAATACCTTGCTAAAATGTATGTGAGTGGTGCTGGGATTTGAACCCATAATCTTCTGATTGCAGGGGCAACTCCCTAACCACCAGGCCACCAGCTGCTCCAAAAATGAGGTTAAATGAGGTTACTGCAACAAAATACACTATGAGCAACTGTATCATTTCTAGGGTTGCAGCACTAAAGAACTTTCCTTATGTCACCCACAGTGTGGTCTGTGGTATTACCACACCCTCTTTCTCTCTATTCATGATATTTTCTTAATTATCAGGAGACGTGTTGTTCCAGGGGGCTGGGCGGTTTGCCTTCAGAAGGTTATGATGGGATCAACACAGTACAGCAACGATGCAGTTACAGCCCTCATCATTTCATTAGATTCTTTTCTAGCAGAATCAAAATAAGTTTGGAATAAAACTGGAATGAGATTCTGGATACTGTGCAGAACACTCATACAGGCCTGGAGCTTTGCAATTTAAACTGCAATAACTATATCAGTCAGGGGAAAAAAAGCTTAAGGCTTTGAGTGACACACGAAGTGCTCGGCTCTGCTGCCATGCTTAAAAACTGCCTGTCAGTGGCTATCAGAGATCTGAGTTCAGTCCCTGCTGTGTGTATGTGCTTAAATTTGCACATTGTGTGTGTGCGTGCATGCATGTGAGACACAACAGCAAGATAGGCCCTACTTGTGTATGTGTATTAGCACTAAGCTTGGCTCGTGTGTGCTTGGCTTCGTGTGTGAGGAAACACTGAACTGTGAGCTGTGTGTGTGTGTGTGTGTGTCTGGCTCTCTATTCTTGACCTCAGGCTCAACTGACTCATACAGCCACTGCTACAGCCTGCCTTGCCTGCTCCAACTTTCCAAGCGTGTGTATGTGTGTAAAAGACCTAATCAGATAATGCATGATATTTCCATGACAGGAAGTGACAGTTTGTTGGGTCTGTTTACGGATGCTTTGATAAAGAGAATGGAAATGAATGGACTGCAGTGATTAGGTGCTGGAAACAATCGGCACAGAGTCAATACCTTCAGAAAACAATGCAAGCTAATGTTCCTTCACTTATTTCCTGTGTGTAATTTCTACCTGCTACTTCTCCTTCCAAGAAGCATGCACACATGCTCCCCTGCCCAACACTAGGGGTGTTGATATTAATCACATAATCAATTCATCGCGATGCAGATGTGGATGATTCTGCATCGATGCAGTGGCAGAACAGTCCACTCTCAAACCAATTGTTGTTTACATTTTCCGTTTTTGTTGTATTTGTATATGCCTGTACTCGAAAACATAATGTGAAGTGGGGGGCAAGGGGGGGCAACTCCCCCTTAAACAAACATTGAGAAAGAAAATAAGAGATCACCCACAAACTGAATATGGACAAGATTTACTACAGTAGCTGAAAATCCACTGGAAAAGGCATAAAAGATATGATAGTTTTCACTTCTTGTTTGCTCTTTCCCTGCATGCTCAGCAGAGATCCCCCACTCGCCCGCCCCACAGCTAAACATCCAAATGCTGTTAGTATGCAAATGACCCAGTATCAGGTTTCTCAGTGGGCAGGGCAGAGCAAAATGAGCTGCAGGACTAGGCTTTAAGGAAGCAGCAAATCTCTGTCAAATATATTTGATATAGGGCATCCAGTTCAAGTAAATGTCATGTTTAATTTGTCATAATCTGATGAGCAATATTTATTTTTTGTATTTTGTTTTAGTTTTCCCTGAGGGATTGCCGCTTTATCATGGTCAGGGGTGTTTGCGTGCCTCAGTGACCTGAAGACCTACACCAGCAGAAGCTTAGCCTTCAGGTGGGACACCCAGGTTGGACAGGTCTTAGGGTATAGGCTTGACAAAGTGCAAAAACTGTTATCCAGAGGACCCTTCCGAGTTGCATTTCACAGCGGGGAAATTAAATTTGGAAAAGGGTTTACCTTTATATTTTCTTTAAGAGTAATGCATTAAAATGACAAAGTGTTCTCGGAGCATATTTGGTGTCATACCTGGGGTTTACTTACCAAAACAGAACAATGCATATTTTCACTATACGCGGGTGCCCCTGGAACATAACCCCTGAGAAAAGCGGGGGATTAGTGTACACTGTTTTTGATAGAGCCCTTTTAAATGCTTCCTTATTTCTATTTTTCCAATAAAATATCTTTAAATGGCTGCGCATGGCATATTATACAGCCATTTTAAAAGTAGGTAAAGATTACCCACTGAAGGCAAAAACTAATCTAAAGATTGGCTGATGACTAATATTAATAATACAGACAATCCTGCAGTAGAACCAGAAAGACACTGGTGAGGCCGTTTGCAGTGAACTGTATTTTTTTTTTAGACACGAATCACGGTGAAAGGGTCAGACATGCTGCCTTGTTGACAACAGGCATCCGAATGATGTTTCACATCAAAACAACAAGAGCCTCGTCTGTATTTTAGTCATTCTCTTGCTCGCACACAAACACACATTCACATACGAACACACACCTTCAGCATGACTTCACCCTACAGGAACAAATATGGGACACATTTGCGACAAGGCCACCTGAGGACACATCTGCCAAAACCACAGCAGTGGAAAGAGCACTGAGACGCTACACTCACACTGAGGTCTTCTGATCGTTGGGACAGGAGTAAACCCCAGTTCCCTCCTGATTACTATAGTACTTACAAATCAAAAGTATAATAGATATAATACAGATACACACACACTCACACCAACTAGACTGTGTGTAACAGTTAGCATTTGCACAATAAATGAAAACTGTTCAGTTGCGGCACACTTGCTTCAGACAGAAATAACTCAATCCAAAGTACTGATTTGAAGTAAATAAATGTTCATAACTGACTGGCTTAATTTTGTGCACTTGTACAAGTTGTTAATGTGTTTCTAGAAGTTATTTTTCAGTCATATGAGGGTGTGGTGGCAGCTAATATGAAGCGATCAGGCTGCTGTTGACGCTATGTGCCGTGGGTGTCAGTTATGTAACTGTAACAACTCCAAAGCAAAAAGCAGAACAGTATATAGGAGTCATTCCCAAATTAAAAATATGAACCATTTAAAGGGGTTGTTTTCTAAACTGTATTTTGTTTTTGTTCTCCAAAGCCCATGTTATCTCCCTTAGAATTAAAGAGACTGGTTTGTCACTCTACCTTTAAACTGGGGCAGTTGGTGGCCCAGTGGTTAGGGCATTCGCCCTGCGACCAGAAAGTCCGGGTTCGATTCCCAAGACCGCTAGGCACCTCTGAAGTACCCTGAGCAAGGTACCATCCCCACACACTGCCGTGCTCCTGGCTGCCCCCTGCTTCACTTGGTGAATGGGTTAAATGCAGAGGAAGAATTTCGTGCTGTTCACACTGTGTGCTCTGTTGTGTTCACATATGACAAATGGTCACTTTCACTTCACTTCATGTATGCAAATGATTGCCTGTCCTGCATTGATGCCTCATTTAAAAGGAGTACTCATCACTTCAAATGAACAGGCAGGGCTGAAGGCTGAATAGATGGATATGTGTAACTGTGTGGGTTTTCGTGACCTCATTAATTCAAAATATGTTGTTTTTGCAGCTTAATTTCCATATAATGACTGCACAGGCATGGGACTTGCTGTTTACATACTATACCATACTGTTTCATTTAAAAACGTACCTACAGCTAAAGCATATGAAAAATAGCCCACATGAACATTCAACAACTGCCCTATATCCGATTAAGTTAATCAGGAAGAGTGCAAGAACATTTATAGTCTCAGGATACCACTGCAACCACCTGGCAAAGCCCTGGCAACCACCCGGAATACAGTGCTTAAATAACATAAGCTCAGCAACATAATAACACCTAGCAGATATTATAGCACTCACACATACACACAGGTTTTAAATGACAAATATCCTACTTTTCCCCTTCCTGCCCAAGGTCTTATAATGTTGATGTAATTTTTTCACACACCAAAACATCATAATTAACTTCAACATGGTCATTTTTCTAGCTCTCTTTATACCTTAAACTGGCTGTTTTTGTCACTGTACTTTTAAAACTAGCACATAAACGTGGGATTTCTGATTTGTTGATTCCAATTCCAATGGCTCTAATGGGTCTAAAACTTTTAGCATGTTAATGAATCCTGGCTTTTCCACAGTATGTATGGGCACCACATATTTTGCAATATACATCGCGACAGCGTTTGCTATCGCCTTCCACCGTGTGCCATTCAACTAGTCAATTTCAGAGGAACATATCGACGGCCCATGAGAGAAGTCGTGTCGTGGTTTTTTTTCCTCTCTGTGTGTGCGGGCTTGTGTACACAATGCAATGTCTGCCTCTGATTGGCTGACGATGACACATGTTCCTTGACTTAACCAATTACTATAGTCCCTTCATTAAAAAAAGCACGGTACCATTGGTGCGTAGAGGGGAATACAGACACACATCACGTGTAGAAAATTTTGTGATGGGAAGTTCGGCTCTTTTCAGAGAGCTGACTCTGGGGAGCATGGCTGGCATGGCTCCCAAAGAAGAGACGGTTCTTTCAGCTCCAAAACAGCTCTTACTTTATCATCTGTAGCCTCATATTTTAGCCCAACATGGCGAATATGAATGCGTTGTGTGTTGATAAACCCTTTTGCATTTAGTGTTTTTATGAGAAGCCTTATAATTGCCTAATTTTGTATATTCTGTTACAAAAGCAGGCATGCTTACTTTTATTTAATATTTTAATAACTCAGTAATCAAACAGTATGTCCAGCTGCCCTGTGGTATGGACAGTTCTGATGTGTCTCTGCAGGTCTGTGGTGGAACCTTCTCTTACTGTTACTCTGCTCTACATTTTGCTCTGCTAATATTTTAAACTGCACCCAGGTGCTGCTTCATTTACAGGGCTCAGTCATATTTACGGGCTTTTGCGACGCACTTGCACTGTCCTCCTCACCGCTGTCTTCTGTCTCACTCACTGACTGAGGGGATGAACAAAAGTTCTGCCGTGAGCAGAGCAGAAAGGGAGAGCTGAGCACCAAAAGAAAAAAAGTCTCATTCAAAGGGAGTCGGCTTTTCCGATTCACTACAAATAAGAAACAGCATTTTTGTGCATGGCACATCACTAGTGGAGATACTTCACTCTAGACACACAAAGAGCATGGTGACTTGTCCAATCTGCAAGCGGGTGTTAAAGTACAGTAACAGTACAGCTACATTTACATTTACAGCATTTATCAGACGCTTTTATCCAAAGCGACTTCCATTCCCTACCTACAGGGGGCAACAGACTCCCTGGAGCAACTTTGGGGTTAAGGGTCTTGCTCAGGGACCCAGTGGTGGTGCTGTAGGTAGGATTCGAACCCATGACCTCTTGGTCTGGGGGCCAATGTCCTACCCACTGAGCTACCTCCACCCCAGCTGTTCTGCGCAGCACCTGGAACGGCACCGCTGGCTAACGTGGCTAGCGCCCAGTCCAGAGGATGCTAGCTGTTGGACACAGGACTTGTTCGCTGGACTAGCTGTTGGACAAAAATTGTTCGCTGAAACCGCAGGCACGTTTTTTCACGTTTTTATATATATATATGGAAATGAACACATGCCTCAATTTGTTTTACATAAATCTTCCAAAGCAATTCCTTTCCAATTTCCGTTTGTGATGCAAAAATAAAAAAAAAACGAGTTCTCGTGTTATTTTCTATACATGTAATTGGTGCCACTGGATCGATATTGTAAAGAATGTTAGAATGTATCGATATATTAATTGTTTTTTTCCTTCTTCTGTTCGATATAGCCACATTCTATGGCATTAAGGCTGCATATTCTGTCCAGAGCATGTACTGTGCTTTTTTTTTTTAATGAATGTAAGGCATAAGAAAATATATATATTAGTGCCGGGCCCTTAACGCGTTGCGTTAACACGAGACTCTTATCGCGCGATAAAAAACAATATTGCCGTTAATCTATTCACAAAGTTGGGTTGGGAGCTGGGTGTATACTACGCAAGCTATGATGACTTTCACCTTAATATTTTAGCTCTGTCTGTCTTTCTGTTTGTCTGGTTCGTCACTTTTCCGGATCGCGCCCGTTTTAAACCTGTCTCGCTCTCTCTGTCGCACGCTCTCTCTGTGCCTCTCTCCCTCTCTCTCGTTCGTGACTTTTCCGGAGCGCGTGGATCATCTCTCTCTCTCTAGCTCAGTCTCTCTCTCTCGCTCTCTCTCCCTCTCGTTCGTGCGATCATCTCTCTCTGTATCTCTCTCTCTCTCTTTTTCTTTCTCTCTGTCTGTTTCTCTCTCTCACTCTCTCTTATTCTCTGTCTCCCTCGTTCCTGACTTTTCCGTATTTAAACCTCGGGTTAATATTTACATTTTCTTTAAGGGCAAAGTATTAACCTGAGTTCCAAAAGAAATTAAAGTGATCTGGGAGAACATTTGGAGGCATATTTATGGTTTACAATATAGAAACAGGTATTGGGACCAATTTTTTTTTTTTTTTTTTGGGGGGGGGGCATTTTAATCTAGATTAATCAAGATTACAATGAGATTAATCTAGATTTAAAAAAATAATCTATGCCCACCTCTAATAAATATTTACAATGTCTAAAATGCCCTTAATAGCCCAATGGTAGTGTATCAGTGGGAGACACTGGCCAGTGTGGAGGTCAGTGATGAGACAATGTGTGTGTGCATCTGGCAATGACAACATGCAAGAGTCAAACAGATCGTATTGTATGGCCCTCGCATTTTCAGTGTGGGGAGTAGACTACCTAATGCTTACCTCATCTAACAGCTAAGTCAGCATAGTGCAAAATCACTGCAGTCTCTCTCTCTCTCTGTCTCTCTTTCTCTCTCACATACATACACATATGTATACATACATGCTCACACATACACCACAACAATAACAGTCATGGGAATTTCCCACATAAAGTCTTGGGGTAACTATGGAAACCTCCTCACCCTGTGATGTCACAGTGACACTGCATCATAAACTGAGGAGCCAAATTAGGTCGACTTCACATAGACATACACAGACACACACACACACAGCTGCAGAGAAAAGAAAACAAAAGATAGAGAGGCAGAAGATGAGAAGAGAGTTGTACTGAGGAGCTGGCAATGGAGATGAGAGGACAACAGAGGACCCAAAAGGCTATTAAAAGTCAACAGCTCTGTGTGTGCGTGTCTGTTTCCTCCTTACATAAGAGGTGAATTGTGCTCTAGTAGCCTACTACTACACATCTACCACAGCACAGGGGGGGCGGAGGCAGACTGATGGAGACAGACAAATAAATGCAGCATCCACATGATACAAGCTTAATCTTCTGCATCAGACTATACATTCATCTGCACATCTATTTAAAATACAGCCTTATTTTATAAATGTATATACACATGTTCACACACAGATCAGTCACAACATGAAAGCCATTAAACGTTGGCATGTTGGGATATATTAGGCTTTAAGTGAAGTCATTTCTTGAAGCTGATGTGTTGGAAGCAGGAAAAATGGCTAATGTGTAAAGATCTGAAAGATCTGAGTTACTTTGACAAAGGCCAAATTGTGATGTCTAGACAACTGGGTCAGTGCGTCTCCTAAACACCAGGTCATGCAAGGGTTTGTTACTACCAAATTTGTTCCAAGGAAGGACAACCGCTGAATAAGCGACAGGATCATGGGCACCCAAGGCTCACGCTTGATCAATGGCTAGCCTGTTTAGTCTGAACCAATAGAAGACACAAGTATAATGCACTCTGGCATGAGATTGTTCAGGAATGGCTTAAATAATATAAAGAGTTCAGGGAATCAACTTCCCCAGATCTCAGTCTGATTGAGCATCTGTGGGATGTGCTGGACAAAGCAGTCCCATCCATGGAGGCCTCATGTCACATATTACAGGATCTGCTGCTTATGGTGCCACATACCACAGCCCATATTCAGAGGTCTTATGGAGACAGGTCAGAGGTGTTTGGTGGCAAAGGTGGAGGGGCATGTTGCTCTATGACATAAACATAGGAGAGGCAGTAAAAACAAAGCACATTCATGTTACAAGATGTTTTTCAAATGTATTTTAGATGATTTCTGATAGTATGACATTTTGACCCAGTGCAAATGCCAGTTGACACTTTCAGATTAGACAGATCACAAGGTTCACAAGGTTTGTTCCACAGCAGTAGGAACTAACCAACAAAACCCTCCTTGTTTTGGACCACACATCAATGTCAATGGCATGTCAATGCTATATTATGATCAACTGAACATAAATGCAAATCACATTAAAATACAGGTTCAATTAAAAGATCTTTTCATGATCTCACAGCCAAAACCACATCAGTTTGGATATGAAATTGCAGAGGGTTTCAGGTCATTTGTCTGAGTTACTGATTAACCCTGCATTTTCATACTAATACAACGGGTTTGTGCAGCTGTTGCAGTGCTGTAGCACTCCAGAAGAGTTGGGTTGCTTGTAGGACACGAGCAAAGCCCAACTGCGCTCGCACACACACACGCACACCTCCAGTCTTCAGGCAGTCAGAGGAATCAGTGGTGAGAGGCTGAACGCCAGGCTAACACAGAGGTGTCCAGCTGCTCAGACAGTGGAAGCATTGTGTGCGTGCAGGAAAACACACACACACACAAGTTTGTATTTCTGTCTTTGTGGGGTGTGCTACACCTCCTTAATGCCTGACCTCTCTACCTTTTTCTAATAAAAGCTGCAGGTTTTGCTGGATAAAAAGCACCTCCCTCATGGAGAGCAGCCAAATGCCCCAACTGTCAGCCACAAGTTCATATCTTTTATCCTCCTGGATCCGTTTTGTGCTCAAAAAAGCCTATAACATACACGCAGTAGCCCACAGCTTGCAGGAATGCATGCCAGCCCAGGTGTCCTATGTTTTGATTGCTTTCCACACCAGCTACACGAGGCCTAGTGATGAAAGAGCTTCTCTGTCACAGCAAAGGATGAGAAACACACACACACACACACACACGCGCGCGCGCGCTCTCTCTCTCTCTCTCTCTCTCTCTCTCTCTCTATACTGCCCAGCATGAAAAGCAGCACACGAAAGCTAACAAGACAACAACAAACAACAGCAGAGGGACAGAGGTTGGATGGACCCACCGATTTCACAGCTCAGAGATGATGGCGATGCTGTATTTTTTTTTATTATCCGCACTACAGCAGGGACTCACTTATCTGCTTCCTCCGGCCGTGAGTGACGGAGTCTGTGCCGCTGTGGCCGGGCTGGAGCTCGGCAGGCTAGGCAGACTGCTCCTCCTCACCCCTCTCCAGTCTTACGCCTGCTGCTACTGCTCCCGCTGCTGCCCCGGACACCTCCGACCGAACACTGAAGCCATCTTACAGCAGCACGAGCGGAGGACCAATCACAGGCCCCAGAAGCGGAGGGGGCGTGACGTGGAAAAGGAACTCCCCCGTTCTCCTAAACGTTAATAAATTCACACACATACATAATATGGACAAAAGTATTGGGACACTTGACCATTCCACCAACCGGGACTTCAGTGACATCAAATACAAAGACTTCAATATGGAATTGGTCCCCACTTCGCAGATATAACAGCTTCCACTCTTCCTGGAAGGCTTTCCACAAGGTTTTGGAGTCCACTCATTTATGCATTTATGAGGTCAGACACTGATATTAGACAAGAAGGCCTCTGATCCAAAAGGTGTTGGATGGGGTTGAGGTCAGGGCTCTGTCCAGGCCAGTCAAATTCTTCCATACTGAAACTCTTCCATTACGGACTGGGGCACAGTCATACTGGAATAAAGTAGGTTCTTCCCAAAACTGTGTCCACAAAATTTTAAAGCATGGCATTGTCCAAAATGTCTTGGTATTCTGAAGCATTATGACTGCCTTAAGTGGAAGTAAGATGTCAACTGAATTCAGTAATTAAGAGGTACCCCCCAACACTTTTCTTCCTATATTGTTTTAGGGCCAAAGTGCAAATAGTTGCCAACTTCTGCTCAGCTTGGTTTGACCCATAGTGAAAGTGCAAATGTAAATGTGGCATCTTTATACAAAAGTACCATTTTCATTTATTTACTGAATTAAAAAAAACATTATCTAACATCCCATAAACTTTGCAATAATTAACCATGTGCTTTACCACTCCATTTTACCAGCCCCACTTTGTAGTTTACAACTACAGGATTACAAGAAGTCCATCTGTTTCGCATTCCCTTGTTCATTACTGGTCTGGATCCCTAAAGAACCCCTAAATGAGAGCAGATATTATTTAGGTGGTGGTTTATTTTCAGTGCAGCTGACTGACATACAAGTGAGGTGTTAGTTTGTGTGTGTATGTATGTGTGTGGAGTTTTCATATTGGGTAAAATTATATTTATTAGTACTATCATTACTGTGTGTGTATACATACACACAGTGGGTATAGAATAGAATCCTAGAAAATATTGTATGGGATGGTGCATAAAAAAACCCTACTCCGCAAATGCTTCATTAAGATTGGCCAAACCACATCTTGAAGTGTAAAAGGTGTTCTGGTCACATGAGACCAAAATATTTAGCCTCAACAATAAAATTGTACATCTGGCGGAAAGCTGATATAGCTCATCATCCAAAGAACACCATACCTACAGTGAAGCATGGCGGTGGCAGCATCCTGTTGTGGGGATCTTTCTCTGCAGAAGGGACTGGGGCACTTGTCAGGATAGGGAAAATAGATTCTTGAAGAAAACCTGCTGCCCTCTGCCAGGAAGTTGGTGGAAAGGAAATTGGGAGGTCACTGGGAGGCAAGTTCACCCTGACAAAGGCCCAAAGCACAAAGCAAAACTGACCACGCATTGGCTGAAAGAGAAAAAGGTGAATGCCCTTGCATGGCCTAGTTGGAGCCTAGACTCAAACCCTACTGAAAATCAGTGAAATCACTTGAAGATTTCAATTCAACAATCACCATCCAATTTAACAGAGCTTGAACTGTTCTGTAAATAAGAGAGGCCAAATACAGCACAGTCTAGATGTGCAAAGTTGGTATAGAAACATCTCCTTTCAGCCTCAAGGCACTAATTAAAGCAAAAGGTGGTTCCACAAAAAATGGACACAGAGGGTAATCCTTTATCCATAACAGCGATCCATTTCCCCTCAACTTTTGCTTTGATATCTTTTAATGGAGGTTAAAAGGTGCATTCAATAAATACAGCTGGAGAAATGTTGTGTGTCTTCATTTCATACTGCAATGCAACTAAATGTGAATGTTTTGAATGGGGTGATTTTTCTATATACAGTAAGCCCCTGTTATTCGCGGGGGTTACGTTACACGAGCACCCATGTATAATGAAAAACCACGTTGTTGTGTTTTGGTAAAAAAAAAAAAAGCCTTAAAATGCATATTTTAATAGTGTAAAACGTAAATATGCCCCCAGGTGTGCTTCCAGAACACTTTAATTTCATTTTAAACAGTTTAATACATTACCCTTAACGAAAATGTAAAGATAAACCCGAGGTTTAAATACGGAAAAGTCACGAACGAGAGACAGAGACAGAGAGAAAGAGAGAGAGAGAGAGCGCCAGAGAGAGATACAGAGAGAGCGAAAGAGAGAGAGAGAAATGTGCGCTCCGGATAAATCACAAACGAGAGAGACGGAGAGAGAGCGTGCGAGAGAGTGAGATACAGAGAGAGTGAGAGCGAGAGAGAGAGAGAGATACAGAGAGAGAGAGAGACGCGCGCTCCGGAAAAGTCACGAACAAGAGAGAGAGTCCGAGAGAGAGAGAGAGAGCGCGCGTGTTACATTAATAAATGGTACATGTTATATTGGGCAAACACCAACTGATATCATTTCTCAGAAACTCTTCAGTTTTCAGTGTGGATTGTTTATGTACTCATCAGATGTCTAACCAGAGGGAACTAGAATGAGGTACTGACCTAAAAAAGTCAATAAAGAGTGCAATATAATTGCCATGCTGTAAAAAAGAAGCCACACATGTCTTTCTCAGTGTCTGATAAGCTACTGTCACTTTCCAATTATAAGAATTGGATAATAATCCCTAGCTGTTTAGACAAAAAGGAACTGAATTTATCAAATAAGGGATTAGCAACTAATCTTTCTTTAAAGTAAACGTGCCAATCATGTACTGCAGATAACTCTCTTCATAAAAATAAAAAAATCTTTTATCATCTCATTTTAATGTATAGAGAATTAGTGTGATTAACAAACGCATTACATGTTTTGAACAATTTTATTTTCCAGTTTATGATATTTGCTTGCTTCCATATTGTCAAGTTCAGTCAGAGAGTCCTGGGGGCAGCTGTAAAGCAACAGTGCCCTCTGGTGGACAGTACAGAGTTTACAAGTCTCTTGGACCCTGTTGTCAGTATCACTTGGACCTCAAAAGGCCCACATTTATCAAGCATCACAGAATAGAAGTTTCTGCCTTTAGTATTTGAATCAATGCAGTTATATAGACATTTGGCTACCAGTTCAGCACTTAGAAATGCATGATACAGACCCTGGTCAAAATCTTCTTTAGTCAATGGATGAGAACATGCTAGGCCACTGGTTCTATTACTCAAGTGGCCCAGTGACTTCAAATCCTTCATACCTCACACTTGGTCAGGAGGTCCTTGGAGTGTTAAGAATGAGTTGGATAAGAAGCAAAACTGACCAATACTGAGGCACACAATTAAAAAGAGTTTGATTCTCAGACTAGTTCAGAAATGGCATACATACAAACATACATACATATATACAGTCAGCTGATTCTGCGAGGTTCCTATGGACTGTTTTTCCAGATATAGGAAGCCACTCCCATTTCTCAACAATGGACAAAAAATGTAATTAGTAGGTCCAGAAATCCTATTGCGTAAGAATGATTCATCACAGTTCGACCAACCAAGTAAATCAGTTTGTGGATCACTTGGTTCGGCTTTCATAACTTAAACCCATGTTTTAATGAGCACATACTTGGAAGGAGGAAGACATACAAAGAGAAAAGAAAAAAACGAGCTAGTTTGGACCCTGTCTTCGGTTTGGAGTCCAGGGAGTGAGAGTTTGCACAGGTGAGCATTTAGACATTTGCTCTGAGAAGCACCTGAGAATGACACACTTGTAAATGAACTCTGTTCATAAAACCAGAGATCACCATCAGGTGTGTCTGAATGTGTCCACAATTGTCCAAACTGACACGTATGTCAGGCAGTCTTTTTTTTATGGCTGTACTGTGTGACCTACCACTGGAAAGGTCAAGACAGGTGGTCAAAGTTCATCCTTCTCCATCTGCTTGAATGCCTCCAAGTCCTCTTGCCAGTCAGCCATTAAAGAGTCTACTGAGGTACTTCTAGCGTTCTCCTCCTCTGCAGGCTCTTCCCCAGCAGATGTACCTGCCTCATTTCTAAGCTCCTCCTCTGGCTTTTCTGGCTCCTCCCCTACTATCTCTTGTTCCTGAGTGGTGAACTGTGATTGGTCAGGGCTTGCTGAGTGGGCAGGAGAACCGTGGTCCTCTGTGCAACAATCCTCCTCCTCGGTTTCGTCCCCACCTGAGAGAATGATTGAAAGACTAAGTGCACCAGCAGTACATTGTCTGGGAATAATTTTGAGTAATTTTATCTGTCTGTCCATATATCAATATCGATCTATCCAACCAGATGTGCCAAAATAGTACACCAGCAATTTATGTGCATGTTGCCATGTTCACATTGCAAGATAGAAAATCAACTAATGTGACTAATATGATTTTTTTTAAAAACGTGGAAAAACTTTTTAAAGAAAACGTTAGCCATCTTCAAATGTGCCCCATGGTTTCAGTTACTCCGCCATGAAAGATTGGAATTCATATTTTTTACCCACTTTACTGGTAATGCACATATCCCTTTGCATCTATTGAGGGCAGCTTTACCAGTGTGTTCACACTGATGACAAATTTAGGTCACTTATAAGCACAAATGTGAATCCTCAAGACAAAGGTCAGGTTGAAGTCAGAAATCTATGTTACAAGGCTTATAATGTGAACATACATTATATGGCCAAAAGTATATGAACATCTAACCAACATGTCATGCTTTACACCACTCCAGCCCACACTTGGCACTGCGGGTAGCAATCTTGGGCTTGTGTGCAGCAGCTCAGCCATAGAAACTTATTTTATGAAGCTTCCAACGCATAGTTTGTGAACTGATGTTTCTTCCAGAGAGAATTTTGAACTTTGTAGTGAGTGATGCAAAAGTGGATAGACTTTTTTATATGCTATGTGCTTCCTGCTCTGCAAGTTTGATTGGTCTACCAACATTGTGCCGATTTCGCAATATTAGCACGTTAGCAGGGCAGATATTTCATTGACTTCATATTTCACTCACTTGCGGCAATGGAGGCATTCTAGGACTGCGCTATGTTTAAAGTCACCAAGCTTTTCTCAGTATTCTGCAGCCAGGGTTTATCTATATAGACTGTATGGCTATGTGTTAAATTTAATATACATTTTAGCAGTGGGTGTGGATTAAACATGACCTCAATAATTAGTAGGGATGTCCACATTCTTTTGGCCATATTGTAACTTATACTCACAATTACACAGAATTTATTAATCAAAATGCCATATACAAGAGTAATTCATTTCAAGAAATTGACTTAAAGACCAGTGAACCTCTAGTTTTGCTTAATTACTCCAGAGCACTTTATAAACACCAATGTCATGATTTAACACCCGATTTCATACTGAATCTGGCCATGTTTTTTAACACTGTCCATGATTATACACATACAAAAGCATATAAATATGTGTATTTCTGGAACAAGCATGCATTTTGGCATGCATGTAATGCACAAAACAAGATAATATGGGTCAGTGGTGCTGCAGCATGCACAGGCCAACACTGCTCAAAACTGAAACCTCATTTTCATATATGGTATAATTCCAATCCTACTCTGCCACACCTGACCTGGCTTATTAGTGTAAATACACTTTGATCAAATGGATCAGGAAATCATAAAGTAGCAATCTGGCCATAAATTTAAAGCTGCCCCTTAAAAAATGTACTTCATCAGCAGGTCACATGTTTGATAGTTTAGATTTGCACTGGAGTTATTGCAGCTAAAAAGCAATAGAAGTGTATGTGTTAACTGCATGCCTTAATCATTACGATCATTTTTTTTTTTTTTCTCTTCAATTTCCTCAGTTTTGTCGCATCCAATTTCACCTACAAGACAGGACTCAAAGCACAAGATACTACCAACGCTGGGATGGTGAAGGTTAACATGTGCTTTCAACTGAAGTCTATCCACCACATCTTTTCAAACTGCCACTAATATACATAACTGGACAGCTCAATGTGCTTGTACAGGAACCAAACCTGCCAGCTAACAGACACCTGCGCTGACTAGTATCACAGCTGTAGGGCTTTAGACTAAATTGGATTCCTTCTGGTAAACAGCTCTGCAGCAATGGTGTATTCCATCTTCAAACTCCACATTTAACTCATTAAGCTCTTATTTATTAGGAGTTGCTCTGACTTTCTGTCTTTAGTCAAACAGATCATTAAACCCTGCAGAACTGTGGCCAAGTAGGAACCCAGTTTAACACTTCTGTTCCATGTTCTCTTAAAGGCTTTAATCAGCTGGATCAGGTGTGTTCGACTAGGGTTAGAACTGAACTGCAAAAAGACGTCAGGCACCCTTGCCCTAAAATGTGCAGTGCATTGTGATTCTGCAATAGAGGAGCACTGTAATAGAAGTTGTGGATGAGATGGAAGGGGACGAAGAGCGGTGGATTACTTACTACCATCCAAAAGGGCGCCCGGCAGGGCTTTCCCTTTAAATATGGCTTCTGCTCATCCGGAGAAGAGGGATAGTGAGAGAGAGAGAGAGAGCGCAAAGGAAAGGCCCAGAGTTAAACACACAGTAAAAGCAAAAGAATGAAGGGAAAAGACAGGGAGGAGAACTTGGGAGAATTATCTAATTTCTTGGACAGATTAGACATAATCCTGTAAACAAATGTTGCAGTCTAGGCTATATTTATTGGCTATATGTTCCAAACACTACATACCAAACACCTTAAACTCCGAAAAAATAGTTCTTGTTAACTGTTCCGCTAAGTTCACAATACACTTAGTAGTTTTTATATCATATATATGTAGGCCAAGACTGCAAATCACATGCACAAATTGCTTTGTTGAGAATCAGAGAAAGATTTAGAACATGCTTTTATTAGCAATATTTGAAATGTATGAATTAAGATGACCACATTTTATCTAAATTCAGGTTACAGCTAAGTAAAGGGTATATCTGTGGTAAAATAAAAATGATCAAGATACCAATTTGCACTAATAAATAGCTTATAAATGTTTTTTTAAATACATCAAACATGTTAAAATCATTAATAAGCATTATAACTCAAATAAAAACGAGCAACAGTGACCTAGAATATGTTATGAATCTGATGAGGCTGGCAGGTATGATGCTCACTCAGAAGACAAAGTAAGATAAGCTACCAGCAAAAGGTTTAAAAGTATAGATGAATGTGGTCTCACTATTAGGCAAAAAAACAGGTCATTGCTCATTTTTATTTATGAGATAAAATTGCTTATTAAATGTAGAAGTGTTTCTGGTGATTCATTTAAAACTTTTTTATAACTAACGTTAATTTAAAAACAGCCCAAAAAATTATATTGGGCAAAAAAAAGTGTGTAGACTTGTGGTAAGTATTATTATAAATGATTATAGTGAATAGATGCAGTTGAATCAACACCCTCAGATTTGAAGGAGTCGGTTTTGGTCTCATTTGTTCTCAGTCTGCGTCATGTCTCACCTCGATCTCGAGCTTTCTCACTCAGCAGCACCTCTACCTCCCTGTGCTCCTTTAGTGCCTCCAGCAGTATGTTCCCTTCTTTGTGGAACAGGAAGAGTAGGGGTAGAGTAACATCATCAGTGCTCCGTCCATCTCCTGCCATCTGGAAGAGCGGCGCCGTGTCACTGCTGCTGCCCTCATTGTCATCTAGAGCAGAAGAGAGGGACACGATTTTGTTTTGTTTTTTTTAATTTGATCCTGGGGTTTCAGACTTCAGCCATGAAGAATCACCACTCTGTACAGTTTGTGCTTTCTTTACTACTGGGATACTAACGTATTGTTTTATTTAACCTTTATGTCTTTTATGTTTTATGCTTGTGTAAAGTATATTATTATTGAGAATTTTTTTATTAAATGTTGTAAAAACATCTGTTACTCTTTAGTATGGTTTTTTTTTAGTGGACCTGGAAAGAGGAAGGCTTTCTTTTTTTCCCTCACCTATGACGATGCCTCCAATAGCTCCAGCCTTCTGGATATTTCTGGCCTTCTCAGCAAACATGCACTGTCCCCTCTGCAGCAGAGCAATTCGTCCAGCCACAAACTCAGCATTACTCAACTCTGAACAGCCTGTGTAAGGTTCAGCCACTGTAACAAATCCCCGCACCTGAGAGAGAGCGACAGAGAGACAGACAGAGAGATCCATCAAACTGACTGGAATTCTTTCAAACCATTGCTGACAAAATGCCTCCGGAATGTTTTGGTCACAAACCTACTCACCCCCAAGTTGCTCTTAGAAAGGTCCATCCCAAACTGCGCTGGTCCAGCAGTCAGTACAACTCTGCCAAAGAAAGGGTGTGATATGATCTGTACGGCACGAGGGGGAAGCTGTTCTTTTTGCTGCTGACTGGACAACTCCATCATCTCCTGCATGAATCGCATCCCATCTTCAGCAGCTACCGCACTCACTGCCTAAACACACACACACACACACAGAGCTGTGTATAAAACAAATCAGACCATTTGCATGGATGTGACCACAGTTAGTACAGATATGCAGTTATTTTCTTTTAATAGTAATTGAATTATGGTGGGAAAATGTCACTCTTAACACCAGGAGAGCTGTGCTTTTATTTTAGGCAGCATATGACATTGTCAGGACCACCTAAGCCATATGGGACCACATAAGTATTAAATTTTGACTCATTTTATTGATTATTGATTTAATTTCTATATAAACACCAATCAGCTACAATTTTAACACTAATGATAGAACACTGACTATCTCAGCAAAGGCATTTGCTAAAATTAGGATATATGCGACTTTGTCAAGTAATGGCTTTTGACTAGGTCCCCATAAGGAGTGGTTCCCAGATGTCTGCATGGGTAAAGACACATTTGTAAATTCAGTGTTACTAATTTCTCAGTTAAGCTCTGCAATGACCTTCAGGACTACCAAAATGTCTGTAGTGTGCTAGTATGCTCAAAATAATCCAACAGTGAGGGCTGCAACATTTTTAAGGAATCTTACAGGTGCAAGGACAGTTGCTATGCCTTTCCAGGGTTGAGGGAAAGAGGAATGGATCAGGGAAGTCTGAACAATCAGTAGATGCGGAAGTGGACTTACCTGGGTAGCATGCTGTACAAGCTGCACCCTGCCATCCTTCAGTTGGATCAGGCTGACCCCCATCCTCCTGAGGAGCTCCAGGTGCTCTGGGTTATTAGCCATGAAGTCCTGGGCCCTAAGTGGAGCACGACCCATTCCGGGCTCCCTGAAAAGAAAAGAAAAAAACAGAGAGAGGATGATGAGATGATGACAGGATGAGAGTTCAGAACAGCCTTTAGAAAACAATAAATAATAAAAACAAATAAGGGAATTATGTGATCTGGACCCCACATGTTTTCATGCATTAGCCACACTTGGTAAATCTTATTTATTGGCACAGTATAGTAGTACCTCTAACAGATTAAACTTTGTCTTACCGAGGAAGGGTAGGACGGGGACAGCTCTTATCCACAGCACTCCTGATTGGCTCACGGAAGTTTCGTGGGTAGGCGGGGTCAGGGAAAAGAAGACGGGTGTTGGGACACGTCCACTCAAAGTTAGAGTCATCAAGTTCGTCAGTTGCCTAATAAGAGATACATAGAGAGAAAGATTAACATTAAAATACACAATGTGGAGTTAGGTCTGGAGAAAAATAACACGTATGCAAAAGCGTACCTCTGTGCCTCTATAAAAAATGACGACATCAATATACTCTTTGTATAATTCAATTTAAAACTTTTAATGGTGTAGTTTTCGCAAGACCAGACATGATCTGGATACAAGTGGTTAAACGTATGGTGTAGAATTTTGACAGTCAGTTTGTTCTGAACCAATTTTAGCCCAAAATTTGTAATGGATGGCCGGAGATGTTCTTGTTCTTGTTCTTGTTTGGTGCTACTTACAGGCAGTACCGTGGAGTTGTCTGGAGAGGGCGTATGTGAGCGCAGGGCTGTAGAGAGAGAAAGTGGGAGCAGGTGAGCTTCAGTTGTGAAGACATAATCCTCCACATCAAAGGGCAAATCATCCTCCTCAGCAAACAGCAGAAACAGGTACTTAAACATCTCCGCCAGGAAAAACGAGTCCATGCTGGAACAAAAACAGACAAAGACGGATAGAGATAAATAAATGATAAGAGACAAATATACAAACAAGTCCTGTTCTCATTGCATATATTAACACACTGCACGCAGGGGCAACACAGAAATATACGTGTTTAAAAATAAAATTGTTCCTTATTTAAAACCACTTAATTAGGCAGAAAATCAGATTGTAGCATTCAACATAGCAGAGATATTTCTTAAGCATGTGCCTACAGCGTGATGGAACTAGTTCTTCTACTCTCTCACCGGTCCTCATGGCTTCCTGTCCGGACATCCTTCATAGCGGCAAAGCCACAGGGAACACGGGCAAAGCGGTTCAAGTTTTCTAGAACAGTTCGTCCCACCTCCAGGTAATACGGATCTCTGGTCGCCTTGAAGAGGAAAAAAAACAACCACAGAGTCAATATGCTCAGGTGTCCAAGGACGGGCAGAGCAACTTCTAGTTAGATGAACACATAATGGATTTTTTTCCCAAGCATACCACTGTAAGAAAAAAGCCATTTTAATAATGCACAGGAAAACACTAGATGTCCTTAACCCCTGACACCATGATAAATTGAGCAATCATTTTAAGCTTTTGTCAAGGTAAATTAAAAGATGTCAGGAATGGATTTTTGTATTCTCTAAATTTGATGAATGCAGTTTCATCATATTCTGAATGCAGAATGCAGTTTCCTTATGGTAAGGACTTCGTAAAACCTGAAGAAGGGGGATTCATGGACTTTTTCTTTTTCAAGACAGTATGAAACAGTCTAAAAAAAACATTGCTGGAATTCAACCTGAAGGGTGTTGCAATGTAATCAGCAGTTACCTCTACCTGGCCAATCCAAAAATGATATGACAAGGGAGGACATACTGCCTCATTGCAGTTAAACAGTCAGATCAAGACATCACTACTAGATTCCTTATGCCCACACTAGATAGATTAGTTCAGGGAATCTTGTAATATTTTTATGGAATAACAAATATCTTTATTTGGTAGAGTATGACATCACAGTCAGGATAAGGGCTTCTGGTAAACTAGAACTTGCTCAGCAAGAGTTTGATTCATTGGAATGCAGGAAATGTCTCATGACAAACTGTACAGTAAAACATGTTAGAAACCACCTCAGCAAATACAAGACAATACAAGTTTTCTATAATGCAATAGCATAAAACAGTTGAGATGCAGTTCTAGGGCAGTGGTGCCTGATGTGTGTACAAGAAAGTCAAAGTAGAATTGAATGAACACATTTTCCTAATTACAGAGGACTTTGATTAATGTTATAACGCTAGTGAAGCAATTTCTACGGCTTCTCCTTAGCACAAGCAACCCTCATACAGAAAGCAATGGCAGGAACGATGCCTGCTAGGTCATATTGATTAATAATACAGATGTATTCGGCAGGTCTTTTGACAATGAGTACCCCTACATGTGGGATTCAGCATGATAAAGATTAAGAACTCCTGTTTTAGGACAAAGAATGATCGACTCAGCCATGGATAAACTCATACCTTATATAGGAAATAGGTACTCTCAGCAAACTCAGGTCTCAGAGGATGCTGTGCCCAGTGTACTCTAAAATCTGTAGTGAATGCCTGAAAGATGCAAGAGAGAGAAAACAAGAGAGGGTGTGAGCAGGAGAAACAAAGCAGCAGTTATTCTGTGTTTAGTACAAAGCATAAAAACAGAATAACTGACAGTGACATTCAATTTGTATTGTCCTACGACACAGATTGTTGGCATTTGAAAGTCACCAGACACAAAAAGAGGAACCTACCTCAGGAAGGAAGTTGTGTTTCTTAGTGACTTGATAAAGCATTTCATGGGTTTCAATGGCTGGCCGGATATCCCCTTTCAACACCTATTAGAATACATCAAGTGAAAAATGAATTCCAGCAGCATACAGTTTACAGGGTGTATTCACATTTACAGTGTGCATTCATATCTATAGTACATATATTAATAAAACAGTTAGCCAGCAATGGTGTTAACATCTGGTATACTGAGATTTTAGGTGCTCTATCACTTCATTCATTCATTCATCTATTCCTGTTGCTGGTTCATTTATTCCTCAATCATCCTTTGCTTCTTGAAAACGCATCCTCTACTTATGGCTGCAAAACCTAACCAACAAAGACTGGTCATCTACAGTGCCAATTAGGGAAACATCGTCACTTTGATATTTCAATTACATAACAGTAAAAGTTCTCTATAATGTTCCTGTTACAATGGTACTAGTCTCAGCCTCAGACGTCACGCCCACGGAACGTTGGCTAAACGTCTGATGCATATGGTACACTTAACTGGAAA
>JBBPDC010000017.1:15945957-15956950 GCA_037974485.1 Hemigrammopetersius urotaenia
GTGCTGAGGGTAGGATTCGAACCTGTGACCTCTTGGTCCGGAGGCAAGTATCCTACCCACTGAGCTACCTCCACCCGCGTTATCGTGTTATCGTGTTATCGCGTTATCCCGCGCGATCTTACAATTCTCCTGTGATCATGTGATCTCGCAAACCAGTGGCGCGCCGGATCAGATACGGACCACCAGTGCGAATTGGCGCATGGCCTCGAACGGAATGGAAACGCAGCGCAGTGCAGTGTAAAACAGGGGTAAAAGTGCTAAAACACAAAGGTCATAAACACAAAGTAAACTGTTTTGTAAATACAGGTGTTACAGTTTACAGCCAGTCATACCTAAACCACATTCCCAAAGTTGTGTACCTTAGTGAAAACCTGGATGCAAGATGAGAGACGTTTGAAAATATATTTAATCAGAATCAATTTGAGTGAGTGTTGACTTTAAGTCCCTGTTATTGTCTGTTTTGTCACTTAAGTTATTACTAAAAAAAATGTGGACACCAAACATGTCTTGGTGGGTCGACTGAGCACACGTAGATATTGCACAGTTTTCTGTCAAACCATTTTTAATTATCCGGGCAAATTCAAAACTTTGAATTCAGAAATTTGTGCAATATTTCTAGGTATTTTCCAAAACCATCATAGCATTAAGATGATTTTCAGTTTTTGACACACAATATGTTCTAAATGATCCAAACACTATTTACTGAATTTAGGTATATTATGATGCACTCATTCATCACAACACAGATGTTCACTTGCACACAAAGGGCTTGTATCATCTACATACAAAAGCACTGCCAACAGAATTGAGCAACCAACTGTCACCATGTATACATGAGCACAAAGCAGCACACATCTGTGTAGCAGTGGAACAACATCCCACCCATTTTGCAATGAGTTGAAATGGCATTTGATTCAAAACGAATTGCACTATCTGACGGTACTACTGTGGCTGAACGCACAAAACTCTATGGAAAAAATAGAGGCTGTTACTTCGACAAAAGGCAACATCTGGGATTTCAGATGAAATTCCAGATGAGCAGGTGTCTACAAACTTTTGGGAAACAGTGTAGTTTTAGAATCAACACTATTAATGATATTTTATTATAAAACTAGCAACACCTATAGGAAACCTCTGTCTGGTCTACCTAATCCATCAAATACATTTTTTCTGAGATTGAGTGTATATCCTACATGCTGCATCTGGACTAATTCTACCATTCACATGGATTCTCTATGTGCGCCTTTCTCTGAACTTACTTCCCCAAGGCGTCATCCACATCTCCTCTACTGGGCTCCAACCCTCGTACTCGTCCTCGACATGTCAAAGGCATCAGTTCATCTGCTGGGTAGGCATGGTCCTAAGAGAGAATGAATAAGAGAAGAAGAGAGGTACATGAAGTACATGAAAGGGAGAGACAGAAAATGTGTGAAGAAAGAAAGGAAGAGAAAGACAAAAAGGTAAAACAGAGAAAAAGACAAAGAGAAAGGAGAAGAGAATAGTATAGCAAGAGAGAGTGATAGAGGAAATGAAAAAACAAAGTAAATAAGTGTAGAAGGAGAGTGAAATGGATGGAGAGAAGTTTGGGGTGAAAAGGTCATAAAAAGAGAGAACGATTAGAAATGACACAGATCCATCAATGGTCTCTGTATTATTTACAGCTCCACAGCCCCTCCCTCCCTCAATCCCAAAACACACTTCCAAATGGCACACTGGGGCATTAGCCGAGTCTAGCCTACACGTGGCATTACGTTTCAAAACCCTATGAAAAGCCACCCAGAGCCACTAAGCTTAGTAATGTGTCAGCGACAAATAAAGAGGATTTCAGTCTTATGAACCCAATAGGGAAACGGTCTACGCATTAAAACTGTATTTTAACACAGAAAAGACACAGACATGTGAAAATACACCTAACCAAAACAGCCAAATCTTATTTTAGAACAAATTAGGGCATTTCTTAGACAACGCAGGGCCAGCCGTTTATATTATCTATGCTAATCTCTACTGAGGTGTTTGCTGACGTGACACAAAAGGCTGACTGTAGCTGTTGCGTCAGGACTCAGCTATATGAATAGTATTTATTATAGAAAAATATATATTTATATCTTTAACACTTTTCTTAGATACATTCTTTGCTGTGCACTATGGAAATATAACTGCTATATTACTCTTCTCGAGAACAGAGAAGTGCGATAACTGCTATTACCATGTAATTCTGATAAGCGTGGTCAAACATCTCAACCACTTGATTCCTGTAAGAGAAAACAAAGTCATGTAAGAACACACTACATTTTGCAACTCACAAGTTCACACAGAGCAGATGTCTAATGAACAGACTACACACCTCAGTCTGTGCTTCTCGTCTCTGGTCATGGTTTGAGAGAGCCGGACACAGAAGCCCAGCAGCAGCAGCACAAAAGCAGGAGACATCATCGCTGGACGAAACATCCACAACCTCCACATGACTCTTATATAACTCACTGTCACAAAAAGCAGCCTCTTACCATGACTGTACTCAACAAGTCATCCTGTCCAGCAGCCACTTTAGAGTCTATGTTGCCTTATGAGCCAACAGAATCCATCTCCAAAACATATTTAAACTCGGTAATGGTTAAACACAAAACACCACGTTCCAGCTGTGCAGACTGCCTTCTACCTGTCAGTGGTCCATGTTGACGAAAAAAATTGTTTGGAAGAGCGATTTTCTAAGTATTTTCTAGTTCTATTGCCTTATAGTGCACAAAAAAGATAAACAAGCTTAAACAAGTGGTCGTTTATTATTCCAAAACTATCCCTTTTAAAGGATCACCAGATCTCTCCGCCACACCTCCCTGCCTCTCCAGATCCCGGACCTACTGGGCACACCTGACACGCTGGCATGTTACACGCCAGTGCCACAACACAAAGTAAACGACAAGCGTCCAAGTAAAACAAGCATAGAGGGAGCGTCTGGTGTATCAGTTTAAACACAGACGGAAACAGCAGCTGCCATAAATAACCACCCTAGCAAATCACTTCACTTTAAGTTACGCTACGTACGATACTGGTCTGAAAGTATCCATGAAGAAAATAATTACACTTCTATCAGCTACTTTCTCCTGAAAACAGGTGGGCAAATACCAGCCTGAATTGGCAAGCCAACGGAACGTAACTGTCTATGCAAGCGGAATCTTCCGTATTTGCCTTGCTTTCCATTTAACCGTTCATGGCAAAACTCAAGAACCCTAAGAAACACTGACAGTGAAGCTGCGACCCTCTCCGACTAATGTAGTTAATAACGACGGCTAATTTCTGCTGATCTGGTGTCTTGACAGCTGGGTTTGTTGTCCCAGTCCCAGTGCTGCTGCTGTTCCAGGTCCAGCAGGCTGAAGGGAAAAGCTACTGTTAGCTGGCTGTCTCGCTAATTACCCAGACCAGATGCTTGTAGAGCTCAGCCGTGGATGAGGAGTCAGTTCGGGTTGATGTTGAGCCTCCTGAAAAGCAAGGTCTGCCCCTTCTCCGTGCCTCATGTCAAATAAACTCGGGTACTCCTCGTTTTGGTGGCTTGGTAGCTAAATCACCGGATGCAGCTTCAGTTATTTCTTCAGAGACAGACGTCACACGACCACATCCGGGTAACACACAACCTGACGTCGGCTGTTTTCTTTTTACACGAAAAATGTTTTTTCTTTTACGGTTTTATCGAAACGAACTACGATATTAGCTTCTGTACGCACATTATGTGCATGTAATATGTTGTTAAAGCTTTACAAAAACCTGAAAACTTTTTTTCTGCTACATAACCTTCAAAAAGCGCTTTCACTGGACAATGTGTTACAACTTTAAACGCTGATATGTCCGTTTTTGCTCTTTAAAGTGTAGCGTTTTTTGCGGTACACCTTTAGCTTAGGCCGTATTTTTTTTTTTTTGCGTCAAACATACAGTCATCAAAAATACTTTTTGTCAGTAGAAATGTAAACAAGCTTTATTGTGACTGACAGCTATGCTGACCAATCGCAATGACGTCTACACGTAGGCGACGCCCATTAACCCGCCCCGGATAGCGTCTCCCACAGAAGAACTACAATCTGGTTATGGACTACACTTCCTGAGTCTGCACGTGATTACCGTACGGCTTCACTAATGAAAAATCAGTAAACGTTTAGATGCTGCTGCGTTCTGACTGGAGCTCCTAGACCAGGAAAGACAGAGAGGACTAATCGAAATAAATAGGCAAATACAATCGGTATGTTTACTGAATTCAGTCCTTTACTTTTGGATTTCTGTCGTTCAGTACACACAGCCAGATGCAGCGAGGGCAGAACAGTCTGCTTTATGTTTATTGAATTGAGTCCTGTTATATTTATTGAATTGAGTCCTGTATCTGTACTGTCCTGTATCTGGATTTCTCTGTTTAGCACACACATCCAGATGTACTTGAGGCCAAAAAAAATGTTTTTTTCCCTTAAAGCAGGAGTCCTCAGTAAGCTGGATAACTTATATTCCAAGTGAGAAATATAGTTTGAAATAGAAATTAGGCAGTATAACTATATAGGAACATATTTCTGTATAGTTTCATAGTTATTATTGAACATGAATATGCATAGTTTATGGCTATGTGAAATAACTGTTGGACACCCGTGTGACTGCACCTGATTTGTTACTGTGTAACTAAAGACAAATTCCTTCTATGTAATCTACAATGTAACAGAAGGCAAAAATCCTTGACCAGTACAGTCTAAATGTAAGTATCTTAGAGAAATCCTTGACCACTTCTCCTTATACTCAGTCTTTTGGTTTGCGAAATTCTTGAGACAGTTTCATTTCTTCATTTTATAATAGATGAGATGTTGTCTGTTTTGTGTTGTGTAGCAGAGATGTCTCCTGGTACTGGGCAGCTCACTGGGCTGGTAGCAGCTACCTTCACTCCACTCACTCTAGAAGGGTAAATCAAGTGTTTCCCTCAATTTTAAAATTACACCTGTGAATCACAATAGCTGCATTTCCATCTCCACAGTATCAAAATATCATATTAGGGGTGGCTTTTTAAAACAAAACTGATATGCCCCTCAAGCTCTTCTGAGGGTCTTTTTGTTTCCATCCTTTGTAGAAACCTGTGTCAGTGAACAAAAATATCTGGGTGTGTCCTGTAAAAGTAAAGTGGACATGGAGGGGACAGCGGTTGTGCTGTTCACAATCCCACACAGACCAGGCTTTTCCTCTTAAGTCACTTTATAATTTTATATGTAGGGATTTTAAGGGCATAATTTCTTATGTTCTTCTCAGACAGTTAAATTCAGTTTGAGAGCTTGAATTGACCTAAATAGAACATCATATCAAACCTGAATACCTAATAGTCCTAATAGTCTGTGATCTATCTCTCCTGGGTGTTTAAAACATTTGGTTGCTCTCCATGCCCCTCCAAAACTGCATGGTTTATTAGTAAAACATAAGAGACTAGAGCTGAAAAAACCCGATCTTTTGGTGTCTGGAGTTAAAATGACACTTAGTAACACGCACATACAAACACGCACTCTGTAATATGTCCGGATATAGACAACAGAAGTCATTTTCACAGTTAAAAACACATAGCACCCTCTGTTCTAGTGAAATGTGATAAGCATCTTCCTACAGCATTACATCTTGAAATAATGTATTAAACAGATTTGCAATTAAATCATGTATAAAAACACATTAGGAATTAAGCAGTGATAAACAATAAAGTTCAGTTGGCTAATGAACCATTTTTACATTTGTGATCAAATGCGTTAGTGAGGTCCTGTTGGTTCCGGTTTACTCCCCACTGTAGAATTTATCTACAGATAGCTGTGGAAAAGTATTTTCCACGCTCAGAACCATAACACCTAAATTTTAATGGAAAATGTTTAGAATTATCCTCAGACAGTCAGAATCCAGGAAACCCAACAACTGAGACAATTGGAAATTAGAATCAATGGGGGCAGCCAAATAGGCTTGGGCCACCACTGCACATACACTCTTGTGTATAAGTGAGAAAGAAAGAAACAAAGTAAATGTCACAAAACGTATTCAATTTTCTGTTTCTATTGTGTTCAGTGAGCTTAACCTGCCAATAATTGGGCCGTATATTGACTATCTGTTGGAGAAGCAGGGAGTGCGCAGTGTGTTTGGTAAGTACTACATGTGCAGAGAGACTGAAAGAAAGAATATTATTATTTCTAGTCTAATCTGTCTCATGTACTTGTTTGGTCTAGTGAACGGGACCACTGGAGAAGGCTGCTCTTTCGGTCTAGAGGAAAGGAAGCAGCTGGCAGAGGAGTGGTGTCGACAGGGCAAGGGGAAGTAAGCACAAATTCTTTAATGGAGAGAACCGCTTGCGCTGTTGTGAATTACATACACTGTGACAGCAATTAGTTTGTTCTGGTTTAAACTGCAAGTGTGCATTTGTTCAGGGATGTGTGTGTGTGTGTGTGTGTGTGTGTGTGTGTGTGTGTGTGTGTGTGTGTGTGTGTGTGTGTGTGTGTGTGTTTTGTCAGACTTGACCAGGTCATTGTTCATGTTAGCTGCTTGAACGTAAAAGACTCTCAGGACCTGGTGAGCATTCTGCCGACTGTGCTTTTTCTTATTCTGTCAAGGGAAAAAAATAGAAAAATATTTTCCAATCAAGTCTGTTCAAAAACAAGAACTTCAGATTTATACTGATTTACTATAACTGCAGTTCTTGCTGTCAGACTGTTAAAAACCTTCACACATTTTAGATTAAAATCACTCTACATTTCCTACTATCAGCCTGTAAATACACACACCAACTGCAGATTCACACTGGATAAAATTCACTCAGCATTTCTCATTGTCAGACAGTAAAAACTACACACCTAATGCAGATTCATTCTGACTTAAATGTACATATCCTTCTGTGGTAAACAATCTAGCTCCTATATTAACATACTATATGGGAAGACCTCACACTCTGTGTAGATAATAGTGCTGCACATTTGTTTGAGTTGATAGATTTAGGAATATCTAAATGAAGGTTTCAGATGGATCCAGTTAAAGCTGCAGTTATTGCATACATTTTTGCAATAAGTAATTAATACTTATTTTTGTTCAACGATAAACATGTCACTGTTGGTTAAAAGGGTATTTTTGTAGAGTTTTTTGTAGGGTTTGCTATATCTGAATTTTGGCGTACTGTACCGCTCACTGTCCCGCTTCCACGCCAGTGCTTTTCTGCACGTGCAGAAACCCAGTGGTTGTGGCTGACATTTCAAAATGAGGAAAAAGTGTCCCGTGTTTCCTGCAGGCGCACCACGCTGCCTTGAAAGGAGCTGACGCCATCGCAGTTAGCGCCCCCTTTTTCTTCAAACCAACCAATGCAGGTTTGAGATCTTTGCCTTTTCTGTTTTATTTTGCACATTTTCTAATTTTCCGCCTTAAGATATCTTTCAAAGTCAAAGTGAACTTCCATACCTTAAAGAAAGGAGAAAGCAACCATTTGTATGCACTATTTTCACTAGACATTTATGCACATTGTTCAGAAAGGGTTGATGTGCACTTACTGATTTAAATTTCTTTACAATGGAGGGGAACCAGGAATTTTTATGTCTACAATGCAACTATAAGCATTTTATTTCTATCCAGAACAAAATCATATCACTAATCCTTGTTACTAAACTTTACACTTTGCGTAAGAGCTTTTAGTTTAGAGGCTTCCAACGCTCTGGACACCTGGTTCCTATATTTACAATATAAATCATATCCAACCTCTCTTTATCACTTAAAACGAAACAGGTTGTTTTTGTTATGTCTTTTGAGACTGATATATGTAAATGACCTCTGTACTGATAAGCTGTTCGGTTTTATGGCTAATTCAAAAAGCAGCCCAGGCCTGACCGGTGTAGGTTATTAGTAATATTTGCCTTCTAGTAAAGGTTTTCCTGTGGCTTTTAGTAACACCTCTTGCATCCATTTTCATAGAGGCATTGAGGAGGTTCCTGAAGGAAGTGGCATCAGCAGCACCAGAACTTCCATTCTACTACTATCACATACCCTCCATGACAGGAGTGACCTGTACGTGCCGCACACACTCCATTCACTCTCACTTCCAAATGCACACAGCCATGGGTTTAAAGTGATCTGTCCATCATCTGCCAACTTCCACAAATATAGGCAATCAGTCATGACATACTTGGTACCTAAAGTTTGTCATAAAATTAATCTATAAAATGAAAAGTTCAGTATTTGCAGCTCTCTGTTCAGGAAATATAAACTGTGCTTTGTATGCTTGACCTCTGTAGCAGTGCTGGCATAACTGATGATAACAGCTGGTCCTAAAAGTAACCTAAACATTTAATCAGCAAAGGCCTTTAAAAAAACCAATCATATGTGATATAGTCAATTCCAATATAAATATAAATTCTTGACCAGCATCTACATCATCAATACTCTTCATCAAAGCTAAGAGAGTAGCGATGTCTCAGCAGTTTTAAATTTAACAGTGGAAAAATCAGATCTGTTTATTGCATCGAGCTCACAATCACAATACATATTAAATACAGCCACATTTAAGTATAACCCTTTAAAATATAGTTTATAATGCTACAGAAAGTGTGAGTATGATTACACTGAATCTATGTGGAAGTGAAAAAAATAGACATGACAGAAAGCCAAGTCTGCAGTCCAAATTCTGTAGTGTACTGACGCTACAAAGCTAACAATTGTCAATAGTTTCCCAAATCTTCTCTGTAAATATGCACCCAAAACATCTCTAGGGAGGGGAAAGACTGATGTAGGTTGCAGTATGACTAACTCTGAGTTAAAAAAAATAGGTGTAATGCAGAAATGCCACGTTGAAAAATGCTCTTCTGTGCTCTTGTGGTAGAAAAATGCAAATGAGCGCAACAATGATGTTCCCTCCACTGTGGTCAATCAGTGTGGCCCTGAATTTTATGTGAACTTTTGTCTAAGTTCATAAGTATGTTCATATGTTCATATGAGTGTCATACGTTGTCACAAAGCACATAAGCAAGTCTATTTCAGACCATGCGTTGCTTTTTAAACCTGGCATTTTGAATCCATCTCCAGTGACTGTTACCAGATTTTAATTACAGTAAGCCCCCGTTATAATGAAAAACCTCGTTGTTGTGTTTTGGTCAAAAAATGCCTTAAAATACCTATTTTAATAGTGTAAACCCTAAATATGCACCCAGATGTGCTCCCAGAAAACTTCATTGTAAACAGTTTAATACATTACCCTTAACGAAAATGTAAAGATAAACCAGAGGTTTAAAAACGGAAAAGTCAGGAACGAGAGAGACAGAGTCAGAGAGAAAGAGAGAGTAAGAGAGAGCGAGAGAGAGACAATCCGTGCGCTCCAGAATGAGAGAGTAAAAGAGAGAGATACAGAGAGAGAGAGACGCGCGCTCCGGAAAAGTCACGAACGAGACAGACAGACAGAGAGAGAGAGCGCGCGCGTGCGAGAGAAAGAGACACACACTCCGGAAAACTCACGAACGAGAGAGATACAGAGAGGGAGAGAGAGGTGCACGCTCTGGAAAAGTCACGAACGAGAGAGAGAAAGAGAGAGAGAGAAAGAGATATATACAGAGAGAGAGAGGCGCGCTCCGGAAAAGTCACGAACTAGAGAGAGATACAGATATAGAGAGAGCACGCTCAAGAGAGATACAAAGAGAGAGCGACAGAGAGAGAGAGAGAGAGAGAGAGAGTAAGAGAGAAGCCCTATGGCCATGCACGGGGCCAGAGGAACTAAAATGAGTTTTAAAAAAAAACCAACATTGGCACGCAAAAAAAAAAAAGCGGAAAATATTTGCAGGTTCCGCGTTGTTTTGAATATTTCCGTGTAAAACGATCAGTTTCGTTCTCAAAAAAAACCTGCTTGTGGCTGGATCTGTGAGTCCCGGTCCGCGTAAAACTGGGGGTTTACTGTAGTTAATGCAAAAGGTCTGCATTTGTTTTGAGACCAAATTGTTCCGCAAGTCTTTGATTGCGTTGCATTAGCCTAGCTTCCTTAACTCAGATAGCAAGCAATTTCCAATATGATATGGGTGGTATTTCGATACTACTGAGAATGCATGAACACGCTTTAGTGTTCAGACTACAAATGCATGCAATATAATGACGAAATCTTTAAAACAGTTTTTGAATCACATTTTGTCTCATTTCTTTCTCCACCATCTTCTTTTCTCTCTTCATCGTTAATCCAATTAATCTCTCAGTGGAGATGAGAGACATTCTGGATGGCATTGAGAATCAGATTCCTGGGTTTAGAGGGATAAAGTTTAGTGGAAAAGATCTGAGGGACTTGGGCCAGTGTATCTGTTACTGTCGTCCACGCAGCTGGTCTGTCCTGTATGGAGTGGACGAGGTACGTACCTTCTACCTCATTTGTCTTTTCTTTGTCCCTCAGTCATTGTGCAGCTTCCTAATTCCCAGTCCGAAAGTAATATAATTCATATGACCTGAATAAAATAAAACTGTTCAGTCTTCTACCATGTTGTTGGTTTATCTTGGTTCATGTTTATGCCATTGCTAGTATTGATTTATGCTGTTTTTATCGCTTAGTATCTCCTGGGGGCCGTGGCATTAGGAGTAAATGGTGCTATTGGAAGGTCAGGGTTTTTTTCCTTTTTAAACTTACAATTGAATGTTTTATTTTGCATGGATTCATCAGAGCCATTACCTTTAGTTCCTCCTCAAAGTGTGCCTCGTCGTCTCTGATGTGTGGCTCTGATGTGTCTGTTCCTTTTGTCTATTCATTAAATATATATATTTTTTGTGATCTTTATCATTACAATTGTTTCTCTCTACATTTTCTCATCAGTACATACAACTACCTGGGCAGCACCATGAACAGGATGCTGAGTGCTTTTGAGAGTAAAGATATTGATCTAGCTAGGGACCTTCAGGTTGGTTTCACTTTTTTAAATAAACTGTAGCCTTTTTATAAAACTATATCTTGACTTGATATATACATATACACTAATAGATATATATATACTGTATGTATGTGTATATA
>JBBPDC010000017.1:15962120-15976099 GCA_037974485.1 Hemigrammopetersius urotaenia
ATACCCTATCATTACTATTACTACTAACACTACTACTACTACTATTACTGCCACTAGGCATAAGAATAAGAACGAAGAAATTTCGCTCTCTGTCCTCCATGTCTCTTTTTCTCCCTTCTCTTCTTTTACTTCTCTTCCTGCCTTTCAGGCATCTGCTTCTTCCCCCTCTCTGACCTCTCTTCCCTCCCCTGACCTTTCTTTCCCTCTTTCCTACATTCTCAGAGAAGGCCCTGTGCGGTACCATGACCTGTCACAAGACTCGAACTTAACCATGTCCTGCAGGCTCCTGACTCACCGACACTGCTGTCCTCTACTGGCTGCTCAGTGCACCTGCAACTTTCAGCTCTGTTCTCCAGAACCACCAACCTGCCCTGAGGACACTCAGCTCAAACTTCTTGTCAATAGTGATGGGTAGAATGTACAGGGAAATAACACACATACACAGCACTGTACCAATCTCACAGTTAGAGAATACACTTTGTGAAAAATCTGCATGTTTTGCTGTAACACTCTGATTGGAACATGATGGTTTTTTTTGTTAAAGCATGATTTTCTTTTTAGCTCACACTGCATTGTGCTGGACTGAAACATGTTACATTACTAAAAGTGATATTTTCCCAAATTAAAGTGACCATTCTGTCATACACACCACAGCACACAGTGTGAGCAGAATGAAAATCTTCCTCTGCATTGAACCCATTCACCAAGTGAAGCAGCAGGCAGATAGGAACAGAGTGACTGGGGAGCAGCATGGGGACGTTACCTTGCTCAAAAGTACCTCAGAGATGCCTAGCAGTCTTGGAAATTGAACCCATGACTTCCTGATTGCAAGGCGAACACCCAAACCACCAGGCCACCAGCTGCCTGAATTAAAGCACCTTAAGTGTACATGTAGTTGCCCATGCGATCAGAAGGCCATGGGCTTGGATCCCAGGTCTGCTTGTGGCACCACTGAGGTACTGAGCAAAGCACCGTCCCCACACACTTTTTGATTAAAAGAATAATGGTTGCATAATGGTTGCTGTACGATCATGTAACTGCATTAGTCAATTTTTACTTAAATGTTTTACCAATTGGTTACCTGTAAATGTTACAGCCAGTTGTAAAACATCTGCTTTGTTCGTAAAAACAGTTGATTGTCCAATTATAGAGAGATGAGAATTGACATTTGACTCCAATGACATGGACTTGTTTTACACTTGTTTGATGTTAAAGTTTCCAAATCTATGGCACATCAAACTCTGTTTTGGGCGCACACAAACCTCTGCACACTTAATCACTGCTAAATTATACAGTTATAAATGTTCATCTAGATTGTTTTTATTTGTGAACCATATGTTTCGATGGACTTTAAGTGCATTGACGAGGTTGTTGCTATAAAAGAAGGACATGGACACTAAAATAAACTTATGAACCTCACTGCAAATCCTCACTGCATCTACTGTGAGGTGCTACAGCAAAAGGTGGTGGGGTATGTAAGAATCATTACTATTACGCTTGATTTGTGAAAAAAATCCTGAATGAGCAAGGTGCCTATAAACTCCTGGTCATGCATTAAGATCCTAGTGCTATTGCTAGAGTATAGGTGTAATAATCCCTGTAATTAAACGTCCCTCGGTGTATGTACATGTGTATGTACATATGTACATACAAGTACATATATATATGAAGGAGATAATCATTTATTTCTGTAAGCGCAAAAAGTGCCACATTTGAAAGTAGCCGGAACTATTCACAGTCAAGCGGGAAAACGAATCTTTCTCCGGAGCAATAACAGAGTAGCACAAACTGGGCACGTATATCCGGCCAGCTCAGCGAGTTAGTGTTGGAAAGAGAGAAAGAAACTCCAGCAGAAACACACAAAACATAGAAAGACTTTGAAAGATGGTGCTGCTGACGATGATCGCCCGTCTGGCGGATGGGCTGCCGCTGGCCGCGTCCATGCAGGAGGACGAGCAGGTCTCAGTTCTGTATTTTCTCCAGTTTGTGTGTTGATCTGACGTGGCTGAGCTAGTTACTTCACTGCGCTGAATAACAGATAAACATTTCACGTCGTTTTGTATTTTAATTTCTATATATATGTGCTTCATTCTGTTTTTCAGTGCTAACAGTCCTCATGTTTAGCTTCAGGGGAGGCTGAATATTTCACTGTTCAGTGTTGAGACTGAAAATGTGGACCATGCTCCTCAGCTCCTTACAGACTTCATTCATTCATTCGAATGCCCTTGTGTGTGTTGTTTCTATGTTTTTGCTTTTTTAAATATAGTGTCATTTTGGCATGTCCATATTATTGTTTTAGATAGATATACGCTGTTATGATGAATGAACGTGTGATGTCACGAGGTGACATGGCCTGTCATGTTGCAAGACGTGTCATACTGAGGTGCGTTACTCATGTCCATCTGTACAGGTGTATTACCTAATGTGTCATGTGTTTTTAATAACCCTACATCCAGCTGGTAGTCTCGTGGTTAGGGAGTTTCCCCTGTGGTCAGAAGGTTGTGGGTTTGAATTCCAGGACTGCTAGTCACACCACTGAGGTACCCTTGAGCAAGGTACCATCCCCATTCACTGCTCCCAAGGTGCTGTTTTGCAGCTCACCCCTTCACTTGGTGGATGGGTTAAATGCAGAGTAAGAATTTCACACAGTTCACACTGTGTGCTGTTCTCTTCCATACAGCACATTCCACCTCCAGATCTTTGCCTGAATGCTGATGAAGGGTTTATCAAGCCCAGGCACATGCACAGATGGGGCCTTGAGCCCTTTTTGCCCTCAGACTCCACCAGCGCCCTCTTTGCACAGTTATAATACAGGTTGAGTTTTATATTGCCTTTGCTGTTCTTCAAGATCCGCTTTGGCAAAGCAGGGTCACCTCAGCCTCAACTTTAGGATGGAGCTTGTGGGTTTGTTTGCTTTCCAAGAGCTTCATAGCTTTTGGAACAGATACAGAGGTACAGATGCACAGAACAATTTTCTGGTATTCACAATGTGTCCTGTGGTGTGTTCATGTTTGACAAATGGACACATTCCACCAGACAACCTAGCCAACTGTGCCATGTCACAGATGCAAGCATCACCACAGTGTCCCTCCTGTAAAGTTGCTAAAACTGTTTTTCCCATTTGTTTTAGTAAAACCAGGGTCAGTGTGGGATTCTTGGATACATGCAGCTTGAAAAGAGCTTTCACTGAATTATTCATAGCAATTAGAACAGCAGATAACAGTTCTACTCCTTATACTGTAATATTGCCATTTAGTTTTAAACCTATGAGACTCCTTGAGCAAGACTCTTATTACATTTGGGTTTTTTTTTTTTAGCATCTTGAAACCCCTCTATCGTCATCATCTCTATCATCTTCTGCTAAAAGCTTTTGTAGTACAAGCTAAGAGCTAATTGCTTTTACTATGTTTCCTTCCCTTCTGTTGTCTTGCGGCCATGAAGGGAAATGAGAAGGTTTGTTTACTCTCTGCTCTCATTCATGCTATAAAACATTACTTGGTTTCAATACACAAGCATGTAGTGAAGAGCACACTGTTAGTTATCACTGTGTTTCTGGGTTTGTTTGCTCTCTTCTGTGTCTCATCATGATCTGATTTGTGTTTAGATGGGTCGGGACCTGCAGCAGTATCAGAGCCAGGCCAAACAACTGTTCCGGAAACTTAACGAACAGAGTCCCACCCGCTGCACCTTGGAGGCTGGTTCTGTGGCCTTCCAGTGAGTATGAACAAATAGTCAGTCATTTACTTTAATGGGCATTCAGTTCTGGATATACTAGAATGAACACGAACAATGTTTCACTGATGTAGTGCTAAAATCCAGGCCAAGAATCAGGTTTCAGTGATGATCCTCAGCTGCAATGCACATCATGAATCTGGTTTCACTGATGTTCAGCTGAAAAACATGAATTTTGTTTCACTTGAACAACGCTGCATTTCCTAGCCCGCTTCTAATTCACTCAGTTCATAAATGAAAATAAAGGGACTAATTAGAAGTGATCTATGACACCAAGGAAACCTCAATTATGGTGTTAGTTTCAGCTGAGTTTGCTGTTAAATGTGTACCAAAAAATTTATAGTAAAAAAGGAAATGTTTTTGGGCTTAGCCTGACTGCTCATCCTGTATTACTCTGTTCATAGTAAAGTTGGACAGCAAAACTGACATGTATTGAAAATAATTCTGTCCAGCTTACTGACCAATAAAGCTTCATGAAATACAATGAGCTGCAAAACAGTAGCTAGTTCCTATTTGTGTTTTTGTATAATAATTTCCTATTCATGTCACTTTTATATGGTCCTGCAAATAAGAACAATCAGTCATTTACTTACTGTAAAACCACCATTATAACAAGAATCGCCAAAAGTTTGGGTGAGATTCTGACCAATTCTACACTGCAAAATAATTATAAATGACAAAAACTCCTGAGTGACTAATGTTGGAATGATATCCATCATGTTCTGTGGTACGTGTAGCTCTTGGCCATCACTGAACCACCATTGTACATAGTGAAATATTTTTTTCACTCTTTTTAACTGAGCTGTCTACCTATGAACTCCCACACCACTAATCAGTGAGCCTCCCTTTGGAACATTCAGGACATATTTATTTAACTGTCTCTTACAAAGAATGTTGACCTCATCAACTATCATTGGTTAGCTATTATCAGTATATTGCCCAACCCTAGCGGCTGTTTCAGGACGAGTCAGGATGTTTTATCTTTGTGCTTTCAGCATATTAAATATAGTCAAACCAACCTAAACAGCAAAGATTTCTTGGTAAACTCCATATTTATAGGAGTTTTTTTTTATGGATGTGATGTGTAAAGGTGATGGAAACTCAGTTTGCAATACAGTATATCCATGAGAAATTGTTGTTTGCAGATTTTTTTATTTGAGCCTAATTAAAAATTGGCCGTGGAAACCCCCACAAATTCATGAAAACCGCAAATATCCTGTTTGTGGCAATTTTTAAATTTTTCATGCATTTTAGTGCTAAATTATTATGAATAATATAATTGACTAATATGGGAAGATAAATATTAAGGTAAATTCATCTACATTTCCATATAAATTTTACTGTATACATTTTTTTAGTGCTGTTGAGAGAACACACAGCAAGCGTATGCACAGACATGTCTTGGAATGGTGAAACAAGGCTGTACTTAAAGGTGGGAGGTTTGAAAGTAGCCAATCCGAGAGCGTTATTCATTTCTCCTTGCTACTGATTGGCTGCTGCCCATGTCTGGCAGATGCAGTCCAGCAGTTTCCCGCATGGAGCTACCTCGAGTTTACCTTTACTCTTGAAGAGTAATGTATTAGGATGAGTTTAAAATGAAATATTTGGGGGCATATTTAGGGTTAAAAATAGGCATTTTTTGCCGCATCACAAATTCCTATTTTTTCACAATTTGCGGACGCACTTTGAACGTAACCTCTGTGATTGTTTGCTTGCATTTTATTGAGAAAAAAATGACTGACAACTAATATGATCTAGTATGATATAATATTATATCTTACATGGTCTGTTATGTTTCCAAAGCTATGTCATAGAGAAAGGGGTGTGCTATCTGGTGCTGTGTGAGGCGGGGTTCCCCAAAAAGCTTGCCTTTGCTTACTTGGAAGACCTACAAGCAGAATTCCATGAACAACACGGGAAGAAAGTGCCCACTGTGTCCAGACCATACTCCTTCATTGAGTTTGGTATGAGCTTTTCTTTTCTTGTTTTTTTAGGATGTTCACCTAAACAAACTATATGAATGAATGAACACACACTGCTAGGAGTGCCTGGATCTGTCTGCAAGCCTTTTGCACTGGACATAACCCTCCTCTGTATATTTACAGATACATACATTCAGAAAACAAAGAAGTCTTACATTGACAGCAGAGCACGCAGGAACCTGGGCAGCATCAACACAGAGCTGCAGGACGTGCAGAGGATCATGGTGGCCAACATCGAGGAGGTGCTGCAGAGAGGAGAGGCTTTGTCCGGTAAATACTGCTTGTGAACTCGTTTTCCTTTTGACAGGCCAGAGAAATAACATTCTGGCACCCACTCTCAGGATGCTCAGGATATGTAGATCCTTGTTTATTTAAATTTTTTCAATGATTACATGCCATGCCTTTAGCTACATGCTAAATTACTGGATATACCTCATGATTTAAGAATCTTTTTATGTCTCTTACATAGTCATTTAAATACAATGTCTAGTGAAATGTGCCCCTGAGTCAGCCATGAGTTATCAAGTCATTTACATTAAATTAAAGAGAAATAAAGGATAAAGTAAGGTAATAAAAATATACAGAAGTATATTCCAAAGAAACAAACATTACAATTAGAATTGTTTCTTGTACTCTGTATTCTTATTTCTGTACGTAATCAGCAACGGAACATGGTAATGGTGACCCCAGGTGCACAAAAAGGGTGAATGGTCGACATGTATATTTTGGCAGCCTCCCTGCCAGCCACAGTGTATCCCAGAACTGTGGCCAAAGCAGTATTCACTCAACCTTAAAAATCTTCTGAATGCTGACTAAAAATGTGTTTAGTGCTATCTTGTGGACTTTTGAAGAAATAGATTTAGTGATAGTCTACTAGTGGACTTATTACACATTAAAACATGGATAATTAGATAGTAAAAGTAAGTAAATAGTAAAACATTTAATTTGTTTGCTCAAAACATTAACAGGTTTTTTTGTGTATCGTTTCCTTTTCTACACCTGAAGCTTTAGACTCAAAGGCCAGCAACCTGTCCAGTCTGTCCAAGAAATACCGCAGCGACGCCAAATATCTGAACACACGCTCCACCTATGCCAAGCTGGCAGCCGGTGGCGTCTTCTTCATCATGCTCATCGTCTACATACGCTTCTGGTGGCTGTGAGGGAAAGGAGGAAGAGGGGAAGAGGGGAGAAGCTGCAGCCTCGAGAAGGACGCAAAGAAAGTTCATACACCCATCTTGGTCTGCATGAGACACTCCTCCCTTCCTTCAAAGACTGTTTAATCCGGCACTTTTTCCCCCCTGTGCAGTCCGTAGAGTAAACTACGAGATTACGGGACGGTTTCCTGGACATGCGTTAAGCCTAGACTTGGGTAAAACTGTTGGTGGTTTTGAATCACTGAAACCTTTTAGTCTAGATTTAGGATTAATCACAGTCTTGGAAACTGGCCCTACATGATTTATTAATGTTCAGTGTTTTATTAACAAATGTGATTTGTGTTTTCTCGGAGTGAGTTAGTGAGTGAGAGAGTGTATGAAGATGTTTGTTGGATGGTGAGAAAAAGAGATTTCTTTTCTTTCTGTGTCTTCGCACATTCGTTTTAGGAATCCGCCCAGTCATCGTAAACTTTATCTTGCCTACAGCAGCTTTTGCAACTTTGACATTTAGCAGCGTTTCCATCTCAGAGGGACTGAAAGATGAAGTCACTGGGAGGTTTCATCAGGAAATAGTCTTACTCTCTTTGCTCAGAGCGAGTTACACAATTGACAGCCCATTCCCTTACCCTTTCTCTCACTTACTTATTCACTCGCTCACTCATTCCCTCACTCGCTCGCTCGCTGATCCTCCGAATAGAGTGATCATATGTTGGGCCTTATGTTTGGCAGTGAAATATCCAGTCATGTTCACCGCTCCAAACATCATCAGGGTGAGGTCCTAAAGGAAAAAAACTATCTTGGCTTACTGTTTGTTGCCTTTGGTGACAATAAAGCGGTTTTGAAGTTTGATGGATGTATGGCTTTCATTTCAAAGCTGATTATGAATGAGGCATAACTATTAGCATAATTACCAGTAAAATGATCCCATGTAGTAACACGTGAGCACAGCACAGCGTGTGAAATTCTTTTTCTGCATTTAACCCAGTCATCAAGTGAAGCAATGGCCTGCCACCAATTGGGGGCGCCTGTGACGCAGTGTGTGGGGATGGTCTCTCGCCCATGGGTTAGCACTAGCAGTCCTGGGATTTGAACCCCATAACCTGATGTCAAGGAAACCTCCCTAACCACTAAATAAGTTGCCATTGTAACTTTAGCATGATCAAACATACAGATGCCAAAACAAAAAGTTGAACATTTCTGTCACATCCTTCATGTTTTTCATTGCTGTTTAATTTAGGAACATATTAAATCCCAATTAAGTAAAACATTACATATGTATGGAAACCGGTAAAAAAAAAAAAAAACACATTTGCTCAAGAAAGACCTACAAAAATGCATATTAATATCGACTGTATTCGAGGTGAACTACTTATGTGAAATCCGCAGTGCCACAATAAACCACCAGTAGACGTAACTTGCCCATAACTCTGTAAATGAGGCCTTGCACTGAGCTCAACACAAGACAGGACAGAAGAGCATTCGCAGACATAGACTGCTTGTGATTAATTACAGAGGAAACTCTTCACCTCTTTTCTAGCTCTGTGAGCGCAGGAAGTGGGCAAAAAAAAGAAAAAGAAGCAGGCGTGTAGAGTGAAACCGCAGGGCACAGGCTCAACTTTTCACCCTCAGTTTCTGCAGAAGTACATGCTGGCACTACAAACGTAAGCTTTTTTGTGTCCATGGTGTGAGCGTGTTAGTAAATGTGTGTGTGCAAGAACAACATAGATTTACCATCAGTGACATCCTTAGGTCACCAGAGGCTGTCGTGTGCGACGTCTGTGGGGACAACACGTCTCCGGGACGGACATTTTACGGCTCTCCACTCTCCATTTCTTTTCCCCAAGAACCGCAGCTTTTGGAAGAAAAAGTAAAAGATAATTTTTTTGCTTCCCGAGGCTGATCTTTTGGGTGATGAAGGATTGGTTAAGGTGAAGCACAGCCTCGTCTATTTACATTCAAACAGATAGCCATGAAAACCCCTCACGAAGACAGGAACACATACTCGAGTGTTTGTCTGTATGGTGGGTTCCACTTCCTTTTTCCTCATAATCACAGTGGGTCATTCACTTACTCATGAGTAAAAATGTGGTGGTGTGTCATAATTCACCACACAGCCTTTTGTGTCGTTTTTTTTTTTTTACACAGATACGTTTCCAACTCAAGAGTATCATAAGTTGTATAAGAGTAAGAGCCTCTGCTTTTTTTTGGGAAGGCTCTGCTCTAGATGTTGGAACATTGCTGTGAGGATTTGAGTGCATTAGTGAAGTCAGATACTGGATGATAAGCACTGGATCACCTCTCCAACTCACCCTAGAGGTACTGGATGGTGCGCTTCGTACTCCTCTAGCCGACTCACAGCACTGGGCATGGCGACCATACAGGGCTGCTGCAAAGCATCCTATTCTGTTGCCTATGGCTTTATTTTTTCTATGAAAATGGCCCAAGCTGTGTAACCAAACTGTCAGCATTCAGTGTGCTTTAAAGTCACTAATTCACTAGTTAGAGGATGTCTGCACTCTGATCTAGAAACTGATTTCCAGCAGCAACGTTGCTTTTAAGTTCTGACTGAACATTTGCGGCTTGATGATTAAAAACAGAACTGTGAAAACATTTTGTTTCAGGATGTGCCCCTTATCTATGCACAAAGGTGACACATCAGTTTTTTTCCATCTATCTCTCCTTCTTTCACTCTCTCTCTCTCTCTCTCTGTCTTTTTCACATAATGCTAGATTACAAATGAGTGTTCTCCTTGCAAACCAACATGCTTTTATAGCAAAAGGCAGAATTCATTATTTGTCAGCATTCATTAAAAAGACACACTACTTGCAAAAGTGTTCGGTTTAGTGCCTGGTAGAACCATCTACTGCTGCTTTCACAGTTTTGAGGCTGCAATTTTTGCTCACTGTTTGGGAGTGACTTCTGCACACTCTTTCTGTGCTCCAGGGTATTCAGGATGGTTAGAAGATACTTGTGGAGAGTAAATATGAGTATTAGCTACAGCATTTTCTCAACTGAATTGAGGTCTGGAGTTTTACTTGGCCATTGTGAACCATTCACCTTTTTGTTGTTTAAGCTGTGTTGCTGTGACCTTGAGAGCATCAGTGGTGTGTTGAGAATGATCCACCACCCAAATGATGCCTCCTCATGAGTGCTCCTGTGTGGTTCCTAGCTATCTGTACATTTCTAACAAATGATGCTGAGAAAGATGGACTACACTCTGTAACTGTAAACTACAAAATGCTACACGGTAAGTAGAGCTCATCAAATGGACAATGAGTGAAGATGTAACTTAGGTACCTACTGAAGTGGCTTGTTTGTGTTGAAGTATCAAATCAAGCCAAATGTATTTAGACAGCACTACAGCCTGTGGAAGTTGCCTGAGAGAGAGAAAGAGACCTTGAAGTGAACCGAGATTCAAAGGGGAACACTGGATGGCAAAATAATAACTCAAGAAGCAGTTAGGGTTCATATTAGAAATTCATTAATAACAATGAGGGACGAGAGAAAGATGAAGACTGCCTCGCATTTTGAAAATCTTTCTTTTTCAACTTATATGTGTCCTGCTTGATGAATTACACAATCAGTTACAGACCCACATCAACAACCTGACTGGTCACCATTCAGCTCATTTATGAAAAGGTCATCCGTAACCAGATAGCAGAGTGAGCATGGTGTTCTCTTTGATGTAAATTAACTGGAAAAGTCTCATTATTATGCATGACATTATGGTGTACGTCACACCTATGCTGCCTAAACTTTCAACCCTCTTTACTAAGAACACCTTCCCAGTCTGTTTTTTTCCAGCTCTGCGGTGATCACTTGGGGCAAGGCCCTTTTTTTGCATGAAACAGGCCGTTTTTTGTTACTGTGCCTTCAAGACATATGTGTAAACGAGCACTGCTCTGAGCGCCTGCCTTGCATTGTTTAACTTTATTATTCAAAAAGCAGCCTTGACAGAAACTCGTGAACAGGCAGAGCTATACTGCTGTAGGCTAAACAGGCAGATGTATTACAAAAACAATACTTACAAAATCATTTTTAACTTCAGTTTAAACTGAAGGGAAAAAATGGTTTAAAACTTTGTTGTTCTGTGTTTGTTTGTGTTACTGATTTGAATGTAATATAAAAAAACACTTATATTGCCTGAAATTTTTTTTGACAGTTTGGTAGGGTATGCACAGTGCCATATAACCTCCCCTTCCATCTCTTACCCCCTCTCTCCCTCTCTCTTGCTTCATACAAGTACAATTTTACACAATAATATAAACATTTCCCTCCCTCTCTCCTCTCCTCCCTCTCTCCTTTCCTTTTTCTCTCCTCTCCTCTTTCCTTCTCTACCTACTATCTTTTTTGTCTTCTGACCCCTTCTCTCTCTCTCTCTCTCTCTCTCACTCTCTGTCTTTCTCTCTCTCTCTCTCTCTCTCTCTCGCTCTCTGTCTTTCTCTCTCTCTCTCTCGCTCTCTGTCTTTCTCTCTCTCCTCTCCCCTGCAGAATCTGCACTGGAGCTGCGCTCACTGAACCCTTTCGGCAAAGTTCAAACACTACAAACTACAATGTCTCTATTTTTTATGACAGAGCTCTGCATGCTTCCTGTACACATAGGTGTGTGTGTGTGTGTGTGTGTAGTGACTTTTTGCTGTGTTTGACCCTTGATCATACAAAATATTTTAATCCAATCAGCTTCGTTTTCACATGACTGTCATGCACTCCCTGCTGCCACACACACACACACACACACACAGGCAGAGGAAGAGAGAGGTAGCTAATCAGAGACAAAGAGAAAGAGGGAGAGAAATAGAGAGAGAGAGAGAGAATGAACTTCATATTACACCAGTGTACCTAAGATTACACATTTATATGTACTAAATACATCTTTATTATATTTATTTCTCAATAAACATGCATGAAATACATAGACACAGAAAATCAAAATCGTTCTTATTTATAATCTTTAAATATAATCTTCATGTGTATAATTGTATATAATCTTATGTTCTTATGTATATATATCTCATAGACATCTTCTTGACAAGTACTGGCAAAACTAGGCTTGTCTAGTTAAAAGCCTCCAAAGGCTACAACTGTATTCCTGTTTAGAAACCTAGAACTCACAACATTAGTCACGGAAATCGTAATAAAAACTGGCCACATGAGTACAATCATGAAAATCGGCCCTTAGTGAACACCTGATGGTCCAAACTTTATTTGTTTTCTTCTTTTTTTGTGCAAAGAACCCACACTGATATGGGGTTCCTCTTTGACCTTGCTGATGATATTGACTCTTCCTCTCCCTCCCTCCCTCTTGTCTCTCACGCTCCATCTCTCCATCCCAGCTGTGATGCTGTGGACATGGTCGTAAAAGTGATGGGCAGAAGAGGAAGTTCAGAGGGAGTATGTGAGTTATTGCCCCCAGTGCACACACAGGGGCCTGGGAACTGCCCTTGCTTTCATTCATCTTCCCCAGGTCCACCTTACATGCACACACACACACACACACACACACACCTCATGCTGTTATTTCATCCATTAGACCGTATATGTCATAGAGGAGTACTGATGCAGGCAGCCCAATATCCATATATCATTCTCACATAAAAGGTAAACACTTTACAAAACAACACTAGATTTAATGCACACTGTATACAGGATTGCACACATTTAGAGCACTACTAGCTGTGCAAGTAGCAGGAAATGTGCTATAGGAAAAAAAAACTGATAAAATAAATGTGAAAAATAGACAGCAATATATGTTTTTAACACAGAACAATAGTGTGTGCAGTAAGTGATTATTAAAGAGTTAAGTTTCTGCACAGTTTTGCCGCTCTGTTCAGATTTAATCCTCCATTCAGATGCGCCTGAAGACCTTATCAACTCAAACAGGTGTGTTACATTAGAAGTGTGTAAAGAGACATAAATTCTAACTAAATATAAACACATTTGTAATCTACTGTATTCTTTAAAAAAGGGTGCATTCTGTAAACAGGTCTGGTTTCATCTCAAAAGTCACATAAATGGCTCAGTGTAAGGGACCGTCCTCAAACAACATGGTAAAGGAGTTTTTCCAAACAGGAATACTAGTAAAGAAAAAAACCAAAACAGATGTTTCTAGCACTGCAATGTGATTCAAAAACACACACATTAGTTGAATGCCTCAGTAATATAATCAAGGGTCCAAATCATGAAACATGGTTGGTTTTGGAAAAAGTTTTATGCATTAAAAAAAACATTTTGTGGTCCATAATGACCTGGCTTAAATTCATATATCCATCTATTCAGCTCACAGCCTACACTTAACGTAAGAAACTTTTACAGGATGCCCAATCAGAACAGACTGTTAAATTCTGAAGGCTGGAAAAAAAAGGTCATTTAATAATGATTTACAACCATCTTTGATACATGGATAGAGTGTAAGTACACAATTACACAATTATTTTAATGCAATGAATGAATTATACAGCAAATGACAATCTTTGCTTGACTAAAAATGACAAAAACGTTTCTTCTCTTCGTGTTCTGATCTTCACAAAATGTACCCGAAATATTTTCCTAGCACTAAAAGTGTAGAGCCTGTGATTTTGCTGCTTGCTTCAAAGAAAGAGTTTTCGAACTGATGCGAATGAGTCAGATGCACGTAAATCAAATATAATTAACTGAAGATAACACACGTGATTTGTAATTTCTAAGTCTCCCTCTCTAAATATCTCTCTCTTTCTCTCTCTCTCTCTCACATACATACACACACACACACACACACACACACAGTAGTCAGTAGTTACTGAATAATACATTTGGGGATGTAATAAGCCTGGGGATTTAAGGGGTTAAACAGCTGTGCATACAGTGAGTGGTGAGTAGATAATCATGATAGAGCAGTACACAGCTAATCAGAAATAAAAACATACTTTCATGGGTAGTTGTGAGCAGGCTGTAATGAGAAAGTGTTTTATCTGCGGAAGCGTCACTAGTGTGCTGCTAACTGTGTTATTTATAGTATTGAGATTGTGATACGTGTTTATGTGTGTGTGTGTCTGTGTGTGTCAGTGTCTGTGTGTGTGTGTGTGTGTGTGTGTGTGTGTGTGTGTGTGTGTGTGTGTGTGTGTGTGTGTGTGTG
>JBBPDC010000017.1:15980803-15997725 GCA_037974485.1 Hemigrammopetersius urotaenia
TGTGTGTGTGTGTGGGTGTGTGTGTGTGTGTGTGTGTGTGTGTGTGTGTGTGTGTGTGTGTGTGTGTGTGTGTGTGTATTTGCATGTGTGTGTGTGTGTGTGTGTGCGTGGTACAGATATCTAATCCGCTCTGCATGTTCTCTGTCTGCTCTAGGCCTGTCTTCTCTTCTTTCAAAACACGTCAGCACAGGTAAACACTGCACTTTCTCACTGATCTGGGAGCAGCTCTGTGCCAAACCACATTATTAAAAAAATGATTTGGCCAAATATAAAACTTATGCATTTCCCCCGTTACATCAAACATAGTCAAGCAACCGAGACGTATCTGGTGTCTAATGTCTGGGGTTTTGTTTCAGTTTTTGCACTAGAGCTATGAGGCCAGTGCTAACAAGCAACAAAAGCATGCAAACACCATACATAATCATCACACACTTGCCTTATTGTTCATGTTTACACAATGTTTCTCACAGTGTCCAAAACCATATAAGCAAGTCTGTTTGTTATCACTGTTGGGTTAGTGTGCACAATGCTAATTAATGTACATGAACTTCCAGTTCTTCAGCAAACTTCAGACACTACACTTGACTGATCAACAGCAATTTGTGTCTAATGAGTCAGTTAGGAGTTAAAACAGTCCATTCTTTTAATGTTTCACATCTGAGTGTCACATATCTAATAAAATAAGTTTCGAGAAACAACTCTGTAACACACTGTAAAGAACTGCTGTAAATTTGAACTAAATGGAAACACATTAGGGTGCAACATTTTTTCATACTCGATTATATTTGTGAAATAATTGAGGAATTAATGATATTGGCCTAATAAGATGTAAAGTCTGTGAATGTGAAGAGCTGTATAAAAGAGCATGTTTACATTCAGCAAAAGAAATAGAATGATTTTGTAGTCATTGCATTACTGTTTAAACTTTAACATTTCAGGGTGAAACAGCTTTAAAACAAATCAAAAACATATAAAACAAGTAAAGGAATCAATACAATTCTTGTGCACAAAGAGTTTAGTTACCGGTGTGTTTTGTTTGCTTGTCTGCGTGTCCTCAGAGAGTAACTGTAGTTTGGTGTGCCAACATGAAAGAAAAGCTACTGTTTACCAGCGTTTCTGATGAGGATGTTTTCTTTTCTGCTGGTTGAAAGGAACATTGTGTGTCTGTGGAAAACTAAAGTCAGACTTGCATACAGTACTGTATGTGACTACTAAATGCTTTATTTTGAGAAAATGCCCTCAGACTGTAGTTGCAGACAGTATGTACCAAGGAAATTTTATGCTTTGTCTGATTCATTTTCATTCACTTGTTAATGAATACCTCCAGTCTTGCATTTCATGCCTCCAATACATTTTTAAAAAGTTGGGGGGGGGGGGGGGGGGGGTAACCTGCCTCTGCTGGTTCAAAGAATTTGTGATTGGTCAGGCCAGTTTTTTCCTTTGCTCGGTGGTCTAGTTCTGGTCCAGTGCCCAATGCAGGCACTTTCTTCAGCAAACAGAGGACAGCATGGGCACTCTGACTGATCTGCAGCTCCACAGCCCCATATGCAGGAAGCTGCAATGCAGTGTGTATTCTCACACCTTTCTAGCATCAACAGCATGAACGTTTTCAGTAATTTGTGCTGCAGTAGTCTTTCTTTGGGTTTTGACTAGGCAGTCTAGCCTTTATGCATTAATGACATTAATGAGCTTGAACACATGACCCTGTCGCTGGTTCACTGGTTGTGCTCCTTGGAACATTTTGGTAGGTACTGACCACTGCATACCAGGAACAACCCACATACTCTGAACCAGTCGTCTGTTATACAGATGTAGAATTTGCCAGAAATGACCAGAATACAAATCGACAAACAAGATGGGATGTGAAACGCTTCACAGACTGAATTAAGACCACATTCATGTAATTCTGGTAGAATTTTAAACTGAGCTGAACTTGACACTCCCTCAGTCTGCGATGCAAAATGCTCTACTTACTGGTGGAAGGAATCAACAACATTAACTAAAAAAACAGAAATACACATTTATTAAAATAAAACTGGGGGTTCTTTTCTTTATTTTGTAGAAATGTTGTGTCAAAGCGGCAGAACATGAAAAGGAGTGTTTAATCGTAAATAACATTGCAGCTGTGGCTATCTGTGACTGTATAACAGTCATAATGTTATTTGTGATAGCACAGCCCCTCTATTAACAAACTACAATATGACTTCTGTAAATTAACAGTAATTTGCTGGAGAAATCAGGCTAATCTCATCCAGCCAGTGGGTTCAGTTATCAGTTGGGAACACGCTACGCTGCAGGGCACGGCGTGACCCTCCAGAAGTGCAGTTTGACACCCTGCTCCAGACGGACTCTTACTCATGTCTGTCCTGCTCTATCCCTTGACATTTCCACTGTGCCATCTGCCACTTCTGCAATTTGTTGTGATTTGTTTCTTATTTTGGCTTCCCACGTCAGCTGCTGCTGTAATGCCTGGCTTTGTGGGACCTATCGCTGATGCAAACCTCACTTTTGAGACTATTGCATTATGCACTATGACTCAATTTAGAATATATTGCAATATATTTCAGAAAATTACGGGTGTCATGGAAGAGCAGGAAAAAAAGGAGATTAGTAAATATAATGGATGAAACTCTAATAATAATAATAGAGAGAACATGCAAATAGTCTATGTGTGCGTATCGTGTTAAAACAAATACTGAAAATAGCATTCATATCTCATAAATACGTTATGTGAATTTCGTGAAATGACATTTACAGCCACTGGCTACTTCATTTCAACCCCCCACTTATAGCTCCACCCTGCTGGTGTATAATTAGAGAATGTTGCCTATTCATTGATGCTCATTTTGTGTTAGCCGTGCTTTACCCCTTCTTCAGTGGTGGATTTCTCAGAACCACTCCTCCTGGATATGTTTGGACGGTGGATCATTACAAGCTGAGGAGTGACACTGATATGTATATAAACTCCAGCAACACAAACGGGTCCAATACATTCATGCCACCACCACATACACTGCCATGCTAGTATCATATCAGTCTCACTGCTGTGCTCAGAATGGTCCAACGCTCTATTAAAATGATATTATAGCTGTGGTTCTGACAAGTGATGAATAAAGTAAAAGGGGCCTGACAGATGAGCAGCAATAGATTGGCCTCAGTCTGTGACACACATGTATAGTGGAGCTACCGTGGAGCGCATTTAGTAAACAGCAAGGGGTCTCTAATACAGTGGACAGTGGGTGTTTAATCAGAAACAGAATCAGAATTGCGTTTATTGGTCAAGTATGTGAGCGAGATTCGATGGTGTCTCTCAAGCACGACAGTATAAAACAACAACAGTGTGTAAAGACATAATGAACAATATTGAACAATATAATATACAATAATATACAATCTACAATATGAATGTACAATACGGATTTATATGTATAGATATAAATATATATGTTAACATATGTATACAAATATTTGTGTGTGTGTGTGTGTGTACATAAAGTGCAGTTGTGTGTGGTTAAAACTCTCCCGCTCACGCTTTCTCTTTTGCAGGTTGTAAAACTGCGATAGAAACATAATAAATAAACAATCACATGATAACATATGGGGAGTTTTCTTTGGGATTTCGGCATGACACACCACACTCTCGTCCATCACAACGTTCTCATGACCAGCATGCAGCACATGTCTCACCACTGCTGTCCGCATTCCCTTTATCAGGGCTTTGATTTTTTACTGATAGAAAAACAGACCAGAATTATATAGAATACAATTATATAGAATTCATTTTCTGTTTATTTATTGAAAACCCTCTTCACTTTCAGTTTATTTGTTCCTTTAAATATCTTTGATGTAAAAGTTATCCAGTACATGTACATTCATTTGTGTTTTGTCATGTATGTATTTGTTTAAAGGTCTTGAATGGAAAGAGACCATAATTTTGAGATAAGATATTTTTGTTTATTTATTATTTAATTATTTGTTTGTGTGTTTATGCTTTTATTGAAATCTAGCATGAAAAACTATATATTAAACTATTTTTAGTTTCATTTTTAACGCTTTTCTTTGACAATCTAAAGTTTTTGGGTTTAAATTTTTATTTTGAAATGTATATAGGTGTAGGTTTAATTTAAGAAATTAATTTTTCATCTCTTTTTAAAAAAATTAATTTTCCCAAATTTGGTTCTAGATGCTGCAGAGAATGCAGTGTAATGAAGGCCTCTACTGTTACTGCTGCACTTCTCTGTTTTTTTCCCAGCCCTATCCAGTTTGTATAAGGAGGTGCGTGTTTCCCTCAGAAGCATTAGGAGGTCATATGGAGTGAGACATAATCTGTCCTAAATATACCTCCCTCTTCCTGTGTCCCCCTCTCCTCTTACACTTTACAGTGGCAACCATCAGCCGATGTTTCCGGCTGCCTGCGTGTGTGTGTGTCACCGCTGTGGGCAACGAGAAGGTGGCAATGGACCCCTAGGCCACCAGCTGTCCCTGTGGACTCAGCAACTTCTTACAGTAAATATACACCCCATAAATATAAAACTATGCTGAGTCTTCCAAGTACATTGGAAGTCAAGTCTGAAGTTGGTATTGGTAATTATGTTGAAGTTCATTGGAAAATTGATCAAAATCTGAAAATTACAAATGTATTTAATTGCAGCTTTGAAATACTTATACACTGATCAGCCGTGACAGTGAAACCACCCGCAAAGTATTGCAAAGGTGAAAGGGTCAGCATGGGCCCTCTGAACGGTCTGTTTCTACACAGCACTATATGCAGTATAATAAGACTGAAACAGTGTGTTATGCATTGTTTGTTATGACACTTTTCTACCATAGTAATAATGAACATTATTAATAATTTTTGCAACAGTTGCTCATCTGTGTGCTTGGACCATACAGGCTAGCTTTTGCTCCCCATGCACTTCTCTGAGCCTTGGGTACCACTCCCATGTTTGATTGCTGGCATTTTCATTTATCCTGAAATGCTGTGTTAGCTTTGTACCAGATGTAAAGGGTCCCCTAGTTTCCATAAAGTTTTACTAAAACATTATTCCAAAGGGTCACCAAGAGGCCATCAAGGTGTTTTTGGCAGATATGAGATGAGACATACTGTTCCACATGGTTTGCAATTTTGTCTATTAAATTACTACGTCTCCTTTAAATACCTAAGACGAGTGAGGATTGCATCTCCTTAGATGTTCAACGGGGTTCAGAACGTCCTGGATGTGTTGCCTTTGTGCTTTTGGAAAATTATGGTGGGTGGACCACTTTTAAGAAGTTGTTTTTCATTGGAAATAATATCTCTCACTGTAGATAATTAAGTGTGATAAATATGTGACCATTGGCTTTGAGTATGTCTCAGCTAATTAGATTTTTAAACTGAACCTACTCATCCCAACTGGTCCTGAGTGTAGACTGCAGCTGGATGTTTAGAGCTCTAACATTTGATGCAGTATAACATCTTTCCCTGTTCTTATTTTTCTTATTGTCTTATTTGGTGGTGATATTCTAGAATCTCTGGAGGGCAAGAAAATCATATATGCAATAACATGTAATGTGCTTCATGTTATTTATGAAATGCCAAGTTCCTCTTCATATATAGGTTGGTTAGGGCAGCTTCCTCATTTTCCCACGCTATGGGAGCAGTAGATGCGGGGTAAGTGATGCTTGAGGGGGTGGCAATTACTCTTGCCATTCAGCCTCGGTATATCACAGCTTTATCTGGATCGTGACACCAGTGCCATGTGGGATAAATCTCCACACAGACAGGCAGACAGGTCCCCCCGAGCTGTCACTGCAGCCTGTTTGCAGCGCTTGGTCTGTCGTGGCTAGATGCAGTTACACAGCCTTTCCCAGACTGACCTCACGGACCACCTCAGTACATCTCATATTAAAGCTCTGCATTTAATATTTAATACGAATGGTTTTTATGGGTCGTAATTTAATGTTACTTAATAGTAGTAATGACCAAGCTTTACATCAACAGCATCATCACATAATTTAGTTTTCAGGGAGATGAATAAGGTGAAACCCATTGTCAAGTAATAGTTTATATTACTTTGATGAAAGCATGACTCAAATAGAAGCAGTCCAAAAATATGAGATCCATAAACTCCCCTGGTGTTAGACTCTCGTTTTGGTTCTTTCTTGTCTTGAGTAAAAAGCAGGTGTTGATCTTAGTGTAGCTTTACAGGTATAAAGAACAGACGTAGACTACTTAAGCACTGATGTATGTCTTTCGGGATAAGAGCGTCTGCTAAATGCCATAAACATAAACATAAACGTAAAATGATAAAGCACCAAAGTGAGAGGGTTGAACAACAGCAAAGCAGTCAACATGAACAGAGTGAACCTAAACAGAAATGAGCTAAAAGTGAATGACTGTAATGTAAAATAAAAATAAAAGTACTCTGAAAACAACCATCCATCCAAACAACAACAATCTCTGCTATTAGAACAGATAATATAAATAGTAATGATGCCTCACCTGAAGACATAGTCACCAGTAGATGAATACAGGTAAATGCCTATTATAATATATACTTTTCTTGTAATAATATAATATAATATAATATAATAGCCTGTATTATCATTTTTTTAATATCATATAAAGAAATATAATAAAATATGTGTCCCCTCGCAGCAAGGAGCTGGCTGAAGGTGATTTCTGTGTGGCGTCTACATATTGTACCTGTTTTGACTGGGTTCTCCAGTTTCCTCCCACTGTCCAAAGTTATGCGGTTTAGATGAACTGAAGATGCCAAATTGCCCCTAGATGTGACTGTGTGTGTTCGTGTGACTGGCATGTGATTGGCATGTAATCTAATTATAATAAAAACATCAAATAAGAGAAAAACATGAAGCCTTGCCATGAAGAGGACTGTTCCATTAATCTAAGCCTCGGCCATGTTTGATTTTACTGGAGATCTGTTCATTACGGATCATGAACTTGTGTTGTTTCTACGATCACTGAAATACTCAAACAAAAACACAGTTTAGTGTGTTTTTACAGGACCAGAGTACTGCAGAGCAGACACCCAGGCACCACTGCTTTGAAAACATATTTATTGCAGTTCATGTGTGTTTGTGTGTGTGTGTAGTGTTGTTTAGAAGATGCCACTTTTTTCACAGTCCTTAATAAAACTTGTGATGTTTATTCAGTTACAGAGATTATTCGTCTCAGGCCTGGTTCTGGTTTAAGGTACTCTCTCTCTCTCTCTCTCTCTCTCTCTCTCTCTCTCTCTCACACGCTCTCTTATTTTCTTTCTATCTCTGTCTCACCCTCTCTGTCTTTCTCCCTTTTTTTCTCTCTCTCAATCTCTCCCTCTCTCACACACACCCACACACGCACACACTCACACACACAGACATACAGGCACATTTGTGTTTTATTATATTTGTGAGGACATTCCACTGAGAGCTGAAATACTGCATCCGAGTAATACTATACCTACACCTAAGCCCTAACATTAACCAACCAGCAGCATTTTTGCTCATTGTTTTTCTGTTTCTGAATAAAGTTTTGGTGAAAACAGCACAAGCTTTCTTATGAGAACCACCCAAATGTACATATTTTCCAGGATTCCTGTCATTATGAGAATCTTTGTTCCCCATGAAGTGAAAAATACAATGCAACCCATGTGCACTTACAAATAATAAAAAATCTCTTTTGATTCCCAAATTCGATTAAAACTGTGCACCAAATATTAGTGTGTAAATGACCATGAAGAACACAAGCTGTACATAAGACTACCACTTTTTAATTTAGTTCATGTCTTACAGAAATTGGCTGGACTTTTTGACATTAGAGCTTGCCAGTCTTCATCTGTTTGTTAACAATATTTTTCCTTCCGACCAAACTCGGATTTTCAGATTTGTAAAGAAAAGGACCTGGGAGAGTAGATAAATCAAAGTTTCGGAGAAAAGGGTAGGAGGTTTACGGAATAACCTCAACGGGGAAAAAACAAGAAACTAAAAAAATAAGGCAGGGGTTAATTTTGAGTCATACTAGGCTCTGAGCAGTCGAAAAAAATAAGTAAAAAATACCTCCGCAGTAGTACGAAAAAAACCCAACGTGTATTGGGTCAGATCGTGACATCGCGACATTTAGGCTGGTTTAGACGTGATTATAAATTTACAGCGTGGCTATTTTGTTCTTCCGAATCATGAAACTCCGTTAAAGTAAAGTATTAAGAGACTTTTTAGCGAAAGCATCTCGGACTACTTGATTCGCTAGCAACTTGGGCGGAAGAATACCTCAGGGCACGGCGGCGTCTCGGTCGTCGTGGGGAAGAGAGCGAGAGAGAGTTCGGAGAGTCAAGCTTCAACGCGACAGGAGGGACAAACTTCAAGTTTATACAATTTTTATGGATTTAGGTGCTCGACGCGGACACTTTGAGACTCTTGAGAGCTTCGACGTTATTTTTAAATAGTTTTTGTCCCACTGTTTTGAAGGCTGAATTGAGAAAAGCTCCGCGAAAAGAGGCAGCACGCAGCCTTGAGCTGGCGACTCTGAGTTATATGTGGATTTTACAGAAAATATGGGCGAATTTCCCGGTTTCTCTTCGGGCCAAGTCATCTTCCTCGCACTCGGATGGATTCAGCTGTCATGCGGTGAGTTGTTTAGTGAAGACTTTCCTCTTTACAGGTCTCAACACTGGGCTTGCGTGGAGCATCTCTGCTTCTTCTGGCTGGACTCTGGTGGAACTCAGTGTGAAACTATTCTGAAACTTCACCCTCTCCATTCCTGTGCTGCGTAAATACGTGCTCCTCTCTAATCCGAGTTTATGGTGTTTATTCTTCTGATAAAGCGTTTTTTTTTTTCAGATCAGACCTGATGTGGTGGAAGGATAAAGACCCTTTTAAACTTTTAGGTGGATTCCTCTGTTTTAACGTTTTTAGGTTCACTGGGTTTGTCTGTGCTTCAGAAGTTTGCTGAGAAGTTTTTTGCACAGCTGCCCAGATGTTGACCGGAGCAGGCCGTGAGCATGCCTGGCGCTGGTGTATGTGTCGTATGTGCGAGAATGTTTAATGTGTGCGTGTTGGTGTGTTTGGGGGTATATACGATGAAATTAAGAAGTGTGTGGGGGATGAGGTAAGTGCCTGTGTGTGGTGAGGGTTCGTGATAGCGTGTGTGTGGTTTTAGTCTAAATGCTTGTGTATGTGGGAGAGAGTGAGTTGTATGTGTTCGGGGGGTTGGATTAAATACTGTGTGTATGGTAGGATAGGCGAGTGTGATGATTCAGATTAAAAGCGGTGTGGGTGCGCGCGCGTATATGAAGTGGAATTGAGGAGTGTGTGTGTGTGGGTTGGTAAGAGTGTGGTGATGGTTCATACTTAATGCTTGTGTATGTGGGAGAGAGAGCTGTGTGTGTTAGGGGGTTTGAAGAGTTTGTGAGGGATCGGATTAAATACTGTGTGTATGGTGGGATAGTAGAGTGTGAGTATTCAGATTAAAAGATGTCTGTGTGTGTGTGTGGGAGATGGAATTGATGAGTGTGTGGGATGAGGTTAGTGCTTGTGTGCGGTGAGGGTTCATGATAGTGTGAGTTGTTCAGACTAAATGCTTGTGTATGTGGGAGAGATAGGTGTGTGTGTTAGGGGGTTTGGAGTCAGATTAAATACTTTGTGAATTGAGGGATAGGTGAGTGCGAGATTCAGATTAAAAGCCGCGTGTGTCTGAGAGAGAGAAGGGATATTAAAGTATTGTTTGGCTTTGTGAGAACCTTATAATAGAAATATTAGAAAATTTGAAGAAAAACGTTTTTGCTGGTCCTCACAAGTAGTGGGTGATATGGCAAACATATAAGTTCACGAATCTTTAAAAATGTTGCCGATTTTATAAGTCGAAATAGCCGAAAGTAAGCCATATTGAAGAGTAGAGCCATAATGCTGTAAATTCTTTAGGGGAGCAATACCAAAATTGTGTTAATGTGCATGTGTCTGTGTGTGAGGGTTCATATTAAATGCTGTGTGTGTTGGGATTGTTGTAGGTGTGAGAGAGTGAGCAAGGTTGAACACGAGGAATGTTGTGTTTCTGAAGAAACGTTTGAATGCAGTTGGAAAAAAGTGCCTTCTTAAACCTCAGTCTCTGGAGTGAAAAGGAGAATGGGATTTTGATTCTGCTTTTTTCTGTTCAGGAATAGACAGGTTCTTGTGTTTGTGGGGCATTATGCCAACCTTCCTTGCCTTTTATTAAAAGCAAACACTGATAGTCTTTCACTTTTGTTAACCCTAATGCTGGAAAATGGACTTTCTCAGGTGGGCCGTGTTCTTTGTGTTTGTTTTGCCTGCAGAGTTTCCACTCCCCTGCTGGTTTAATTGTGTTATTCATCTCATCTCAGCTGGTTTTCCAGGACTAGGGGATTCATAGAGCTGCGAATCATAACACTGATGCATCCAGTTTAACCTAGATTTCATTCTAGTTATCATTTGTTGATAGTTTCCCACAATCCCTGCAATACTGATATCTCAGAGATATTTTCTATGCAAAAGAGAACTCTGTCCAGTCACACTGTTTTACTGTGTGTGAGTATCCTGCAAAATCACAGCTCCGTCAGTCATCAGAATAATCTCTGTAATATCCAATTACTAATGTAATTGATAGTTGCTGCCTTATCGGTTATTTTAGCAGGCAACTCTTTAAATGGCCTATATTATGGAAAAAAAATTTTTACATTTAGTGTAAAATGGTTTCAAATGTACTTATTATACCTGAGTCCATGGAGTTATTTTATTGAGGCCAAGCTGAAAAAAGGGCAAATTTGTAATAATTGCTTTTGTGATGTTTTTTCAGCCAATAGCAGTTTAGCCCTTCATATTCACACAAAAGTTATAAATGGTGTTTCAGCCTGATCTGCTTTGAATGAGGTGCAGGACAGGGCAGCCAATCAGAGCCAGTTACATAAATCAGTCTTTAAGGGGCAATAAAAACAGGCCATTTAATTCCAAAATAGAAAAGTATAACATGTAATATTAATGTTAGCAATGACTACTGTTCACAAAATGAGATCCTCAGTGAACATTAATACATGAGAAACACATTTTTAACATATTGCAAAGCTATTATGTAGCAGTAAAACTTCAATAATACCTCTTAGTTGCCATCAAGAAGACCTGTTTTTTTTTTTTTTTTTAGAGGTACTTGTTCGTTGCCATAGTGATGTGGCATGTGACTTTTATCCCGTATGCATTAGGGAGACCTGGTGACTGTGGCACAGAAGAGTTTTCACAAAAGAAAACGAGGCAATGACTGGAGGCTTGGCAAGAAGCGACTGGAATGCTGCTGTTGGTGTTTCGCATTCCTCTCTTTCACACACACGCGCACACACACACACACTGCTAGGGCTGCACCCAGCCATTGTGCTTCTCAGACAATGTTGCTTCGTTCTGTGCCGGATTGAATGTCGTCCCCAGAGGTGTTTAACTCAATGCACCTTTTCTCCATTTCTTTATCTCTTTCTCTCTTTTTTGCGGCACACGACCACACTCGGCTGACCTCCTTGTGTGGGTGATTACCGGTTGCATGTATTTACTCTGGTCAGACGCCGCTGCGTGTGCAGGGAAAACTTGGCCCATTGTCCTCCCCATAAAACCCCACTCTCTCTGGTGTGAAATGTAATGTCTCCATAGCAGACTCCCACCACACCAAACACAACAGGCTACTTATGGGACGTCCTACGCTGCAGCATTTCTGACCCATGCTTCCACCCACTGGTGGCCGCAGCACTGGGTGCAGCCACTGGAGCATAGTCAGCTTCTCTTGTGATCTGGGACTGAAAACCAATTCAACTTAGGCCGAATAATACGAATATTCAGTTCCCAGTATCAGTTTTAAGGGTAAAGAAAAAAATACATAATTAATAATATTGAATGATGTATTTACATACAAAGCCTCCATATTTGCAAATAAACTTAGTACTTGGGGTGGGGCTGGGCTATAGAAAAGCAGTGCTCATAACATTATTCACATGCTGAAGGTTAGATTTGGATACAGTTGACATGTTTTTGTAAGTCTACAAGTGATAGTGTTTGTTCAAATGCACCAATTTACTGTAATGCATTCTCCAGTGCTTTGTAAGGTTTTGTCGGGGAATAGAAAATGTGAATCCTGACAATATTGCAGGTCTGTAATTATCAGTGAGATGTTTCCAATAACAGTGAGTCGACTTTAGCGTATAATAGCTTATGTTCTGTTGTCGTGCTTTTGAAGAAATTATTAAACGCACTCTGCAATCTGAAGATTCACACTGATTCCGTCTGCTTTTATTTTCCCATCCTTAAAAATGGGCACATGTTTAACAGGAGGAACTGTTTGTAGTGGTATACCCAGGCTTAGATCCAGGCATTTGCCTCAGGCATTAAACCTTTAATGTTTTAATTTGATGTTATGCAGTAAAACTGCCTACGATGCAGTAAGGAGCACTATGTGTGATTACATTTCAAAAGACTCCTTAGCAGTTGGCAGTGGCACAAGCTGTTTCTGTGTTGCTTTTGTCTTTGGTTTTCATTGTGGTGTAACGGCATTAAAGGGTGGCTTATGACCATCCAGTGGAAGGATTCAGAAATCATAAAGCAGAACACACAAACAGAAGCAACACCATCCTAATACACAGACAGCACTGTGGTCAGCTAAGAATGAGAGGGGTACAGGGGGTGTAACCAGTCACCTATTTTACAGCTTGTCTTGGTCAATGTTTTGATTTGTAATATTGAATTTCCCGGTATTAAAACATGAGGTGAAACAGACGTATGCACCGCAGTTTTATCAGTTCCATTCAACAATAGTCTCTCACCCTGTGTACAATGAATTGTTCCTTAGTCAGTTCTTTATAATGCTTTTCGTTTGTTTTTTCATTGGTCTTGCACAACACATGCTGAAATGTGGTACGCTTGGAATTTCAAACCTTGGCTCTTGCATATTTAACAAATGGATCCAACACCTTTAATGTCAATCAGAAACCAGCATCTGGAAATGAACACATTGGTTTGTACTTTTAGCTCTTTTAGGAAGATTTTGGTTTCAGCTTAGAACTTTTGGATCACTAGAGAATAGAACTGAAAGACCACTGTAATGGCTGGGAAGAGTAGTGTTTGTTCTATAAAAGCAGATACTGCAGTTTTTTGGAACTGTGAAGATGGCCAGAGGACACTCTCCTACAGTACAGTTGTTTAATTTAGACCTGTCTGATGACTCTGAATTACATTCACAGTGAATCAGCTTTGTGATGACTTTGTGAATTTAACTGATGAACAGGATCTCCTCAGCTTATAATAAGGCCATGCTTAGAAGCCTGAATGTTCCACCCAAGAGGTACCGGTTAGCGCTCTGATTGCTTTTATGAGCATTAATGTAATGTTGCGTGGATTTGTTGTAGTTTTGTTGGTAAAAGGTTGTCCCTTGAAATTTTTTGATATGCTAGAAAAAACATTTACTAAAACATGCTGCACTTCCCCAAATGGAAGTATGCTTCGGTTTCTTGAGGCGACGGTGTCGTCTGAAATTGAGGCTAAAAGCCCTCAGGCCGCAGAACAATGCCTGGAGTGGTGTCGGGTTAAGGCGCAGTGGGAGCTGAGAGAGCGAGAGGGAGGGAGGGCGAGAGAAAGCGCGAGCTGTTGGGGCTTGTTAAATCTGGGGATTAGGAGCCTTGTGTCTGCCCTGCTGAGCAGGTTAGCAAATTAACAGGGAATTAAAATGTCCTGCATTCCTGCTGCAGAGTGGTGTGGTAATCCCCAGCTGCGGTGGAAACGGCCTCGTGGGGATGGTTTTCAGTGGAGGATCTTCATTAACAGAGTGATTGTCTCAGGCTAGGCTTAAACTCGCGAGTATGCTGATTACTGGATCATACCACATAGAGCGCGGCCTGTTGTCACAGCCCAGATCATACAGCGTGACTTAGTAGTGAACGGTGTACCGGTTCATCCAGAATACCATGTGAAATCTGTCCTAAGACATGGGTTTCGTAATCATTGTCATAAAGTTATGTCACAATCAAGTATAGAACTTGCTTGAGACTGCAGGAAAGTTTCAAGAATCATCAGAGATGAGATGAGGGGGTCAAAAACTGGGTCTGTGAAACACAGACGGGTCTGACACATACTCAGGCTCTGCGTTTGACCGTAAAAGCAAATGCCTGGGTCAAAATAACAATCACCATAATGGTTAATTTATGCAAGGACCTCCCTTAGCTTTACACTAAAATGTTGCATACGCACAAAGCCTAGAATTCAAATGGATGGACTGACAAAATGTGATTGTACCTCTGCTTGGTTCTGAGAATAGCACAATACTCAAAATTATAGTTGATGTTTAAAAAAGGTCACTGCCCCTTGAGTTTTATTATGATTTATAGGGTTATGGCAAATCTGTACATCCAGATGAGCTACTGATGCTGATACATCTGGTGTTAGTTCTTTAGGTGCAGTAAAGGACACCACTACTGTTTTCCAACTAGTGCTAGTGGCCTTAACACCACTGTCTGTGTGCATGAAAGAACATCTTCAAACCCAAGCTCCTTCTCATTCAGTGAGTTAGCGATTGGGGTTAGGCGCCATGTCTTTAGTGATAGCCCACATTATCCTGAGGGTTATTCCATTAATCCAAACCCACACATTACAAATGGCTTCTAAACCAAAACTATTTCATGTGGTAGCAAGCAATTTAACCGGTTTTGTTCAGCTACCAGAATGAGGCTGCAAAGCAATACATTGCCCTTAATTGAGTAAAACCTTCTGTGTTCAGTTTTATTGTAATGAGAGTGCGGTCAATCGGTCCCATTACACTACGGAACATAGTAATTGCTATGAATTGTATTTTAACGATGGCTTGTTCACTGACAGTGTAGGGAAATCTTAAATATCTTAGTGACATGCAAATGATATCATCCCATACAGCAGACAGAGTTCAGCTCAAGGTTGACTCTTAAGATGCCTGACTGATCTGCTGGGTTTCTTTGGAAAGCTCCAGAACCCTAAATTCCAGCTCAGTGTAGTCAAGACTTCCAAAGGGACAGATAAAGCTCAAATCCTTACTGTTTTCCTTGGCAAAACCAGGGCCAACTCAGCACAGAGTTCCTAGAGGATAGCTCCTGGGAAGCTAAATCAGCTGAAAAGCTAGTCATCATCATTTGCTAAAAATATCAGCTTTATTTTTGAATATATATTCACTTCTAACTCTGCTATTTACTCTTCCAGCAGTGCCAAAGCAGCCATTATCATTGAAAATCATACTGTGTTCTAAACCACAAATATTCTCATATGACTTCTAGTGTTTACTAGTGATGTTTGCAGTCCTAAAGAACCAAACCTTTTTTTTTTCTGATTGACTACATCTGGGATGGGTGAAAAGTTTTGCTGGACCATTTCTGCTTAATGTATCTTCTGTTTGATAAAGGTGTAAATGGAATCAGTGTACCAGGATCCATGTCATTTTTGTTCTTTTTTTTGGTTCTGTTAATATCACCTTTTGTCGTTGAAGGCAGAAGTGGCGTTGACCAGAGAGGTCAAGTGAAAGTGGTTTATCTGCAAAAACTGAGTCTACTGTCTGTAGACACGCTAGCAATGTTAGCCAATTAGCAAAGATTCCTCCCTAATTATACAGAGCCTGTTATTAACTAGTCGTATTTTGTAGCCTGCTATTGTGTATTTTTTGTTATCAGACTTGTTCTGCAGTTGAGTCAGTAATTATGAGCCATATTTTGTTAAAGAGCTTAAGTGATTGAGTGGGTTGGGGTGGGGGTGGTGGTGGTGGTGGTGGTGGGAGGGGTTGGGCATTATTGTTGTTTTGAAAGGTAACAGTTTACAGAATGGAGGGCACTTGCAGCAGTACAGCGATTTCAGGAAATGGAGTTACTTCCTGACCGAGCGCGAATAACTTCCCTTCTCCTGTCCGGCATGGACTTGAGCCAAGACTCCCCTCCCCACCAGTCCCCACTCTGCTCCGCTGGGCTCCTGTAATTACTGACATTCTTCTCTAACTACGGCTATTACTGCTAAGCCAGGCAGTCAAGCAAACAGGCTTGGACAAATAGATGGACAGACAGACTGACAGACAGACAAATTATTAATCGTGTTCATATCTGTTACAATTTCTAATAGGCAATCTTCGTTTTCTTTAAACGAAATCAATGACAGACGGTTGGGACGTTCAAACAGAGTGAAAATCAATCAGGGCAGAGGAAAGAGAGTGATACACACACAAATATTACTGCGATTTGACTACAGTACTTTAGAAAACACTTCTGTATCCACATTTTGAATCTCTTATTTTGGTTTGATTCATAATTATTCATTAAAATATCCTGAATAAATAAATGTACAGAGTAGTGGAGGAAAGGCAATGAAAACGAAATGCAGAACCTTGTTTTTAGAAACAGGCAGAAAATGAGCATGTTTTATTGATTTTATATTGATTATAAGTGATTTGAATTGATGCTGCACGCTTTAAAAGGTTCCTTATCGATGTGTGTTAAGACAGTAGCCAGAAATAAAACCATGACCCACACACGTTTAAACACACACATGTTTGATAAACTGTTCTTGTTTTTATTTTTTTTAAGAGCATTTTAAGCTGATTATCACGGTCAGCTTTATGAATCGCATTGTATCAGTCAATTTTTGCACTCCTGTTTCGTTCACACACTCACACACTCACACACACACTCACAGAGCGATAAAGAGAGACTGACAGAGAGAGACTGACAGACAGACAGACAGACAAAGAGAAGGAGAGACAGGGAGAGAGAGAGAGATCTGGGTGAACAGTCATGTCCTCTGGGCATTGTGAATATTGTGTTTGGCCTGGAGGATGAGGCAGCGGTTTAAAGCTGACAGCGAGACTTGCAGCTGGGTACCAGCTGGTGTGTGTGTGTGTGTGTGTGTGTGTGTGTGTGTGTGTGTGTGTGTGTGTGTGTGTGTGTGTGTGTGTGTGT
>JBBPDC010000017.1:16006740-16039298 GCA_037974485.1 Hemigrammopetersius urotaenia
ATATATGCTATAAGTATATTTTGTTCTGCTTTCCACATTTGGTTTCTTGTTTCTGTTTGTTTATTATTATGGAAACTGTCATTTCAAAACAGTCTGAAGCTTTCAGGAAATTAAAAGCTCTAAAGTTAACAGTCAGGTCCTGGATAACAAAAAACTAAAAACTAATTGCTTGGCAGCATTGATTTAATATAATTTTTTATTATTATTAATATTTTAAATCGTCTCTCGCTTATTGGAGCAAACCACCTTTTCATTGACTCTCGGGTAATTCTCTGCTCTACATACATGGTACATGACTAATCCGTTGTCTGTGTTTGTGTGTGCAGTTGTACTCCAGGTTTCCAGGGTGAATACTGTCACCTGTGTGGGCCAAGTTACTGTCTAAATGGAGGAAACTGCACAGTGAGCAAGGTCCCAGTCTGTGTGTGTCCTCTGGGCTTTAAAGGCCTGCGCTGTGAAACACAGATTAACTCCACCTGCTACCCCAACAACCCCTGCACCAATGGGGGCACCTGTTCACTCCTACCACAGGACAAATACACCTGCCACTGCACCCCAGGCTGGACGGGTATGGTGGTGCTCTGTCACTTTTCTCTCTCTTTCTTTTTTTAAAAAATTTTTTTTACCTGCTTTCTTTTGTTTTGAATTATAGTGTGTGTCTGTGTGTGTCCTGTTAGGCCTGCAGTGTGAGCACGAAGACAGTTGTGTCTCCTTTCCATGCGCTAACGGCGGCATCTGTACCGCACTTCCTGCTGGAAAGTTCTCCTGCTCCTGTCCGCAGGGTTACCACGGAGACCGTTGTCTTAATGACACAGATGAGTGTGTGGCGAGTCCATCAATATGCCAGAACAGTGGGCAATGTGAGAATGTTCCAGGGTCATACCGGTGTAACTGTGCGCCGGGGTTTACTGGCCGAAATTGTGAGAGTGAATACAGGCCCTGCTCTCCATCTCCATGCCTGAACGGGGGAACCTGCACTACGAAATCAGACACCATATATTTTTGCCACTGCCTACCAGGTGAGTGATGGGGGATACATACCTACCTTGTACCTACACTCCTTCATTTCATCAGAAACCTTCTCCTCCCTGCCAATCAGTAGAAAGAGACCACCGTAAAACCATTACTAATAGTATTAGGATGATAGACCATTGGTCATTGATTAAAGTGGCCCCATTGATTATTCTGGAAATACAGTCAGTAAAATAATATTTTGAAGGGCTGGTTGAAATTATTTGCGTACTTGAATATTTCAGGAGCCATTAATGCAACAAGAGGCATTTAAGTTTTAATAGTAATCATAATGTAATTGTAAATGAGACATAAGGGAATATTGGCCAAGACGAAAGCTAGTTTAGGGTATGCCCTGGTTATGTACATTAAGTCTATTTCTTTTACTAAAGTATGATACATTAGTAAAATATAAATATAGTATAATATAAGTATGATTTTTTTAAAGTCAAGGCTTCAGCTTAATCTGGGTATGTGAGAAAAGCCCAAAGTGTACTGTTTGTGATTTGTCTGTTATTATGCGGCGGGCTTAAAGTGAACAGTGAATGGTGTGATCGAGTTAAAGCGTCTGTTTCTGTAGTCCAAAAACTTTAAGGTTGTTTTGAAATTGCAGAATTGAAACTGATATGATCGAAACAGAGAAGACTTATTGTCCTTTTTTTGTGCTCAGATCTGTGTCTGTACAGAATCTGTTTGCATTGGAAACACGTCTGGACACTCTAAGAGTCCCTTTTAAAGTTCATAACAATCGTCACTACAGCCAAGAACAGCAAGAAATCCCAAAGTTGCTTTATCTTGTCTAGATTCTCTAAATGGGTGTATGATGTCACTTCCTTGTCCCCAGTCCAGTGCTGACCGTGTCAGTTAAGGTTTTGGAGCTGAAATACAGGAACTGCTGAAATTCCTCTTCTGAGTTTCGTCTTTAAAGTGGGTGTGTGTTGGCATAACTCTACAGCAAGCTGAGACCAGCGTCTGCCCAGGGGCAGGAATTCAATCCGTGGGAAAGCAGAGTGTGCTAGAGATTCAAAAGGACAGTGATTGCTTTTTAATAACGAGATACAGTGCTGTTTATGGTTCATGTGTCTGAGGGGAACAGATAAAGCAGGAGTTAATTATAGGATTTGTGGAATGTGTGTGCTCTATATAAGTAAATCTTGATTATTTTGAATATTATAATAATACAATAAAAAATACTCCTCTTTCCTTCTGTACCTCTCTTGCTGTCTATTCTTCTCTCTCTGTCTCTCAGGTTTTACTGGCACTAATTGTGAGATAAATATTGATGACTGCCCAGACCATAAGTGTCAGAATGGAGGAACTTGCATGGATGGAGTTAACACATACAACTGCCAGTGTCCTCCTGAATGGACAGGTGAGACCTAGTATGTGTAATGGAAAAAATGGCTGTTCTTTTGAATGGTTCAGTTTCTGAATTGAAGCTGTCTTGGGGGAGGGGGCCAATAAAAAGCCTTTTTAAAAAAAAAAATGTATGTTATATCATACTTTGTGAGTGTAACTACAATTCCAGTTTTAACAAAAATAAGCTTAGTCGACCTAAACTAAACCTGAGTAAAACAGGTGATTCAGCCTGACATTGGCTGGACTGTCCTTATTGTTTCTGCAACATTTGACATCAATAGGGACTCCGTTCATCAACAAGGGGTCATTTCATGTTGCAAATCTATGTAGAAAGTAAGTTGTGATGTTTTGTGCATGTTGCTAGGGTGTTGTTACATATGTATATTGATCTCCTGGTGGGGAAAAAGGGTTTGCATCCCTGCACTGCATAGTTAAGTTTCGCGCTCTCCTTCCCAGCCCGATTTAGCCGCTAAAGTGCTCAACAAGCCAGAGCAGGGAAAATGCTAAATGCTTCTTGGCTAACTTGCTGGTTTAATCAGATAATTCCAGTAAACATTATTTCTTGGGCATGCCTGTGCATTGTTTCCAACCCATCAACAATAAACATTTGTTTCTTTCTCAGAAACGTTTAATTTCAAAGTTAGTCAGCAAGTTCAAGCTAATACTGAGAAAGATCATAAAAATGTATAATTTCTGCACTAGTTTTGGCTAAAATAAAATTCTTAGGCTTTTTATGTGGATTTTACTCTGTTGTGCTATCTTCTGTCATACCTCTGTGTTGGGTGTGTTTTTCAAAATATCTTTAAATCATATCACCAAACTGACCCATGGGGTATTTTGATTTGCCTGAATAATTTTGAAGAAGAGTGTAAATGACTGTTATTGTTGGGTCAGTCTGGTTAAGTAAGCACACCATAAAAATGTTCAGATCTATGGTTTTAACCTTTTCTTGGTCCTACCTGCCCTCCATTCAGGTCAGTTTTGCACAGATGACGTGGACGAGTGTCGCCTGCAGCCCAACACCTGTCAGAACGGGGGCACATGCAGTAACATGGCTGGCAGCTACACCTGCGTGTGTGTGAACGGTTGGAGTGGGCCAGACTGCTCTCAGAACATTGACGACTGTGCACCTAAACCTTGCACTGCAGGCTCCACCTGCCTCGACCGCGTCGCTTCCTTCTTCTGCCTCTGCCCTTTCGGCAAAACCGGTGAGTGACGCTGTCAGGCCAGGGCACCTGGAATCCAGGTTAAAAGAAAATCAGTGATACAATCTTTAGATTTTTTCTCAGGTAAGCTTAGAAAATATTAAGGAAAGGAAATGTCACAATTGAGACATGGAAAAAAAGTGCATTAATAACAGTTACTCTATTTTTTTCCACATCGGCAGAGTATTATAGTGCTGCCATATGATGTAACAAATGATATAAAATTAGCCCATTTTCTTAGTTTTATTGTTTTGTAGACTAATATTTAGGCTTAAAGCACTTTAGTCTCACAGGCTGTTAACAATCAACGTTTTCTCAAATACTGAGGGGCCTGGGCTGAGCAGAGTGATCTCACAACATATCACATTGTCTGACCCTTGTGTGGTTTTTTTGGGGGTTTTTTTCTTTTCGCTGCAGGTTTGCTTTGTCACATTGATGACGCATGCATCAGTAATCCGTGCAGGGCAGGATCGCAGTGTGACACCAATCCTGTCAATGGCAAATTCAACTGCAACTGTCCATCTGGCTACAGAGGCACCACCTGCAATGATGACATCAACGAGTGCACCATCGGTGAGAGCTGGTTTCTCTATGTCTCTCTCTGCCCCCACTCCAGCTGTTTCGGTCAGCTTTATTCAGTGTCTATCTCTTTAAAGGTCCCATGACCATGCTGATTTATTATGCTGTTATATAGTTCTTAGTGGTCTCCTAATACTGTATCTGAAGTCTCTTTCCGAAATTCAGCCTTGGTGCAGAATTACAGTAACTTCGAGACAGTCCCACAGTGAGATTTCCCGAGCATTTCCCGCCATTTCTGTCTCTGTAGCTGTAAATGATGAGGAGGAGGAGAGAGCATGATCAAAACACTCTACACCTATCGCGATTTTTAGCCACTGCAGAACCATAGGCAGGCTAGGGGAACTCGTATTAATGTTAAAAAATCTCAAAGTGAAATTTTCATGGGACCTTTAATGCATACTGAAGTATCTGTGATGTAGGAAAGGTTCAAAGAGAAAAGCTTCCTTTAGTTATTTTAGTAGTTCTTTTTTTAACTGCTACATCTTGCTGTGTGTCAATCAGTTTTCTATTGCACATGCATCTTCATATGCAGAAAATTTTTAAAAAGTTAGCTATTACACTATACCTATTACTATGGTGTTATTACCTATAGCAATACAATGGGTGACTGTAGCAGTATAGTGCTTCTAGCAAAAACTAACAGCACTAAAATAAGCTCTTTTGGATATTGGGATAAAATTTGTGAAATCAAACCGGGTTCTCAGTACCTGCATCTATAACTGAAACCCTGCTTTCCTTTTGAGCTGATTAGTTAGCACAGAAAAAAACACTGAACAGAAAAAAGTTCAATTGCAAAAATTAAAAATTAACATTCACAGTGACGCTGGTATCAGTAGTTACTAAATCTGAAGGCGGGTAAGTTGACAGAAATTGAATCACTTTTCATGCAGAATTCAAACTGAAGCTAACGGTGCTTGTCCATTGATTTTTTTTATCAGTTTAAATGCTAATAGCAAGCAGTTACATATCTGTGCAACAGTAAACCTAGTTGCTATTGACCTAGTTGCTGCAGAGTTAGTCTTGAATTTGATGCTGTAAGTAACAAGATATCCTCATACTACATACTGGTACTACATATTATTTACTGAGTTTGCTCACACTTCACACCTAATGTTCTGTGATTTGTCATTTTGTATTTCAGTCAAATGGACCTTTGCTTTCTGAGATGGCAGTTCTTGAATCTTAGGGACTGTAATACATACCTTATTTATTCTAGATTTTTTGTACTAGTGAAGCGGTTTGTGTTAGCAGAGTACTACCTGTTTGCCTGTTTTTACCATTGATGTGTTTCAAGCACTTTCATTGACTAGTTGACTATTACATGCAACCACTTCCACTACTGTCACTATGACTATGAATGGTAGAGTACTCTTGGAAGTGGTTAACTTGGAAGCCACAGTTTGCATACATTGGAGTTTGTTGTTTCTAGCTGTAGCTGAAATGTTTATTTCCGTGTGTCAGGACCAAACCCGTGTGAGCATGGTGGGGTGTGTGTAAACACAGAAGGCTCGTTCACTTGTCAGTGTGCACGTGGATATACTGGCCCACGATGCGAGCAGGATGTGAATGAGTGTGGCTCAAACCCCTGCCAGAATGATGCAACCTGTCTGGACCAGATAGGCGACTACACCTGCATCTGCATGCCAGGTGATTACATACACATACATACACACACACACACCTTCACACATACATGTATGCACTGCACAATAGCCAAGAAAAAACTAAAATGCTTTACTACTATTAGTTTGTCTGTTTTGATGACTGAATTTTGTCTCACAGCAGGTAGTTTTTTTCTAATTTACCTAATAGCTAGAGTTGGCTTTTAATATTTAAAATGAGCTATTTTAACAGAGCAGGTTCATTCAAACAGTGCGGGGAGAAAGTGTTTGGGTACACTTTATTTATAAAACACATCTCTTCAAATTGTATAACATACATTTAGATCTTTTTGTTAATTGTTAATATTGTCCATTTAGAATAACATTTTGTTTTTGAGGGTAATTAGTAGAGGTGGGCATAGATACATTTTTTTTACCGGCGTTAATCTCAAGTGAAAGTACAATTAGCTGTATACGCACAATTCTACTGTATTAATCACCCTGTCCTTGTCTCTGCAGGTTTTGAAGGACCTCACTGTGAGATTGATGTGAATGAATGTGCCAGTTCCCCTTGCCTCAACAACGGCAAGTGCCTGGACCAGGTCAGCCGCTTTGTCTGTGAATGCCCTCAAGGTGAGAAAAACACACACACCCTTGTACCATCCTTCATCATCTGTCCGTTATAAAGTTATAAGCACTAGATTGATTACATTGTGTAGACAAACCTAGGCATATGCTTTTTATAGTGGATACTTTTATACTAGAGCTAATCATGACTAACACTGCAAAGAAACATTTGAAGGCAATAGTGACACCAATCTTTAAATACTCACCTAAAACTTTCTCAACATGTTCAAAGCGCTTCCGCAACTTCATTAACGTGGCACACACAAACCTGTCAGAGCACTTTAGCATATGGTTTGTTACCACAAAGCTTCTCATGAGTTGCTAGAATCAGGAATCTAATCCAACCTCAGTCCTGCTTCAAACTGCTTTGTGACTACCAGCTCTGATGTCTGAAATGTTTCTTTAGCCACAGAGTCTCAAGGTTGTTTACCTGATGCTGTGGAGTTTTGACTGTAACCTTTTTTTGTGTCTATTAGGCTTCAGTGGAGAGATGTGTCAGGTGGATATTGATGAATGTGCCAGCACTCCCTGTCAGAACGGAGCCAAATGCATCGACCGGCCCAACGGCTATGAGTGCGAGTGTGCAGAAGGTACAGAATCTAGAAGCATGTGTCCTGAATTACATATAGCAGAGTGCAAGGCCACTGCTGAACCACGTACTCTGTTCCAAAGCCATTTGAATCTTTGTACACCTGCTATTCTATTCTCTGTGCCGTAGGCTTATAGAAGATTTTTCTTCTTTAAGAGTAAATGTGCTGATCTAGTGGATCTGATTTTCCTTTATTTTAAAGTTGACTGTGTTTCTTTACCGTGCATATCTCTCCAGGTTTTACAGGCCCTCTGTGTGAAGAGAATATTGATGACTGTCACCCTAAGCCCTGCCATCATGGTGAATGTAAAGATGGCATTGCCACATTTACATGCAAGTGTTACTTAGGGTACATGGGTCGTATCTGCAGTGAGCAGATTAAAGAGTGCCACAGTGACCCCTGCCAAAATGGAGGCCGGTGTATTGACCTTGTTAATAAATATCAATGCATCTGCCAGCCTGGAACAAGTGGTAAGCCATGGCATAAGAATACACATATGTACACATACTCAATACACATTTGCACACGCTCCTTGACTGCTTGTCTTTTCAAAAGTGAGGCTTTCCCCTTTCTCACAAACTCCACATGTAGTTCATTGTTTGGTATCCCAGGACTAGTGGTAAATTTGCTTCATAATGAGCAAATATTAAACGGTCATAGGTAGAGACGGACCAGAATGGTAAATTAGTATTTTTGTGAAGTCTGTTCTCTGAAGTGATGTATTCTTATATCTAAGAACAATTTGATACTCTCGAATACCTGTGCACAGTGAAGAGCCTGCAGTTTGCTCCAGTAAGGGAAACTGACCAGCCAGAAAATTTTGCATTGATCAGATGTTAGAGGGCTCTTCTGCGTCCAAAATGAACAAGGTTCATATGCAGCGTCAGTGCAAAACGCACAAACAGTAGGCGTAAATGTTATGCTATACCCCTTGTCAAAATGACAAAAACACACCTCTGTGTTACCTGCCTGCCCCTAGATACTGTATAGAATTACCATTGAACTACCCACTTTGTTACATAAACCGCCTGCATAACTAATGGAAGCTTATAGACAATAGCTATTCTTCCATGAGTTAGGCTCATGAGTTAGCTTGCTCTGTGTGTGTGAGGCCTTAAACAGGCTGCTCAGGTCTTTCTGCTTAGATTTTGCTGAAGTGGATTAACTCTCTCTCTAGGTGTGAACTGTGAGATCAACCACGACGACTGCGCCAGTAACCCCTGCCGGCACGGCACATGCGAAGACGGAATCAATGAATACAAGTGTGTGTGTCAGCCTGGGTACACAGGTATGTACACACATGCCTTATGAAACAGTTTCACATATTAGCCATAGCTAAGATGCCATTAATTCCACTACTTTGGTGACAGAGTGTGAGAAAAATCCACATGGAATTTTCACATGGACTCTAATCACACTTTCTCTGTTTCTCTTTTCGAATCACTCTTTCCATCCACCTCCTCCTCTCTGCATTACCTCTCCACCCTCTCCCCTCTTGCTTTCACTCTCAGGTGACCGCTGTAGTCTGGAGATTAATGAGTGTGCATCTAACCCATGTCTCAGTGGTGGGACGTGTGTGGATAAACTGAATGAGTTTCAGTGCCTGTGCCCAGCTGGCACTCATGGGCTGCTTTGCCACTCTGGTGTAGACCACTGCGCCCCTCGACCCTGCATTCACGGAGAGTGTGTAGAGGAACAAAACGGGTATCTACTTCAGTTTTCAATTTCAATCACATCGGTTTTGATGACCTGCAGTGTCCTAGATGTTTGTGTTCTTGAGATCGTGTGTGCAATACTTATTTCTCACAGCATGATGTGCTGTACCATTTCTGTTGATATTTGTATCAGTTTATATAGTTATTAGTGCTGGGCCGTCACCTTGATATTTCAGTGACTTGTCCGGCTCGCGCACGTTTTAAACTTGTCTCGGTCTCTCTGTCGGGGGAGGGGGAGGGGTGTTATGAGATTAATGTCGTTAAAAAAATTAATCTATGCCCACCTCTAATAGTTATGAATGCATACTTCTTTGTTTAGAAAATACAAAACCAAAAGACAATGTATGACCTGATGGTATATTAAATACCAAAACTAGTGTTTGAGTACTTGTTTCCCCTCGCAGTATAGGGATGGGATTACACTGTTGAGCAAGAGTTTCTTGTGAAATGAGCTAAATTAGGTTTGTCTGTGTAGGTACCACTGTGAGTGCGAAGCTGGTTTTGAGGGTCAGAACTGCGAGATGGAGAAGAATGAGTGTGAGTCTAACCCTTGCCAGAATGGAGGAGCCTGCTTGGACCGGCTGAACATCTACAGCTGCAAGTGCGCACGGGGATATGACGGTAAGTGTGTGTGTTTGCTTGCTTGAACACGTTTTGATGACAAATGTGTAAGAATAGGCCCTTTTATATGATTCCGATATGCTATTTAAAAAGGTTCTCTCTCTCTCTCATTCCCTTTCTCTCTCTAACTTGTTATCTCTCGCTGTCCCCCTCTGTCTTCCTCTCTCTCACCCTCTCACAGGTATGAACTGTGAAAAAAATATTGATGAGTGTATATCTAATCCGTGTCTGAATCAAGGCACCTGTATTGATGGGGTCAACGGCTACACCTGCCAGTGCACTTTGCCTTTCACAGGTACAGCACACACACGCTCCCTTTCCCTGACTTACCAGCTCCTGAAGAAGTTTGAGAGAGGTTTAAAAGTTTGGCTAAATGCTGAACAATTACAGGATTTTAACTCAAATCTGATGCTAAGAAAATTCAGACAAATTACTGGCACTTTTACAAAAATAGCATTGTACAAGGCCTGTACATGGTCTTTGAATAAAACTGTATATGTAGTAGAGAATGATTTGATCTCTTAGAGCTTTAATATATATGTATGTTTCAGGTGTGATATTCAGATTCGTGTGTCATGTGTTGAAATGAGCTAAAACACATTGAAACCAATTCTATTTTAGCTCAGTCTTAAATGTAAACTCATATTTGTAAACTCTTAATTTATTAAGCTCTTTCATCTAAGCTCCTTGGCCTCCCTGCCCTGAGCAGATGCATTTGGATGTTTCTTTTGGTTTACTAATGGTGGTTTCTAAAGAGACATATCTGTATTACAGTTGCACATTTCAATACACTTGTTCCATATACTTTGATATTGTACTAAAGTAAGTAGTCACTCACCCATTCACTCTCTTTTTCACATACAGGGAGGTACTGTGAGGAGGAGTTGATGCCATGTGCGTCTCAGCCATGTCAGAAAGGAGGTCTGTGTCAGCCATTACTCGGTTACACTTCCTACACATGCAGGTGTCCCAGTGAATGGCAGGGTGAGTCTGCTGATTGTTCATCTACATGTGTGCATGTGTGTATTTTTTCTGCTGAAATGTTGCTCTGGTCTATATAACTGCTCTCTTGTTATAGAGGTTAAAATATAAATGTAATTTATACAATTTAAGTAGATACATAAGTCCCATAGTGTTGCTGTTGTTACACAACCTTGTAAAAAATCTATTTTGTTGTTTTATATAATTTGTGTATAACTAATATAACCAGCAGCTCTTCACATTGCATTAACATTTCATCAAGAATGGAGCAAAGTGTCCAGGATTATTTTTTGACATTAACTTCCATTATAAGTATTGTTTTTCCTTTTTTCTGCAGTTTGCTGAAGTTATAAAATGTAGTTCTGACAGTGATAATACATAAGCATTTATATGTAATAGTGATTTGTTCTTAATGTTTTATAATGTGTGTTGTAATGTTTTAGCTAAATTTACACTACTGTGTGTGCTCATGCACGTTTGTGTGCACGTAGGAGCCCAGTGTACAGAGGATGTGGATGAATGCCGGAAGAGTCCATGTCAGAATGGAGCTCGGTGTGTGAACAAGCAGGGCACCTATGAGTGTCAGTGCCAAGCAGGCTACAATGGTGTGAACTGCCAAAACAACATTGACGACTGCAGCTCCAGTGAGTGCACACACCTCTGTTACAAAAACACACGTTCACAGATGCTACCTCAGTCTTAGAGTTAGACTCCATGATCAAGGCTGTTTAGTTCAGGATTATTAGTGTCCAGGGAAAGTCCATGTCTGGTCTTCCAGGTGTCCTTTGATATAACAATCTCATTAATGCTATTAAGTCTGTTTTGGTTTTTATTTGCCTGCTTTTGCCATTTCTCTTTTGCTATGCAAATTTTCATAGCTGAACATCAGCACCTATTCAACATTTTCTTTTAGCCAAAACAGTGCTGTCAAAGGTGACATTCAGTCACCAATGTTCACCAGTGACTTGACAGTGTCCCCTGGGTGTGTTTTCAGATCCCTGTATCAACGGTGGTGCATGTATGGATAAGGTGGGCCGTTTTTCATGCAAATGCAGACCAGGATTTTACGGTGAGCGATGTGAGATGGAGGTGAATGAGTGTGAAAGCTCCCCCTGCAGGCATGGAGGAACCTGCACCGATTATGTCAACAGCTACACGTGCCAGTGTCCGCCTGGCTTCAACGGCATCAACTGTGAACGCAACATTCCTGAATGCACTGAAACGTAATTGACACTGTCACTAAAAGATCTATTTATATTTTAAATTGTTGGCATTCATTTGTTCAGTTAAAATTGTAGAAGCAAGGTATGAATGTTCACAAGCCTTTTATCATGTTTCCAAGCACAACATTTAAGTGTAGTCTGCTTTTACTGTCTGTATTATTTTAGCTTTTAGGATATTAACTATCATAGAATGAATTAGAAGTTAATACTTTAAACTCAAAATACTTCACAGACTATATAAATGGCTAATAATTGCTGTCTGTTTTTTTTCTGATATTAGAAGTAGGCCTTAATGATAACGACAAAAAAGTCAGATATTTTTTCTATATCAAACTTGCATGTTTCAGGTATTTTTGAAGATTTTGAAACCATTTTGTTCTGTGACATTTGTTGAACTTTCCACTCTCTCTGCAGCTCTTGTCTGAATAATGGGACCTGTGTGGATGGTATAAACAGTTTTTCATGCCGTTGCCGTCCTGGTTTCACTGGCCCGTTCTGTCAGTATGAGATTAATGAGTGTGAATCTCAGCCCTGCAAGAATGGAGGCACCTGCACAGATGGCCTTGGTACCTACCACTGCACCTGCCCAATGGAGTACAATGGCCGCAATTGCCAGGTACACACACACATTGTACCCTCAACTCAACTACTGTTCTGTTGCTTATATCATATGTACCCTTACATGTGCACAAACACATCTGTTCATGATACACTTTGGCACATGGTACACTGCTTCTTATGGCTATATGCACATACAGACACAGTTGTGCTGTTTATGCCTCATACAAACTCATGCTTCCTGTTCTCTTACTGGTCCATTTATGTACACACTATGTATACATTTTGTGGCCCACAAGCAACCAGACTTATATTTACCTGATTCAGTTTTGTGCTCCCATGGTCATGGAATCAGTAATGTCTGTTCAGTAATGAAGTTGTTCAGTAATGTCTTGCCCTTACAGATCCATTTTAGAAATCACTTGTCAGCATCATCCATTTTTAAGTTAGAGGTGTTATGTTTTCATCAGGACTGATTTGTGTTTTTTCTGTTGTAGTCTCTGACTGATCTGTGCAGAAACCTCAAGTGCAAGAACGAAGGTGAATGTGTCCAGCAGGAGACCACATGGCACTGCAAATGCCGCCATGGCTGGACTGGACTTTACTGTGATATCCCGGACGAGTCCTGCAAGAACGCTGCAGAGAGAAAGGGTGAGCTAGATACTCAAGCAAATATCATTGTTTGTGTGCTTGAATATATTTGATTTCTAATGTATCTGTGTGTTTCAGGTGTCTCAGTAGAACGGGTATGTCAACATGGTGGCCTGTGTGTGGACACAGAGAATTCACATGAATGTTCGTGCCAACCAGGCTGGGGTGGCAGCTACTGTGAGAACGAAATCGATGAATGTTTGTCCAGTCCCTGCAGAAATGGAGGAACCTGTGAAGACTACCAAGGTGGCTACAACTGCCAGGTAAAGGCGGATTAACACTGGAGAGTAATGTTAATGTTAACACTGGGAAGTACCAGCACTGTCATACTACAGTGTAGCACTTGGTTAACACTTCAGTAAGACAAAGCAGCATTTATCAAGTAGGAAGGGGATTAAACATGCATGAAACTTGCGTGAATAAATGCTTATTAGAAGGTTTCACATAATTGATCAGACAGTCGTTGGTTCAAATCTCAAGACTGCTAGTAGCACTTGAGCAAGGTACCTGGCTGCCAGCTGCTTTACTGGGTGAATGCGTTAAATGCAGAGGAAGGGTTTCATGCTGTTCAATTTCAATTTTCAATTTTATTTATATAGCGCTTTTAACAATGGTCATTGTCACAAAGCAGCTTTACAAAATGAAATAAATGTGAAATAAATGTGTGTGTTCACACTGTGTGCTGTGCTGTGTTCATGTATGGCAAACTAGTCTTACTCTTTCTCTCTCTCAGTGTAAGGCAGGTTATCAGGGAGTGAACTGTGAATATGATGTTAATGAATGCCAGTCAAACCCCTGTCACAATGGCGGCACCTGCATCAACCTGGTCAACCACTTCTCCTGCTCATGCCCTCATGGCACCAAAGGTAAGACCAACGGGTCAAATACTATCTGTAATCACTTTTTTATTTAGGAATAATGTGTACAGTGAAAAGCACACAAGTTAAGTTTTATTCAGACCTGTTCATTCATTGACACCTGTTAAGCTGCAGAGCACTAGCACAATGTTAGAATCATGGTATACGTTAATCGGCAACCCCTCTCTCTCGTACTCTCACAACCAGGCCTGCAGTGTGAAGTAAACGTGGATGAGTGTTCGCCTGAATTTGGCCCTCGTTGTCTGAACCGTGGTCATTGTGTCGATGGTATTGGTCGTTACACTTGTGTGTGTCCACCCGGATTCACCGGTGATCACTGCGAGGGTGATATTAATGAATGCCTCTCTTCACCCTGCAATCCTCAAGGTAGCATTGACTGCGTTCCGCTGGCCAATGACTATCAGTGCCGTTGTCGTCTTGGTTACACAGGTGAGCTTTATCACAAAATTGCAAACTAGCTGCACGCTAAACATTAGTGCTTCTTTAGTGCAGAACAAAAGAAGTAAGTTCAGTCACCAAACACGTCTACACTGATTAGCTACATTTTACGTTTATTCTATACATTAGAGTGAGCTTAAATTAAATGTGAACAACACTGATGAGCCTATTTTTAATGTCTTAGTGAGTTTTTTGTCTCCCATGTGCCAAACTACCAGTGATAACTTTATCTGACAAAGGTGCTTAGCTATAGGTGGCGATAGGTGCATAATCCTTATCTACTGTTACTGACGTATAATCAGAACCAGAAATAGGCTTGTGTCTTGTGTCCTGCAGGTCGTCGCTGTGAATCGATGGTGGATCTGTGTCAGTCAAAGCCTTGTCATAATGCAGGAAAATGCTTTATGAACATGAGCTCTGTCCATGGATACAGCTGTACCTGTCTCCCTGTAAGTTTACTAATGTATCTGTCTGTGTGTGCGTTTCCATTTGGATTCTCCCCTACAGGTTTACTTTTTTCCTCTCTTAATTTTACTTAACCTTCTGCTTGCCTAAAATGACTTCTGAATGATGTAAATGTTATAGTTGTGAAATAATGCTCCAATCAGTGAAAAGAATAAGCTGCAATCACATTGGACATTTGCAGTTTGCAAAATGGGTGTGCCCAAGGCTGGTGACCGAATCCTCCATGCAGTTAATAGGGTAGCTGTCTTGCTGACCATAAACAGCAATAACACAAAAGTGAGCATAGCATGATCACATATACACTTACATACTTTGGGGGGACAGCGCTGCACACTATTCTGCTGCAAAAAATGTTGATAACTGGCATAGTTGGCAGAAGTGACAGCAAAAATGTTAATATTGTATTACCATTAACAGTAAAAACACAGATCTGAACATAATCATATCAGGGCATACGTGTCTCAGATCGAACTTGCCCACATAAAACTTGTTTGCCCAGGAACTGCAAATTAACCATGTTCAAAATTTCTTCAATGTAGGAAAAACAAAAAACTGGTCCTTTTTTCTGCCCTGTTCGTTTTTGTGCTCTATAATAAACGCATGCTTCTTGTTTCTCAGCTTCTTCCCTAACTGCTACTCATTCTCTCCCTTTCTTCATGCCTGCGCTAAAAGGACAGTGCCAGTTCAGGTATGCTTAACATAAGTAGAGCTCAGAGTTTGACTCTTCTCTCCTGTTTTGTTGCAGTGTGACCAGCAATCAATGAGCTCACTGTCAGTGAGCTTGGTTTTCTAATGCTGTGAAGCTGAACCAATACAATTTAACAAACACCTCCACCTCCGTATCTTAATTATTTATTATTTTCTTAATCGTTCCACTAAGGCATGTTTAGTTTTTACACAGAAAAGATGGTTAATCCTTTTTGTAAATGGTAAATCAGGGATGGTAAAAGTACAGAGTACATAATACTCATGTTGCTAACCATAAATGAAAGCCATTAAGTACTGATAAGATAATGTAAATGGTCTCGTGACTAGTAAATACCATACATTAAGTATATTAAAATGTATGATTGAACTGTGCCTTTAAGTGAAAATATAGCTTGCTTAGTTGTTTTAGTTTTTTACATTAATCTTTGACAACTCAAGCTCTGATCACCCTCTACCTAATCCAGACTCCACCTGATTCCTAAAACCCCTTTCCTCAAAACTCTTAACGTTTTGTTCTATTTAAGACTATTAAACACTAAAAATGTACTTGCCAGACATTATTGTTGGAGATTGTTATAACCATTCTATTGCACAGCAGTATTCTTTGCTTATTCTCTGTCCTGCAGCAACACAGTGCACTATCGCTCCTCATCTTCCACAGCAGTGCAGGCACAGATGTGGTGTTGTGGCTAATAGACAATGCTAATGTATAATGTACTAAATGTATCCACTATAAATTATTTCAAGAAGAAATCTTCCAAAATAATGCTTAGGTACAGGAGCAAAGTACAGTTTCTCAGTATTTTAAATGTATATCATCAGTGTAAGACCTAGCTGGGCTTCTGTTTCCTGTGGTGCTGGTTCTTATGTCTTATGGTTGCTATTTCTGTGTGTTTCTCACAGGGCTACACTGGCTTTAACTGTGGTGACATCGAGGGCTACACTTGCTCGACCCTGCGATGTCAGAACGGTGGGCGATGCCAGGAGTTGTCATCCGGCCACCCGCAGTGCCAATGTTTACCGGGCTTTTCAGGAGCGCACTGTGAAATCTCCCCTTGCCAGTGCCAAAATGGAGGCATGTGTATTAAGGACCCCCACAACCCTTTCGCTACTGCCTGCCATTGTCATGAAGGCTACACTGGAAGACACTGCGAGAATCTCATAAAAGCCCCACCTACTTCCTCCTGCCCATATGTGGAGTGTGAGGAGCGTGCACGTGATGGGGTCTGTGACCCACAGTGTAAGAATCAGGAGTGTGAGTGGGATGGGGGTGACTGTACACTGCGCTGGCTCCGGCCATGGGAAAACTGCACAGCCCAAGTGCGTTGCTGGGAGCTTTTCCGTAACGGACGCTGCGACCCAGAGTGTGATAACCCACACTGTCTCTTTGACAGCTTTGAGTGCCAGAATGGATATCCGTCCACGCCCACCGTCTGCAAGTAGGTACCAGAGCATCTCAGACCTCCCACAAAGGAGTGATGATTATATATGCTAAAATGGAACAAATTGTATGCCAAAATATAAATAAAAGTAGTTTCACTGGGGTCACCGTCAAATGTGGGTAATGAGTCAGTAGTGGTTTGTACTTGGTGATATAATGCGTATACACAAGGAGCAGGAATGTGTTCATACTAATGACAGCATCATAAAACTATTTCTCTATCTCTCTCTTGCGCTCTCTCTCCCTCTCCCTCTGTCCCTGTCCCAATCTCCCTGTCTCTCTCAATAGATATGAAAAATACTGTATGGATCACTATGATAATGACTACTGTAATCAGGGCTGTAACAACGAAGAGTGTGGCTGGGATGGTTTGGACTGTTCCAGAGACACTCCGCCACAATTAGCTGATGGGACGTTGGTCATTGTAGTGCTGCTACAGCCTGCAGAGCTAGAAGAGGATATGAAGGGTTTCCTGCGCTCGTTGGGGACACTCCTGCATACTAATCTGCGCGTCAAACTGGATGAAAATGAGAAACCGATGGTGTACCCATACTACAGGAATGAGCAGCAGGCACACTCTGGCTCTGCCAACATGAAGCGGGGAAAGCGGGAGCAGGATAGGGAAGTTGTTGGGTAAGTCTGTCATAACTACCAACTTTGTAATTTAGCTGTTCTTATTTATACTGTTTGGAAAAGCCAGTTACCTGTTACTTTGTGTAGATCTTTCAGTAGAAGCTAAGAGATTGTTTGGAACAGAAGCCTTGTTTGTTATATCTATAGATGTTGAACAGAACATTTTACCCTTCTACCCAGTTACCAGCCTCTAAGATATAAGGGTACTATACAACAGCAACAGTCTGAATGGTTAATATTCACATACATGAAATTGAGGGGAGCATATAATGAACTGTCTAGTCATAGATATGTAAACATTAATATTCATTATTAAATAAGGTTTATATTTGATGTGCTTAGTATATTATGATTCTACAGAGCTCTGATTATAAAGTATTTGTCATCTACAGAGCATAGAGTAGTTTTGCTCAGATAAATAAATGTTTTCTAAAAGACCTGCCATGTTACTCCAAACAGTAAACCCCAAAAATTACAACCTAATGAAAAACCCAATACTGTACACATGAGTGCATGCATAACATAAGCCCTGCTCTCCTTACTGACCATTTTACTGTAACACAAGTGCACAAACGCACAGTTCTCGTCACTGACGGTGGTTTTCAAGATACATTTCTTTTCGGGAGGTAGTGAAGAATGTGTTTTTGTGGTTTAATAAAGCAGTGTACCTGTTGCTATATGTATCTTTTTCCCCCCCAGGTCAAAGGTGTATCTGGAGATTGATAATCGCGAGTGTAAGCAGAGCTGTTTCTCCAGTACTGATTTGGCCGCCTCATTTCTTGCTGCAGAATTTCTCAAAGTAGAACTGCCCTATCCTGTCTTTTCTGTGGACAGTAAGTCAGGACCAGTTCAAATCTCTCACACTCATCCATAAGTTTCCAAAACTCATTGATTAATCAGGCAGTGTTCTTTTACCTTGGCACACTTGTTTTTTTTATTGAAAAAAAACCCCTCATTGATCTCTTTCAGGTGATCCAACCAGGGATCCGTCTCTACCACCTCTTCTCTACCTGGTTGCTGTTGCAGCAGCCATCATCTTACTGATCCTGGTGTTGGGTGTTTTGGCTGCCAAGAGAAAACGTAAGCATGGTATTCTCTGGCTGCCCGACGGCTTCCTGGCCAAGAAGGACAGCAAGCGGCGTGAGCCGGTTGGCCAGGATGACTTTGGCTTGAAGTGAGTCGGAACTGCAGTGTAGAAGAGTTTTAAATAGCTATCGGAAATACCATACTTGACTTGATGTGCTTTAGAGTTCTGTTCCTTTTTCACAATCAGTCCAATTTCTCTCAGAAACTTGCAGAAACCACAGGATGGGGGGCTAATGGATGGCAGTGCTGGTCATCACTGGCCAGAGGAGGAACATCTGCCTAAGAAGCCAAGGGTGAGAAATACAGACATCCACACATACAGTACATCCACATGCACACATATTTTCTCGTATGCTTCTGTTTCAGGTCAGGCAGGCAGGCATAAATTTTCTTCCGTTTTTTTGATGCTGTTATATGAATATAAAATCATCACAACGTGTTTTAACAAGTACATTCCCTTTACATTGGGTGATGATATGAGAAAGATTAGTAAGACTACGTTGAACTAAATTTCTTTAGATTTGTGTAACTTTAAAAACATTTAATGTTGTGAAATATGAGGCTTTCATATGAGACTTTAGAGTAAAAAAAAAAAAAAAAACATGACCAATGGGCAATATCTTTCCCCCCTTTTCTCTTTGTTTCTTAGATGGAGGATAAGCCGTTATTACCGGTAGGAGTGGATGCTGGAGTGGATCGTCGGGAATGGACTTTGCAACACCGTAAAGCTGCTGACATCACACTGACCCCACCGCAAGCAGACATAGACATAGACATGGACTGTCTGGACGTCAACGTGAAAGGGCCTGGTAATAAAGGCTTCACATCAGCTCACTTAAAGCTTTACTTTGTGGCAGAATATAACTTTTCTTTCTTTCTGTTAAACCTCTACCTTGGATTTTTTAATTATTTAGTTCATTTGCTTTTTGTAAGACAAAATTTGTCTTGATAAGACCAAAATATGCACTCACAATATGCTTAATCGTTGATTTACTGTAACAGTGAGTCATCAACAAGCTCAAGACAAAAAAGAAAATGAAAATTAAAAAGATAGCGATTTTAATAGTTAAGGTTATTTCTAACAAACATTCTACAGGGGTGTAATTCAACTACAGCTTAGAAAAAAGAAAACTTGAGCGTGGACATATTGCAGCAAATCACAGCATGTTTTGCACCATGTATTTTCACCTATGTACATCTGACTCAGAGAGTTTAAGAAGCTTTAAGCATGCTTAGGCTTGTGCAGCAGATTTGTACATAACAAAAACAATGTGTGTGACATGCACTGATTGGACAAGAAACTAACAAAATAGACAGTACATTGGGGACCTCAGTGGTGGGAGTGTTCAGACACACTGCAGTTTCTGTTTGACTTGTATTTGTTTAACAGTCTGTTTAAGTCTGTAATACACTCACTCTCTCTCTCTCTGGTTCTTCTTCTCTCTTCTCTCTCTCGCTTCTATCTCTTTCTCTCACCCAGATGGATTCACACCACTGATGCTGGCTTCTCTGCGGAATGGAGGAAGTCCTGAATGTAACAGTATTTTAGCCGAGGATGAGGACGAGAGTGGTGTAGATGAACCCGGAACCAACATCATCACGGACCTCATTGCACAGGGTGCCACACTCAATGCCCAGACTGACCGCACGGGTGAAACCGCTCTCCACCTGGCTGCCCGCTATGCCCGCGCTGATGCTGCCAAGAGGCTGCTGGATGCTGGTGCTGATCCCAATGCTCATGACAACATGGGCCGCACACCCCTCCATGCTGCGGTGGCTGCAGATGCACAAGGAGTGTTCCAGGTGAGAGAGAGAGAGAGAGAACTAAATATTCCTGTCTTGAAGGAAAGGACACACAAATGCCTTTGCACACAACCTTCATAACATATAGTTAAAAACAATCCAGTCATTTAGAGCTGACCTATATCCCGATGTTGTCCTACATAAGGTATAGCTTTTGTTCACTGTATGTCCAAAAGTGTGCAGACACACTTTCTAAATGGTGCACCCATTTTATTTGCACATAGTAAGTAGTAACCCATGGTTTCAGAAGCTCTGCATTTGTAGTGGTATTCAAGCTTTATATTAAAATTATTTTTAATCCTTTTGATTATGGGTCCTTTTGATTTGTGACCTGCCTTACAGAACTAACAAAGTTGTAAACTCCTTTTACTGGAATTCTACTCTCCATTTTCCTGAATAGAAAGGAAGAGCGGGATTATACATATTTTTGCGTGCCAAAGTGAATTTTATTTGTAGTAGATACATAAGTCAAGTCAAGTCAAGTAGATTTTTATTGTCATTTCTACCATATACACAGTACATAGTAAAAATGAAACAACGTTCCTCCAGGAGAAGAACAGAACACAAGTGCAAGACAGGACAGAGCAAGAGCAACCAAACCCCTAAACGAGAAATGACAAGACAATGTGTAGTGCAAATGACAATGGCTACATTGAGGATAAGTACAGTATTTGACCAGTACTGTAATTTAGCAGCTGGGATGTGCAAGAATGCAAATGTGCAAGAGAATGCAGGACATCAATAAACAAATATGTGCAATTAAAAACAGCAATTTAAAATGGCAATAAATATGATTGTGCGGTTAGTAACATAAAAAAAAAAACAGAGTCATGTGTTTTTACAGAATGTGTGATATGAAAGGAGTATTTTAACTGATGATTAAAGTCTGGTTAAGGAGTCTGATGGCCTGAGGGAAGAAACTGTGCCCCATTCTAGTAGTGCTACGGTAACTTTTACCAGACAGGAGGAGGGAGAAGAGTGTGTGTGAGGAGTGGGTGGGGTCATCCACAATGCTGGTGGCTTTGCGGATGTAGTGTGTGAGTAAATGTCTCTGACAGAGGGGAGAGAGACTCCAGTGATGATCTCAGCTGTTCCCACAACCCTCTGTAGGGTCTTCCGGTCTGAAACATTGCATTAAAAGAAGCTAATTTAATAACATTTGTTCTTCCTTTGCATACTGCATGCTTTCACTTTTTATTTAGCCTGCATGTCATGACATTATACAGCCATGGGGAAAAAAATAAGAGACCTCTTCTTCCTTTTTTCCTGTTGACTATTGCATTGTGAGCTGTGTTAAAAAAAAAAAAAAAGGTATAATAAATATTGTTTGGAATTTTGAATCATGTGGTCAGTAGTGTATAAAAGAATAATGACCTGCACATGAGCTGCAGTCTCTTATTTTTTTCATTGCACACATTTTGACACACTCATTTATTTTCTCTTACTTTTTTCAGATCTTAATCCGTAACCGGGCCACAGAGCTGGATGCCCGGATGAATGATGGGACCACTCCTCTCATCCTGTCAGCCAGACTGGCTGTTGAGGGCATGGTGGAGGAGTTAGTGCACTGTCATGCCGATGTCAATGCTGTGGATGACCATGGTGAGACCAACGCTCATGCACTTATTAAATTATTAAATTACAATTTATTGAGAGTTTCACATTTAAATCTAACTGACAGTCGCTGTGTGTCTTGGAGGAGATTTTTGTGTCATACAAAGTGTGACTTTATAGTACTCATATAATACTCATTTGTACTGTACAGTTTACACTGAACTCCGCTACATTCTGCAGTGCTAGAATGTAAAGTAACAATATTACCCCTGTATAGACTGTACTGTAATTCATGCATAGACTGTTTCTTTGATATAAGCAGGAAAATACAGTAATAAATGAATTTAATTTACTGTAATAAAGAACAGGGCTTTCAGAAGAACAAAACAAAAAACATGAGAACAATTGTGACAGTTCACAGGGGAAATTCTGGACTGCAGCTGTGTCAAAGAGGAGCAGCCAATCAGCAGTAAGGAGAAATAAACAACGTTCTCGGATTGGCTGCTTTCAAACCTCACGCCTCTGTGTACAGCAATTTCATCATCCCAAAACACGCTTTCTTTATGTGTCTCTTCACAGAACCAAACAAATGTATAATTATATTTTATATGGAAATACTTAATTTACGTTAAGGGGCATGACGGACGAGGCCCAGACGTTGCAAAAGGGAAAAATTGCAGAGGATATCTGCAGTTTCCGCGTTAGTGCAAGGGTTTTAGCAAACAATTATTAGTTCGGTTCTCAGCAAAAATCCACATTGGACTGATCATTGGTGATCCGCATTAAAGTGGGGATTTACTATATGTTAAACCTATACTAAAATAAGATTTTTGTCAGAAAGCTCTATATTTATATGATAATTGTGCATTTCACTCTTTACTTTGGCGTTTCTAATTCCCCCATATTTTCTGCACCCGTTTAGGTAAGTCTGCTTTGCACTGGGCTGCTGCTGTCAATAACGTGGAAGCCACACTGGTTTTGCTGAAAAATGGAGCCAATCGAGACATGCAGGACAACAAGGTGAGTGTCCTAGTTATTGCTTTGATGGCTGATTAATAATTGAGATGTATTGATAAACTCAGCCCAAAATTTTATTAAATGTATAGTGCCGGGTAGACATGTCAATATTCTCAAAACGCTTTGAATAAAATGACTGCTTTCATTTGTTACTGGATCTACTAATGAGTCTAGAGCAGGAAGGCAGGTGTGGTACATGACATGTTGAACTGTTGTTGGTTTGATGCTGACTGGTTGCATATGTTCATCAAACAGCGTAGTAACTATAGATATTACAAATAAAGCACTGCCAGGAAAAGGTACTGTACTGGTACCTGGTAACTCCAGGTAAAATTTTGTTTACAACGTGAGGATAAATTCTGCCTGGAACAGACCTATGTGTAAATAGCTATACATTTTTAATTAAAAAAAACCCCAACATATAATGTGTGTAAAATCTGTTGTACTGACCAGTTACATTACAATAGTTTTCCCAGGGGTGATGGGCATATTTGTACCTTGTTCGAGCTTAACCTTTAAAATAGATAAAAATAAATTCACATTTAAGGTGTATGGAGTCAGTGCAACTCCATTAATTGTGTTGGTTGTCTGAAAGAAACTTTTTTTCAGGGTAGAATGTATAGCATGAGTACAGTATTCCCTATGATTCTCCACAGAGCACCTTGTCATGTTTTTGCAGTGCAGTACCAGTGGGTTTTTTTTATTACATTGTTGCATCCCTATTAATTGTAACATATTCTAGTAATACTTAAATGGTATTTATTTGGCTGTGTTCATCTTGCATTTGTTATTATCTTGCTGTCCTTTTCTGGTGAAGTAGTTTGGGCCATGTGTTTTTGTTTGTGGTACCAGTCTAGAATTGTTTATAAAGCCTGATTCATATTTAGCAATGTGAGTTTTGTCTGTACTGACTGCAGTGTGTAGGTGATGAGAATGTTTAGGTGAGCAGATGAGTCATTCGGGCTGTGTTAAAGCTTGAATAAGTGCTTACATGGCTAATTGCTTTAGCCTAATCAGAATCGGAACTGGGTTTTATTGATACGTTTTACAAGAAGGAAAAAAGAAGAATCATACTTGGTATAATAGTGCAGCTGCAGTAAGATCATTTAAAAAAATAAATGCAATAGAAATGTAATTTAAACTAATGAGCAGTGTTTAACAATTAAATAACAAGCCTAGATTTAATGAAGATCTTTTTTTCTGCAGGAGGAAACCCCATTGTTCCTAGCAGCAAGGGAGGGAAGTTTTGAAGCAGCTCAAGTCCTTCTGGACCACTACTCCAACCGAGACATCACTGACCACCTGGACAGGCTACCCCGTGACACTGCCCAGGAGCGCATGCACCACGACATTGTCCGTCTGCTTGACCAGTACAACCTGGTGCACAGCCCTCACTCTGGACCCAACCACATGGGCAACGGCGGAGGAGGCCATTCTTCCATGGTCTGTGGAAGTAATGGGGGTGGGTTTATCGGCATGCGACCAGGGCCGCAAGGCAAGAAGAACCGTCGTGGTGGTGGCAAAATGGGTGGGGCTGGTGGGGGTGGGGCCAAAGACCTCAAGGATATGAAGGTCAAGCGGAGAAAGAAGCCAGCAGGAGGGGAGGTACCTGGAATGGTGACCGCGGTGGGAAGTGCAGCATCAGCCACTACAAGCGCTAGCACTAATGGAACCAAAGGAGCAGCTGGCACCGGTGGTCTTTCAGAGAGTTCAGTGACAATGTCTCCAGTGGACTCTTTGGAGTCTCCGCATTCGTACACTGTGGACACTGCAGGTGGGTCCAATGCTGCTAATTCACCTCCACTGATGACCAGCCCTTCAACGCGCCCCCTATTGCCACCGGTTAGCCACATGTTGGGCCAGCAGCCAGCCTGGGTGAATATGCCCAAGCATGGCTATAGTGGTCATATGTTCGGTCACATGCTCCCCCACCAGATGGCAACAGGGCACTCCGGCTTGCAGCAGCACCACAGTTCTGGCATGCTCACACCCATGAACGTCACCATGAGCCGGGAACAGCTTCCACCCATTGTCACCTTTCAGATGATGACAGCTGGTGGAGTCCAGGGGGGCATCCTGAAAACCAGCCAGCCGCAGGCAGTGCTGCAGGTGCAGGCTCCAGGGCAAAGCCAAGGCCAGAGCCACAGCCAGCAGGCTGCACACATGCACTGCAGTCAGGGTATGATGTACCCCATGTCAGAGGTTGGGCTACAGCACGGCATGCAGCATCCACTTCCTCATACACATGGTCACGCCCACAACCATGCTCATGGCCATGCCCTCCCACATGCTCACAGCCTGGGAGAAGGCCAGGTGCGACAGCAGGTGACGCCCTACCAGCAGCTACAAAGCCCAGTGGATAAATACCCAACGCCGCCCTCTCAGCATAGCTACACCACCCAAAACTCCGAAGGTACCCCGGGTCATCCTTCCCAGCCTGCCAATGAGCACCCCTACCTCACTCCATCACCTGAATCTCCGGACCCATGGTCCTCCTCATCGCCTCACTCCAACTCGGACTGGTCTGATGTCACCACCAGCCCCACTCCGCTTGGAAACCCACATGCACTGCCACGTCCCCACCACACACACATTCCTGAACAAGCACCGCTGTTGCAGCCTCCAGCACCACAGCCATCACAGCAGCAGCAGCAGCCAGCGCAGTCCTGTAGCAGTGTGTATGCATAGAACTGTTCACCACAGTCTGCCTGCTTCTGCTCAGTTCGTTCTGGTGGATCAAATACGCCAAGTGGGTTCTAACCTCAGTCCTGGAGTATCCCTGCACATGTTAAGTGTTTGAATAATATAACACAGTGGTTCTCATCTACAGTCCTGGGGTCCCTTGTGCTTCAAAGAATTCCCTGCCTTTCATCGAAAGCTGCCCAGCATATTGTTCATTCATTTTTACCACATTATTAAGTCTATGAGGGCTATGGTCACAATATGTTTGCAGGGGTTCTCTGGGTGTCGGTATTCTTTGAACATATAAGCCAGTCTTTAAACATAATACATAAGTGGTCCTTAAAGTTCATTTTTAAAGATTGGAAGGCATATCATAGTATAATTACAGTGTGTTTTTTGTCATATCATGCAGCCCTACTCCAAACACTTGATGCATCCCATTGGCTAAATACCAAACCCTTCATGATGGTGTTAGATGTGTTTGAGTGACTGGAGTTGAAAAAACACCCACTTCAGCTAACAAGGGGTTGTACATTAGCTGGACTAGGTTTTCACAGAAGCATCTTAACATGAAGATGATTCTTAAATGCCAGAGCAAGAATCACACAGAACACCCTCTATACTTGTTAACATCAACTTAACACTAGTGGCTTTTTGAAAAGTAGAACCAGATTGGTTGAATCAGATGTACTGAAGCAGGGTAAATGGCCAAATATGCAGGAGGACCAGGACTAGGAACCACTAAGCTATGCAGTTATTTGAGCCGTATCTAAAGGAGCTGATTGATTGACCGGTGCTTAGTCTCAATGGCGGTTGTTTCTCTCTGTCTCTCACTGCCTTCCATGTTCTTTTTACACTATGCACGCGGTTGTTTTTGATGTTTGTATGCAACCTGTACCCCTTTCCCACTCCGAATCATCTTCCTGCAACAACTCAAGGAATAGAGTTGTAGGAATATTGCTCAGTATCAATCAGAATTACAAAGACAACAGAATCCGACTGCCAAAATGGAGAGCTTTAAAAAAACAAAAACATAAGTGACATACCAGCTGGAAATTAAATAAAAAAATATCTGCCGCCTGGGACACACAAAGCTGCGTCACTTGTGGACAGTCTTTAAAGACCGGACAGGAAGCTGGACTTGAGTGCGTCTGTGTTATGGCAATCCCACTCTGTGGGAGAATTTATTCTATTTTTTTTTTTTTTTTTCCTCTTAAACTTTGAAGGAAATTTGTACTTGCATAGCCTGCAACCTTTCTTTACTGTTTTTTTTTTCTTCTCAATGTCCAAAGCTTAAGGAGGTACTTACTAACTTTTGCCTTGTTAATTTAAATGTTTTGTTTGTTTTTTGTTTTTGGAAGAATGGGTCATGGTCATGTTAAAGCTGTCTTCCCTGAGCTAAAACTGCCTTGAAGTGGCATGTTAATGGAGTGTTATTTTGTTTAGGTTTGCATAAGTGTGGTCCACACCCTTGTGGGATGTGTGTTAAGCTGGTTATATGGCACGCACACTGTAACACATGCAACAAACCCTCCATGTTGCTTTTGCTATTGTATAATCCTGAATTAGAATGTGGATAAATGAATCTTCCTTTTAATGTTACAGCGATATAGCTTCTGTATTTTAACTCCTTTTGAATGTCAACATCTTACATGCCCTAAGCTCCTGACAGTTACAGTGCTGGCCTTGGCCTTGGTTTTGGCTGCTTTGATGCCACAAAGCTTCTGGTGTAATTTCACTGTGGTACATAACAGTAAATTTGATCGTTCTCAATGTTCACAGGTCTGTGGTATTATGATTCTTTCTAGGAAAACGACTGCCTTGTGTTTGAAACATGCTGTACATGAGATGATGTCATCAGTTCTTACAACACACCAGTATGGTGGCTTTGAAAGTATGGTCATGTGTTAATGAAATATGAACGGCAGGAGCTGGTCAAAGATCATGTAGTGCTTGTAGTCTCCGTCAGTCTGTAAGGCAGAAAAATCATTAGGATCCTGTTACAAAACACAAGACTACATTTGCTAGGAGTTAGCATTGCACTTTCGAGGCCTATTTTTAAACGTCTCATTATAGGTGTATCTGTGGTGCTTAATGCAATCCAGGGTGGAAGAATTTAAGATCAAAGAGATTTCATCACTAGCTTGGTGTCCTCTGTTGACTTTCTGGTAATTTATGGAGTACAGTATTCTGTTGCCTTTGAAAAGTGTCAGATTAGCCATCTTGGAGTTGGTACAGTAAAACTTTCTTCCCAGTGCCTTTTGCAGAATAGTGTAATTGTTCCTGATTATATATACATATGAATATATAAAATATATACATATATTGTCCTGTTTTATATTATTACATTGTTAGTTCTGTATGTTTCCAAAGTTGTATCTTTTCACGTTTTAAATGATCTTAAACCTTGATTACAATTCTATGCCTACTTCTGTTTGAACTGCTTGGTGATATAGATGCTATGCCTTTTTGTATGATATTACTTTTTTATTTTTATTTTATTTTAATTTTTTTAACAGATTTATGAATCTGATTGTACAATCACACAATGATACTTTTACACATTATAGTTAATCAGTGGCATGAACACCAAATAACGGACTTTGACAACCCAAAGTATCTTTTTCTACCACAGTTTGTGTAGGGCTGGTAGTGCACAGGTTTGTATTTGTTTCTCCCTGTTCTCAGTCTTTCAGCATGTATAAGTACAAGATGATACACGCACACAGTCTTGTAGAATAAATAGTCTTCCTAGTTGCTTCTCATTTATGGTGAAAATATGCAGTATCCACTCATTTTGTTTGAGGGTTTTTATTTCTTTTTATGCAAAATGTCGCATTGTTACATGCACCCACTTTTTGGCACTTAATATGTCCATATTATGGGTATTAGTTTTTAATCAAAATGCGTTTTCCATGGCTTAATATCCAAACGAGGCTCAGAGAGCAGCATGTTTCCTTTTTTTTGAATGTTATGCAAGGCTGTTTTTCAAAGTGCTGTATATAGGTTTTTAATGCGTCATGTACTTTCTTTTCTTCAGCTCAGCTAATATACATCCTGTTGTTGCTAAATGAAGTATGTAGCCTTTTCTTGTTTGTAGAAGGATTTTTGTGAATAAAGAACAAACCACACATGAATGATGCCATTAGAGGCAAAAATACACAATAAAGGCAATGCTTTACAGATCTATTTGACTGTGTCCTGCTCTATGATCTAATTGTCATGTTTTAATTCGATATCCACAGCACTGTGTTTATGATGTTTAAAGACAATGAAGACTGCAATGAATGTCCATGACCAATTTTTTGGACACTATGTTGCTCTGTAGCCTAGCAACTAAAACTCTGAGGACAGAAGTTTAATGTACCCTGCATTTCAGATGTACATTTTATACACATACAACTGAAACTTTTTAGTGCAACCCATACCTATAAACCCCCACTTTAACACGGACCAGCAGTCGCAGGTGCAGTCCAACACGGATTTTTTTGTAGTATATTCTATATCCCATACCAGTGTTTATGTGCCCTAATTATCAAAATATGGCACGCTGCACTTCATCATGCATGTAAATACAATTGCACATGTACAATATACATTTAGATACGACAGCACAGTATACATTTACGTATGTCAATTGTGCACAATATTATCTTGCACAAATCACAATATGGTCTTTTGAGATGTACATTTGTTCTACATAATTTCACTTCTAATCTACCTCAGCTGTACTTTTTTTTTGTGTGTATATATATATTTACAGAATAAATAATATATTTTTCCTGTCTCTAAGTAAATCCTACGTTATCCATTTTGCAAATGTTTCAAGTTTCAAGTTTTTATTGTCATATACAGATAACAATGTAGCATTATTACTGTAATGAAATTCTTAGGCTTGTGTTCCCCCAACTTTACATAAATATATAGAAGTATAAAGATAAAAATAAAATAAAATGTATAAAGTAAACACATTTGACAATTTCATATATATATATATATATATGTATATATATATATATATATGTATACACACAATTGAGTATATATATATGGGAATGTAGTGTATATGTAAAATTTTGAAAATAGGTGTAATATTTAGAAAATAGCGTTTTTAAAGAGTGTTTAGTATTTACAGTATGGAAGTAGTATGGTATGGTAATAATACAGTATTAATAGAATGTCTAGTGCAAAATGTTGCAGTGAGGTTTTAAAGTGACGTTGTTTAAAGTGACAAAATGTGCACAGTCTTAGGTGTGATTTGGGATTCATTTCACTGCACGCTGTACTTGTATAACTGTGTATGTGACAAAGAAACTTGAATCCTGAATCTGGGTGCCTCTCAAACCACATGCTACCCTCAATAGTGCGCAGTAAATAGGACACTGATATTAGCAGTGCTCTCAGTAGTGCAGTATAAATCAGTATAGTGCGCGTGTGTGGGGTTTGAGACGCGCCCTGGTGTACACTGGTCCACGCCGGGCCAGCAGCAGGCGCCGCTGAGACAGACTGAATGAGGAAACAGTGTAGCCAGGCAGTCCCACAAGATGGCAAGGCTTCAGACAGACACTTGCAGATTTTTAAGGGAAGGTTTATCAGATCACTATGAATAAACGGAGCGCTCAGACGAGAAAAGGCAGATGAGCGGGGCAGGGGGAAGAGAATGGAAGAGTGTAGTGGGATATTGAAGCCCTGTTCGTTCACTGAGCCCTGCAGAGACAGGAGGACTCTCTCTCAACACTGCAGCTACAAGAATTAAACTAGCTTGTTCACACACTGAGACTCTTCTTTCCTACCCACGTCCTCTACCATCTCTGAGGTTTACTTCGTTTTACTTCGTTTTGGCTCTTTGTGTTCCTGACATCTGCTTTCTCCCGGATTCTTCAAACACTCTGGGCTTGTTTTGAAGGTAAGTCCAAAATTGTTATTGGGCAAAATACAGTATATATTTTTTTTACCTTTACCTCCTCATGCCTCCTTGTGGTTATATTATGAACTAGGTTGCAGGTTTGTGCTAATTCTTATCTTCCTATTCAGTATTAAAGTCAAGAAAACTTGATTGAGGAAATTGCTTATGTTGTGATTGACAAGAAAAATAAACTATGACGTATAAATAATTATATATTAAAAAAAAACCAAAGAACAAAAACCTCAATAGGAACTACACTATGATATAGACACAAATGCTGGGTATAAATACTATATAGAAGTAACTTACAGTTTAGTGAATTACTAAAGACACTGATGGTGGTTAGGAGTATGTCATTGCATGTAGACAAGTCGTATTGGCCTATGTAGGGATTTTTATAAAGCTTGTCAAAAAATGTGCTGCATGTATTGAAATATTTAAATAATGCAATAGTCTTTCCATGTGAATATCGCTACTTATCATTGCTTATTACTTGTATGCCCCTGATCTCTACTACGTGCAATAATGTACTTCTAACTACTATTCATGCTATTAGTAAATTACTTAACTGTCAGTTCTTTATTTATGGTATTTATACCTAGTGTTTGTGTATATAGCGTAGTGTATTGAATATAATTTTTTTCATATGTGTAGCACATTTTACAAGAAGTGCATAAAGACATTATTGAAAGCTGCTGTGTGAATAGTAAGTGGAGAATCTCTGGCCTGATGAAGAGCACAAGTAGCATACTATTGGAGACGATAAACAGAATACCAAATGTTCCATTGAGCATGTAGTTCTAGGTCTAGAGACTGAACATTATAATTCATATTTACCCCAAGTACCTGCATATTGCACCAATTTAGATGCAGAAACTATAGGTTGTGTCCCAGTAACACTCTAATTTTATTGAGAACTAAAATGGTTAGAAATGCATGCGGATATTAAGTGTAGAAATAGTTTCCAGCTCATGAAAAACACAAGTAACATTGAACCTGCTACACACACTAACAGATCTTGTTAAAAAGTTTCCTACTGCCTTTAACTGGTTACATTCAAAAACGTCTGGCCATGCCAGAGTTAATATCTGATGATTTGTCTAGGTGGCTGTGGGTGTGTATGGCCTTTGGCACAGTTCCTGTGTGGCCTCCCACCATTCAAACAAAGACTTGTACTCTCCAGCGCAGAACTATGACTTGGCTCACAGGAGCTGCAGGAACAGATATTGGGAAATAAGTGCTCAAAGTTCTCTTTGTATACTATGCAAAATGAGGAACATCGTCATAACCCCGCCAGAGGGACTTTTACATCCTGCTCCTTTATCCCTCTGTCCTGTTTCTTTTGTATTATAGTAGTTGAAGTTCTGTAGGTGCAGAGTGTGTAGAGATTTGGGGAATTGTTAGTGAGAAGACTTGAGTCAGGCACTTCTAGTTTAACTTCCGTTCTCTCTTGCAGCACATAGTGGTTGAGCCCGGGACCATGCTGTTGTAAAGTGCTTAAGTTCCTTTTCTCAGTGAGGTAACTTTTTGTGCATTGTGTTCTGTTTGGGTTTACAGTGGGGCTGATTATTAGTATTACATCACTAAGTTGGTTTCCTTTTAGGTGAGTGAAAGCTTCATTTCAAAGGTGGTGGGTCCAGTAACTGGCCAACCCGATTATTCAGTTGGGTTTTTGTTACATTAAAAAGGAAGGAAATGCCTCCAGTGGATCCTGAACATTGTCTTTATTATTACTTTGTGGATTGTACTAATATGTATTTGTGTTCATGCTTTTATTCGTCTATTCTTTAGGCTGTGTGGTACAGATATGACTATGCATTTACATTTACATTTTATTTTAATAATAAGCCTTTGACTTGAGTTTGACAGAACAAAGGACAGTTAAGGTTTGTCCAACCGGTCTCCCAGGTTGATGGAAAATGTGACACCTTTTTTTCTGAGTAATTATTGCAGTGTTTAGACAGAGCACTCTGAATGTGTTTAGATTGTGACACTTATTTACTTTTGCACTTCAATTAGCATTTATTTTATTTTAATAGCACGCATCCTCATCTCAAGCAGACTGCACAATCTTTCATCTGCCTGATATTTTAAATTATTTTTGCCTAACCGTGTTAAGTACCAACACTACTAGTGTTGGTAGCCTAGCGGTTAGGGCATTCGCCCTGCGACCAGAAAGTCCGGGTTCGATTCCCAAGACCGCTAGGCACCGCTGAGGTACCCTGA
>JBBPDC010000017.1:16039398-16055003 GCA_037974485.1 Hemigrammopetersius urotaenia
AGAGGAAGAATTTCGTGCTGTTCACACTGTGTGCTGTGGTGTGTTCACGTATGACCGAATGATCACTTTCACTTTCACTACTTAGTAGCATTTCAACAATTGCCTTCAAAAACTAAAGGCAAAACACTCCCACAGAAAATCAGAATGTGAAAACAGCTTTTTTACAAGCCCAGCAGAGCGTCAGCTGCATGTGATACCCAGCTTTCTAGGAATCATAAACGTCTAGAGTATTTAAACCATTTTTCCGTTGATCAATAGTTTCTTCATATAAATTGGTGCAATAATGCAGTGTCTGTTCAATAGGTAGGTACTTGGGAGTAAATATACATTATGGGGTTCAGTCGGTAGACTATATGCTCAGTAGGATATTTGAGACTATGCTTCCAGTATTGCAAAAGTAAGTTCATGTAGTTTGCAATACTGTTTTGATTCTCTAAATGTGTTCAAAATGGATCAGTGACACTGGGCTATTCAAAATGAAAGAAAAAGATTTTTATCTATTCTTTTTCTGTTTCTCAAAAAATCTGTTTTATTTATTGAAATTTGCTTCATATCTGTTATGATGACTTAATGTCCACTTTACCACCCACATGTGCAATCATACAACTACACCTGCTGGACACAATCCAAAAATGTTCTATATAAAGTGTTTGCCACATATGTAACTAGTATTTGTACTTGGGCACCATTAAAAAACCATTGTCTTTAAAGCTTAAGCTTATGTATTTTTTATTATGTATAATTTATTTGTATTCAGTAAACCCCAGTTTTAAATGGATTCATTCAAATGCGTAGAACCAAACTGTATTACCGGCACCAGTCCAGCGTTGTCAACCTCCATAAAAAGCAGAAGAAGGAGAAGATTGAGCCTATAGTCTACCGACTGAACCCCATAATGTATATTTACCCCCAAGTACCTACCTATTGAACAGATACTGCATTATTGCATCAATTTATATGAAGAAACTATTGACCAATGGAAAAATTGTTTAAATCCTCTAGACTTTTATGATTCCTAGACAAGACAGAAAGCTGGGTATCCTACCCAATGACGCTCTGTGTCTTGTCCTCATTTTAACCCCCCTCCCACCCCTTAATTCTCAACAATTATCTCCGTTTATTTAGTATTTGTAAGCTGTGCTCTGTCTAAACATGCGGGTAGAGAGTTATTTCAGAGTTTCTTTTGTGTACGACTCTTTGCACACTGTTAATGCTAACTGTTAGTGCTAATGGTTTTTAAGCAATGAAGTGTTCTGATTCTGCTTATTTATTTACCATTATATTTTCTTTATGGGTAATGCATTAAACTGAGTAAAAAGGAAATTAAAGTGTTCTGGGAGCATATTTGGGCGCATATTTAGGGTTTCCACTATAAAAATAGACATTTGTAGCCTTTTTTTTTTTTAAAAACCAAAACACAAACACAACTTTTTTTTTTTTTAACTATACGCGGGGGATTATACCACCTGATTTGGTCGACTGAAAGAGTCCTTAAAGACTACTGACTTTGGCATTCACTATGAATTTCTTCTTTATGATGCAGTACCCTTCTCACTTTTTCTTAATAGCAAGAGATATTAAGGAAATCATAATAACTGGAATCAGAATACTGTTAGCATGTTACAGTTTTCTAAAGTTTTCATATATATTTAATGGACTATGTCTATATTAATTGTTTTAATAGTTTATGAGATCCTCACATACAGGTGGATTGGTTACAAATTTTAATATGCTGATGGAAATTTAGAGAGAAGTTTGATTTCTGTTGGTTTATGAAAGAAAAAATTACTTTTGGTGCGATGGTGGATGCAGAGAGGAAACATATTAGTTTGATTAATTAGTTTGAGTTTGTTAAGCGCAGCTGTAAATACTCATATCTCCCATATTCTGTCTGTTTTCACACAGCCTTGCTGCAGTCATGACATCGACCAGGCTGAAGTACCTGTCTTTGGGTGTGCTGGTGTTCCAGACCACTTCTCTGGTGCTGACCATGCGCTACTCGCGCACGCTGCAGTCTGAGGGGCCACGCTATCTGGCGTCCTCTGCTGTGGTGGTTGCTGAGCTACTGAAAATCCTCACTTGTGTTGGCCTTGTTTGCAAAGAGCACAGTGAGTTCACCCAGTGTGGAGTGTAATATCACAGGGTGTCCCCTCCACAAATGTTTGCGTGATTTACATGGTGCAGAATTTAAGAGGCCTTTCTACATTTCTACATTGTAGGAAGGCATCTCAAGTAAAGCAGAACAGTCAGGAGTTTCTTTTTGTATTTTAAATGTGTTCATGCTTAAATCCTGGGTACAAGACATACAGCCATGGAAAAAAAAAGAGACCATAATTTTTTTTCTGGTTATTGCTTTTCTAATTTGTGGGACAGTATCTATGTAAAATGTGCATGTCACTATTGTTTTATACACTATTGACAGCAGTTGATTCAAAAGTAATGTTAAGAGCAGAGTGTGTGCATGTATAAACTGTTTCATCCCATCAGAAACTGAATCAGGAGTGAAGCTGCTGGAATACAGCACATAGAAAAGCTGCTATACAAACACTGCTGCACTCACAACAAATATGGAGGCATTTCTTATTTTTTACTAGAGCTTTAAGCTGTTCAAAGCATATCCAGGTCTTCATTAAAGTGGCACAGGTTTGTGTTTTGTAAATCAGGAAAAACAGTTTTGCCAAATGACCCTCCACATGCATGTCTCATCAGCATATGTATGCTACTGATTCTGTTCATGATTTCTGTTGTGTTTTTTATACAAACTGTTAAGTTCAAGAGAATTTTTAAATTGAAGATATATTTGCAAATAAACACAATAAAATTAATATAATATATATTTTTAATGATGTAATTTCTATGAGTAAGTTGCTCTGGAACTCCATGTGAAGTAATATAGTAATATGTAATATACATTTATATATAAATGTATATTACATATTACTTCACATGGAGTTCAGAGAGAAAGAGAGAGAGACTGCTTTTACACACATTAGTTTTTGAAAGGGCTAAACTAAAAGGCAAATAAGAATGAAGCAGCAGCTAAAAAGTTTGAACTTCTGTAATTTGGTGGTTTATCACATGCTCTATAAGCAGCCATTATCTAAATAATGCTGTGATACATCTATGCATTACTGTCCTTGCTGAATATCTTTTTACGTTTCCTGAAGGCTGACGGCCTTGTGGCCTTGTTCTTGGGCGCCATAACAAATGTGGTGTGGTTTTTGTTGATGACATGTTCTCCTCCAGAGAAATTGCTTCTAGTTTGTAATCTGTGTGTTTATGATGTGTTTCTGAGCAGGTTACAGCGTCCGTGCCCTTAGCACTGTCCTTAGGCAAGAAATCCTTCACAAGCCAATAGAGACACTCAAACTGGCCATTCCCTCAGGAATCTATACTCTGCAGAATAACTTGCTGTATGTAGCACTGTCTAACCTGGATGCTGCCACATACCAGGTAAGAGAAGAGAACAGAATTCTTTCACCCTTCTACCATGTATGTCCAACACCGGCAGTGTGTATGTGATCTTAGTCTCTATGGAAAAATACTGGCCATAAAATGAGGCGCAAGCCTAAGGTCAGTATTCACAATGCCAAACTGCTGCCCAGCCCTGGAATCATGTTCTTTATACTCCAGTGAATGCAATTGAGATTTGAAATGATGGCCATTTAAACGTCTTGAAGATGACTTGGAGTGAGACACTTGTGTCTGAATTCAATCAAATCCTCTCAGCCATGTTCCAGCATCTAGTGTAAAGCCTTCCGAGGAGGGCTCAGGCTGTGACTGTAGAAAAAGAGTATAAACTCCCTATAGTAGAGGAAGCGTGAGCAGGTATATGTAGTTTATAGTATTTCACCTGTACTTACAGTTGCATGCAAAGGTTTGTGCACCCCTGGTCACGCGATTTGTTGGGTCAAATTAAATACAAATTCTCTATAGGGAGAATACACATCTGCTTGTGTTTTCCTCGTAGATAAGGGGTACTTGATTTCACTTAGAAAATCAACAAAATCTGTAATTTAACCAGAGTGTGATTGTACATGCATCTGTTCACCGGTCAGTCCATACATCAAAATGAAAGTGTGTTTGTGTTTGTAAATCTTTCTCTTTTAGGTAACCTACCAGCTGAAGATCCTGACCACAGCCCTTTTCTCTGTCTCCATGTTGGGTCGTAGGCTGGGCCTGTACCAGTGGCTGTCTTTGGTTATCCTGATGGCAGGGGTGGCGCTTGTACAGGTTTGTGTTGTGTGCTTTTCTGTTGTAGTTAGGCACCACTTTTAATCAAATGACTTCTTGAGGACTTTTTGATAACATTTGTTATGTTTAAATGACATAAAGGCACAAATAATGCAAAACAGTGTGCTTGAGCAATTTCCTCCTAGAAACCGTAACGTTTGTGTGCAGTGGTTATATTATAGATTCACAGTTAACAGTTCTTTGTTGAATTCTTAAAGTGGCTTTGAGTAAGTGGACACTTTCTGCTGTGTGTTATGCAGTGGCCTGCGGACTCCCCGGACACCCCTGCGAAGGTGCAGCCCACAACTGGCTCTCCGTTTGTAGGGCTGGTGGCCGTATTGGTGGCCTGCTGCTCCAGTGGCTTTGCCGGTGTCTATTTCGAGAAGATACTCAAAGAGACCAAGCAGAGTGTGTGGGTCAGGAACATACAGCTGGGTCAGTATTTCTATTTGTGTATTTGTGTGCAAACATACACTTCTTATGTAACAGGCTGAAGATCTGCATTAATTGCTTTACTGTAAAATGTATAGTTCTGCAAAAGTAATTTGATAGTCGATTATGTGAATAATAGGCGGGTTAGGGTTGTAAATCTGACCGGGTCTTTTGAAGAATAGGTCAATACATGACTTTTTATAGATTCTACAGAGTATCAGCTTTATTAACAGCTTGTTACTGTACTGATTTTCACTCCAAATTTCAGAGAAAACCTTTCTGGTTGTACTTTAACCTATTAGTCAAACTTTAACTGTGGATTGTAGTTTTGCAGCTTATCTAAATTTACACTTATCAACTGGAGTTTTTATTCATGTAACTACATCCAATATATATATATATAATAAACACACACACACACACACATACACATACATATTCTTATAAAAACATTCTTGCAGTGTAAACCCTAAACATGACCTCAAATATACTCCCAAAACACTTTAATTACACTTTAAACTCAGCTTAATACATTAGCCGTAAAGGAAATGTAACCCGTATCCGTACTGTACAGTTTACACAGAACTGTTGTCGCAGTGCTAGAATGTACAATACTTATGTTACCCCTGTATAGACTGTATGCATGTGCTTTTTCTTTGGTATGCACTGTCGTTTTCTTTGGTATAAGCAGGTCAGTGCAGAAATAAAAATACAGGGCTTTAAGTAGAACAAAAAACACTCAGGAATTCACTTAGGAATACACCAATATTAATAATATAGTGTAATATAGTATTAAAGGGGGGGTTATCATTCAGCCAGTAATACAAATAACAGTTTCTGCTTGAATCAGTTTCTGCTTGATAATGACCTGCTGAGTTTAGCTGAAAAAACAAAAGGTGCACGTGCCTGGAAGAGCTGACCGTCTGATCCTTCATTTAATTGGTGTCTGTTTTTGTGTGCGTGTTTAATGAGCGAGAAAGAGAGTCAGAGAGAAGTGTTCACGTCAAGTTTATTTTTATCACAGAAGGCGCGACTGGAGTGTTAACAGCTCCTCTGGAGTTTCTCACAGTTAATCTGAGCATGTGACTATTCTGCCTCGGCTCAAGAGATTTGCATCAGTTTACTTCTTTCAGGCTGCTTCGTGTGTGCCTGATGCCCTTGTTCTCCGAGCTTCAAGAAGCTCTCCTCTTTCAAAGAAGAGGCTTGACTACATTGCATGGGTTACGACTCTTATAGCTGGGACAAACTGTAGGTAGTTTTATGAGTTAATTTCAAATATAAAAAATTAAGACATCTGTGTGCCGCAACAGTGTGTGTTGTAAGTTTATCTCCTGCAGGGTTTTTATGCAGCTGTAATCCGATTCACTTTGTCGCCCCATTCAGGTGTATTACAATCTTACAATCAATATATACTCATGCACTACATAGTATTTCTGTTGTTAATTGGTAAAACTATATATATATGTGTGTGGTTAATTTCATCCATCTACATTTTAGTACATTTAAGAAATGTAAGAAAATAAAAAATCTTATTAAAAAGAAACAGCAATACAACACGTCAATATTTATTGGTTCTCATATTGGATTAAATTTAATCAAAATCCTCAAAATATAGTATTGAGGAACTCTAAATAGGAGTTGATATAAGTGTCCCATTCCTTCATTCATCAACCTGTGGAAGATTAGAATAGACAGTAATGCAATAAGACAAGACTGTGCTGACCTTCATAAATCAGTCAATGGTAGTTTTTTAATGCCCATATTCACTGTTAGGGAGTTTAAAATGACTAGAAGACTCCAGTGCCAACAGAAACTCCAATGCCAATAGATTATTTGGAAGGCACCCCCAACTAATCATATAAGTATCTGGAGTTTGTTAGACATTACTGGAACTTTGACTGGAACTGGGTTCAGTTAGTAGTAAAGATAAAACAGCTCAAGGTGAGTGTGGTGTAAAAAGGATGAACAGACACAAAATAGTCAGTCAACATTGGGGCTGTTGGTGTCCTGGTAGTTTGAAATTGCCTGTGGGTTTGATTCCCTGGACTGCTTGTGACCGCACTCTGCCCACTGCTTCACTTGGTAAATGGGTTAAGCCTAAATATTTGCTAGCTTTAGCAAATATTTTCTGATATTAACACATTTATTTAATGTTTTTTATTTAGATTTTATTTAGACTGTTTTTATTTTTGTTCTTGTCTTTGTGTGTCTTTACAGTCATTACATGAGCAATTTCCTCCAGGATCAATAAAGTTTTCTAATTCTGAATAACTTCCCTCTGATTATTATATTTCACTGAGGATTGAACAAGTGTGTTTTCTTCTCCCCATAGGATTTTATTACATGGTTCACATAGATTTGAATTTGCCACCTTGAACCGTTAACGTACTTCACCAAAGTCACAAAGCAATACTCATTGGTCCTGTATGAACACTTCTGTGAAAACTTTACTGATCTCACTCAATAATTTTAGCGTTGGCTTACCTGCACAATCCAAATTATGCCTGGTAACAGTGCATGTAAATATAAGAGTTGTTTTTTTTATAGTGCTTCATTTGTGCTTGAGTCATTAAGGTATGAATTTCATTATTGTGCCAGAAAAGAATACAAGTGAACCACTGAATCACTTGTTTTGTCTTCTTTTGTGGTAAAGGCATGTTTGGTCTGGTTTTCGGCCTGTTCGGCATGCTGCTGTACGATGGAGAGAGAGTACGAGAACATGGAATGTTCCAGGGCTACAACTCCATCACCTGGGCTGTGGTTTCCTTACAGGTGAGGCGATTAAAAAAACAAAAAGCTCACAATTACTGAACCTATCGATAATACACAGTTGAACTAATGACTGATTAAATTTGACCTGAAACTCTTGTTCTGCACAGCTGACCATCATGCTGACCCACACTGTATTTGTTTTGAGGACTTAATCGGGTTTGTTTCTCCTCAGGCTCTGGGAGGCCTGGTTATAGCTGCTGTAATAAAGTATGCAGACAATATTCTTAAAGGATTTGCCACGTCCCTCTCAATCATCCTCTCCACACTCATTTCCTATTTCTGGCTTCAAGACTTTGAGCCCACAAGGTACAGATTTACATCCAACCCTAACCTAATGTACCTCATCCAGTTCATCCAAGTGTTCAGATTTACCTAATCACTAAAATCACGTTAAGTTAGGGGCGCATTGCTTAAAGAGCTGGGTTGTGCAGTCGTTGTTATAGATGGTCCTGAAGCTCATCTTTACTACAGAGTCTAGATTAAACCATGGTGTCTTCCATACCATACCATAAAAGTTCAGATGATTAACTTTTACAGACGTCCTAAATTAGAGGAATGAGGTGGTTTAGTGTTGGGTAAGGAGGAGGGTCCTTAAATGCAGGTGACCGTGGACATAATATTGGTGATCTTGTTGCAAATCTGTTCAAATCTCCAATTTTGTCTTCATAAATTTTTTTTTTTTACACTATTTGAAAATACCAGCTCACTCCTTTTCTGCAATAAAAAACAAATTGATAAACAAATAATAACCTAAATGTACCTTTTGCCTAAGTGCTTATGTGGTTGATGAGTTGAGTTTTTAACCTGTAATATAAAGTAACTTCTAATACAGGAGACCATTAAAATAAATTGCTTTGGACTAAGATATTGAAATGTACATGTCTACATGAGTTACATATGTATATTGCATGTGTTTTGAATGTGTGTTCAGTTTCTGCATTTTATTCATGAGTTCTGTTAACAGGACTATGTTTTCTCTTTGTAGCATCTTCTTCCTTGGAGCAGTCTTGGTCATAGTTGCGACATTTCTATATGGCTATGAGGGCAAGCCAGTGTCCAACCCCAGCCGAGCATAACTAGAAAAGCGAGAGACCCGTGGAAGGAGGGATCCGAAGGTAAATGCGAGGAAAACAAGCAGAAGAAATAACGAAGAGGAAAAATTAGCAGAAGTGGCTTGTGTGGAAATGGACGCTCATAGACTTTCTTGTGGTCTGAGACAGTGACTTTGGTGGGCCTGAAGAGACAAAATTGCAGCCAGCTCACCTTCTGTAGTGGATAAATATCAAAATGATAACTTCTAAAGTCATATTAACTTAATACTGGATGGACACAAAGAGGTAAACTCCCAGGAGGAGCACCCACTGTGTGCATCTTAGGTTCCATACAGTCAGTGACAGTTGAGTTTATTTCCAGCCTCCCCTCCAGCCTTGTTTTGGATGTCGGTCACTGATTGTCTCAATACTGAATAGGTGAACTTCGCTTTATCTATATCAGCCCTATTGATATACCTTAATTGTGTTCTCTCAAAACAGTTAATGATTTACCCACAAAGAAAGCCTGTTTACTCTTAAAGATATGGTAAGTGGAATGTCTTGCTAAAAAAATGAGGAGAAATTAATATTAAATCTTTTTGTAAGTATGGAGTCTTTGTAATTATGGGGGCTGGATGTCACCCCACCCCTACCATAATTACATAGGATGTCACTTTTTCTTAATCACGTGATCAGCTATGGGACTAATGTCCAGCCTATAAAACAGTAAAATGACTGTATTACAATTTTTTAAACGATTTCTTTGGTTTCGGTCGTATTTATTCTGTAGGTTGACATTTAAAAAACCCTTGCTCTGACGTTCTACATTGGTACGTTTGAGAATGTTTACTTTTAAACCTACTGGAGTTGTGTGTGTCATGGCCCACTCCCTTTATGAAACAGCAATGAATTGAAGCTCCAGGAATAAACATGATCCCCCTGTTGGTAACAATTTTTGAAACTTTAACATTTCCATTTAAACCTCCTTTCAACTGGAATGACCTCATTCTTCACGAGGCGAATAGAAGATCCATATAAAGACCGAAATAAATTGTTCACATATTTTATTTAAAAGTAATTTTTAAAATAAACTCTACAAATGCAACACACTGGTGAATTTACATACCTCAGTTTCAGGATCCAATGTGTTTTCTTCAACAGACTTGTGCTTATGACTGGCTTTCTGGAGTTTTGTATCATAATGGAGTGGTGATGTAAGACATTACAACTTTTAAGTCTCAACAATAAATGCTGGTCAGTTGAAGGGTTGATGACATAAAGCCATAGTCATGTAATCATATACCCAAAAAAACTCGGCAAGACAGTCTTATGCATATTGTCAGAGTGGCTGGTGTGTTTGGAAGAGTTATATGGCCCAGAACCTTCTATTCTGGCTATTTTTAAAGACTTGCAAACTGACCAGATCATGGTTTTTATTTGAGTTTAGGGGTGCTATACATTTTAAATGGTGCTATAACTTGACGTTTTATAGAATATATTTTTTAAAGATATGAAGCGGTAAAGTTGCAAAGTATATTTTCTGTTGGACATATTAGAATTAGTGGACAGAAGTAAACAAATATTTGTGCTCATAAACAATAAGGAAGAAAGTCTAATCGGCCGCATTAATTACAAACTATCAGCACTCAGTTTGCCGCAGCAGGATTACTGGAGCCAAAATTTATTTACCTCATCTTTTTCAAATAAACAGTTACTCTTTGAGAAAATGACAATACTGTTTATGCCAACATTGTTTGTAAACAGACATTACAAAATGCCAAACGTCCCCATTCGATTGAACCCTGGAGGCTTGTACAAAGTATTTCAGCTGTATTTTCACTGGTTTGTATACAGAGTATTGTTTTTGCTGTCCTACCACTTTGATTATTTAAAAAACACAGAGCCATTTATGAAAAATGGCTTTAAAAGGCCAGTCTATTTCCATGTTCTCATTTCCAGAACAAGTGTGACCAGACTTGTCTGGTGTCTGGTTTCATTCCAGTGAAGAAGACGACCACCTGGGGCCTGTTTCATGAAGAACGCTCAATCTGATGTACGCAGCTGCAGTTAACTTGTCGCAATGGTTAACTTCCTCTATCAACCCAGGTTTAGATACACTAGCTAAGATTAATTCATGCTGTTTATAGTGACCAGCCAGCCACGTGGAACATGAGAGCACCTTACTTTTCAAAGTAAGATGTAAACCTGTGGAAATAATATAGCAGTAAAAAGTAGTGCTCTTATCAAGTTAGTGCTTACTGGAGTTATAATCACTTTATATTTTTGTTAGCTGTTATGTTTTTCACATAATTGATGTGATGGGTATCACCAAAAGTGGTAGAACTTGAAGGACTGGAGGTATCTGTCAGAAGCCTGGCCTTGATTGGTCAAACCGTATATTTTTCAAAACTTGTCCTGGAGCAGGTCCTTCTTGCGTCTCTAAATTGCCAGGTAAAAAGTGACTCAACATGAGTCAGAAAATCAGGATTGGATCAAGCTGAGCTTAAAATTTGTTTGCTAAACAAGATATCCTGCACTGTAAAATAGGGACATCCTAATCAGGGGAGTTTAGGAATTATGAATGAAAACCTGCCGTGCCACTCACCCTTTGCGGATAAGATTGATCTTTTTTAGTTTGCGTTCCTTACAGCCCCCATCTCTGCAGAATGTACCATACACCCTCATTAAACACCCCTGATTTAATTAATCAACTAGGCAGCATGGCCTTTGTCAGCTTAATTCAGAGTGATGGAAGAGGTCAAATGCTAATATCTTCAGAGCTCTAGTGAGAGGTTTCAACTCCGATTGAAACCTCTCACTAAAGCAATTTCAGACACATAACGCCCACTCAGTAAACAGTCATCTACTCCTCATCTGCTAAATCTTTCTGTCACCTGCAGGATAAACTCTCTACGCCTTTGTTGTTGGTCAGTATAGCTCCCTCATCTGGTGTGTGGCAGCAAAGACTTTACGCACATTTAAACTGATTGGGTTACCTTCTCCAACCTCTTAAAATTAGTTTGAGGTTTATCGCAGCTGTAATCAAATTCCTTCATATTGGTGCTGCAGGTCTCATCAGTTCAATCATGAATGCTACATTATGAGTATGTAAAGAATTTAAAATGCAAGGAACTTTTATCAATGAAAGCTACGAAGGCTTTCTGTGTGATGCACTTAAAAGTACTAAAAGAATAATCTGGAGTGATGCCATAGACCAGGGCTGGTGTCCAGCACAGTTTGGTGGTTTCTTTGAAAATACACTTTGCTTCAACTCATATGTTAATTGGCAGGAAGTGTAGTGAGTGTGTTTGGTAGTGAGTGTGTATTAGGAGGGGAACTACTAGACCATGCTGGGGGCTGATGTGGGTACCCTGTCATAGAAGAATCACTCTTGGTTCTCTAAATCAAAGGTCCCCAACCACCAAGCCGTGGACTGGTATCAGCCTGTGAGTCATTTTGTACTGGGCCGCACAGAAAAATAGAATAAAAAATATTATTTTGATTATTTTTGGAGTCTGAAAGGTCTTTATTTTGAAAAAGAAAAAAAAAAAAGCTTGTCTCGGTCAAGTGGTATAGTACATCAAAAAATTTAGCCCTTAAGCTAGCAAAAATGAGTAAAACACAAACGCACTGTTTTTAGTTGTGTCTATACCGGTCCGTGAAAATATTGTACATGAAAGTGGCCCGTGGTGCAAAAATAGTTGGGGACCGCTGCTCTAAATAATCTTTTAATGGATGGTTCTTTAGAGAACTATTTTTGTAGATATGCTTTTGGTGTGAAAAACTGGTTTAAAAGTTAATTGATGGTTTTAAAATTAGGTAAAGCTTCTTTACACTCACAAAATTCATTTTTTGATTTTTTTAAAGCCATTTTTTTTATCTTGAACAAAAGTATGTCTCTTTTGATTTATGATTTATGCAGCACTTTTTAAAGACATGTCTCAAACGAACCATTTTTGTAAATGAGATGTGAAAGTGAAGAGCAATTTAAAGGTCTAAAGAACCGTCACAAAATGGAAAGGTTCTTTACTAAGGGTTCTTCCAAGAACTATATATTATGTGGATATTCTATAAACGTTGACATGGTTCTTCAGCACTGGAATATTCTAGGACAAACTGCTTTGTTTGAACTAGTTGTCAATTACCTTGTGTTGGTCATAAGCAAATTGACTCATTTTTAGCCTGTACTTCTAGCCTGTAGTGTATCTCTGTGTATGAGCATGTCTGTGTGTATATTTGTAGGTGTCTGTATGGGAAGGCCTTGAGTTTGGGTTTTAGATCTCTCTAATGAGCAGCCCTGGGAGTTGGTGTTTGTACACATGTACACATCCCCCAGGTTTCCTTCTTTTGTCTCTCTCTCTCTCTCACACACACACACACACACACACACACACACGCACACTCTGGCTACATCAGATGTAGAGGAGCAGACATTCCTTCCCAGGTACAGTCACTTTGGCAGGAATCTAAAACTTGGAGTACATACAACCCACTTTTTCCCCTCTACGGTGTGATATTCCCCTACACTTTGCTGCTCAATGAAACGCTGTGCCTTTTCCCTTACATACACTATATCAAAGTTTGATATATGAAAATGGGACTACTAGACTGTTTGGGCAACAAGACAAAGCAAGATTTCATTTGTTTTACCTTATGCATCTGTGTGACTTCGTTAAAATCGTTAAAATCAATTTAAAATGATTTTTAACAAAACACTCCGAAAGGTCATAGGTGTTGAGGATGCTAAGCAGCCACAGTGAGAGCCAAAATCCAGCTTATTATCCTTCCCATCTCACATCTCTCTCTTAAGTCTCATTTTTCCAACTTTGCTCTAGCTCACCTCTTCTAGACCCCACAGTCTGACACTCTCCAGGTCAGAGCTGGTTTTAAGGCAGATGTTCCCATCCATGTGTGTTGCATTCTCCGTGCCACGCCAGCCCCGCATCCATCCCGTCAAAGGCAGTAGTGTGGAATTAAGGCAAGTGGTCCTTTGCAACAAATCTACAAGCTGATTAAAAAATTACTGCTTCCATCCATACGTATGGTCTGTATTGTATTCCTGAAAGGATTATATAAAAAAAACCAACCTGTTCAGGAGAACAGCTCTCTCCCAACAGGGATTGTCTTCATACATTTGTAAACTTGCAAGGAAATTGCACTGGAACAGCTGGTGAACTTTGCCACATCCTCCCAAGTTCAGGAGTTGTGTATCACCAAACAATATATTCACTGATACAATATGAACACATAAGACCAATTGTTCATGTGATAAACTCACAAATGACAACCCAAACCCATATTACAAGTGATGTGGCCTGACATGAGTTAACTGTCTGCAAAAAAAAAACTGCTTGCTTCCACACTTTTGGCTTGTAGTGTATTCCCAAAGGAGCCAAATCAGAGAAGAGGATTCCTGTTTTTACCCCTCGCATTAGCTACTTCGAGGGTATCACAACCAGTGGATTCCCCCTTTTCGGCCGCCACATGAGAACCTGGGCATCGTTGGCATTGGGTTTTCCCAAGGCATTGGGTGGGATAAGCTCCATCTGGATCAGAATCTTGGGTTGGTCCTGGTGGGTTGGCCCCACCAACCTGGCCCTGGAACCCAAAGGCATGTTGGGATCAACGGCGATCTCCACCCTCATCCTCCACTTGACTGTTTGCAAGAGGATCTTTTCTCGCGTGGCCGCATTCAATGCCACCAGCCATGTGGTGAAGCTCTGGTCTCGTGTTATGTGTGTGAGCCGTGGCGTGTTGCTCTCGCTCACTGGCACCGCCCACGTCACGCTTGGGTAGAAGTTGTCATTCATACTGACAGTAAAACGTGACGGTTTAGCCATTGGACCTGAGAGTGTGACCGTTTCTGTGGTGTTACCATACCATGGGTAGCTCACACCATCTGAGTCGCTGATGGCTTTCATCACACCGTCCCTCAGCTCTGGGATCTCCCAACTCGACCTACAGGGGGTGACAAGGGTCAAAAGATCAGTTTAGTGGCATTCTTAGCCATATTAGTCATTTGATGAAGGCAAATTGTAGCTACCAGTTGTTTTCAGGTAGTCACTGGCACATTTATGACATGTAGCACATGCTTTTATCCTAAACGACTACAGGGGACAGTCTCCCTGGAGCATCTTGAGGTTAAGGGTCTTCCTCAGGAACCCAGTGGTGGTGCTGAAGGTAGGATTTGAACCCCTGACCTCTTGGTCCAGAGGCAATTATCCTACCCACTAGGCCAGCACCACTCCATATATACATATACCTATGACCTATGCATAGGTACACAAATACGCGCTGTATATATACACCTATGTATAGGTTGGAATACAGGGACCCTATCTAAACCTATTAGGACAACTGACATAAACCTATAGCTTTGGGAAAAATAATAAAAGACAACAGCAATTTATTTTTAAACATGCATCTCTGAGTATGACAATCATTCCACACAAGTTTCTTTTAAATTCCTACACAAGCACCTCATTCTGCTTTATAAGGTGATCGCCTGAATCAAATCTTATTTAATGATGAAAAGTACAAAAACACTGATGTAATCAATACACACCTCTCATGTGACCAGTTGGGTGGAAAAGCACTACTAGATGTATGTCAAAGGTAGTTATTGCCATTTTGTTTAAGAGATTTGTTTTCTTTGAATTGTTCAGGTTCTGAAACACTGCATAATCTCTTATTTTGATGTTTTGTCATTTCCTTTAACATGATGCTTTAAAGAACATTACTTAAATTAGGATAAATACTTTAACATTTATAAAGATTTATTCCAACAAGCAGTCATTGTAAAAGAGATTTGAGATACGACAAATGATGCTTCATGGAATAAGCTTTTATAAAATTGTACAGGTGTATCAGTTGTCATGAAAGGTTTACATAGGTGTCATGTAACATCATTAATACTGCCCTACAATAAAAGTATTACCTGTAATGTAGCATGTGTGGTACAGTTTCACTGCCTCTGCCCTGTGCAGATGGTTGAGAAGGCTTAATTAAATAATTAATGTGTTTGAATTTCGTTAAAGCACTGTTATGTGAGAAGTATATATATGTATATCGCATTGATTCCGCTGTTCTTGCATCCTCTCCATACATCTCTTCTTCATGTCATCAGAGGGAGGAGCA
>JBBPDC010000017.1:16067511-16085415 GCA_037974485.1 Hemigrammopetersius urotaenia
AGAGAGAGAGAGAGAGAGAGAGAGAGAGAGAGAGAGAGAGAGAGAGAGAGAGAGAGAGAGATATAGAGAGAGAGAGGAGCTGGAAGGCTGTTGGAGTGCTAAGTTTCAGAGGAGCCAGGTTTGGCTTATAGCATTAGACACAGATTCTTTCTAATTTCAAAGGACAACATAAGCGTCAAATTTGAGGATATTAGTTTTTGATAGGCAGCTGGGGACAGACTGAGGGAAAAAACACACTGTTCACATTACTGCCTTCAGCTTTTCATTTAGAGCACTCAGTCCTCCCTCTATCCCCTTATCCCTCCATCGCTGTGTCTTTTTCCTTGATCACTTCATCCCTGTCTCTTTTCTTTCTCTCTCTAAGTCTTTGACCCTCTAACTTCCCACTGTCCCTCCATTTCCATTCCATTTTCCTCTTTTCTATCTATTTCTCTCTCTCTCTTCCTCCTTCTCTCTCTCTCTCTCTCGCTCTCTCTCAGGTTTTTCTCTTTCCGTAACCAATACTGTCCCATGTCTTCTTATATGTCCCTTCATCTTTTCTATCATCCTCTTCACCTCAAAATCTATTCTTACTTACTTTTTAAAATGTCTACACTCCTTTACCCTGCCTTTTTTCTTCTTCAGAATTTTTCATCTTGTAAAGCTATCTCTCTATCTCTATTCCTCTATCCTTTTTCTCTGTTTCTTCATCTCAGATTTCTCTTTATGTCTTAGACTATGTACAACATTCTTCCCTGTTTCACTTTATCTCTTTTTCCATCACCATCACTGCTTCTTTTCACTCTATCACCATCTATTTTCCACGTGACTTCATAACATTTTATTTTACTTTTCTTGTTCACTCTTCCTTTTCTCTAGCAGTCTATCTTCATTCTCTCTTCATTTCATTTACTCTGTTATCTGACAAACCAGTTTCCTTCCTTCCATCTTTTCTCTCTCTTTACATCTGTCCCTCCATCGTTTTTGTCTCTCTGTGTCATAGTTTTTCCATCATTTCTATAATTTACTCTATCTCTACCCATGTCCATCTTTGACAGTCTCTAACCTCTCAGACTCTCTCAACAAAACAGTTTCCTAAATTTCTTAAACATTCACAGTACAGTGATGCCTGATGAATTATATCTGACTGAGAGAAGAGTGACAGACACCCAAGAAACTGGCAGGTGTGAGGAATTAAAAACTGTGAGTATAGCCAAGTGTCAGCATGAAAAGAAAACTGGAGCAAGGAATTGAGAGGCTTCAGCCGCGAAACACAGACGAATAGCAAAAGAAATAAACGGAAATGAAGGGAAGGGGGAAAAGGGATGTGTATCTTTTAGCTTGTATGCCCTGCGTGTCAGAAAGTGTTCTCCCCCTGTTTCTCTGTCAGGATGAATTTAAGAGGTCATCCATCCACAACCTCATGCAAAACAAAACCCCATCAACGCCACTTCTTACATTTCCCTACCAAAATATGTAGAATAACAACAGGGACAACAACCCAAAGATTAAAGCACTGGAAGGCCGCTACTCGCCAAATGAACCCTGCCGAGCTTTCCATCTGTCAGACAAGGAGTAGAAACAGAGAGTCAGAGACACAGAATGAAAGGAGACTTGGCTTCATTTTACTCAGACCAAGACTCAGGTTGCAAGTATAAAGCCAAACACCCCTGATCAGTGTGAGGTGAATGATAACCTGAGCAATTTCTTCCTTGAAATCGTGATCTGTAAAAACACATTTGGTTTTCTCAAGTTTACTTCAGTTTTATGCTGGCGTGATAATGCTAATAATGGATGTTTATACCCTCCAATTAGTGTCATGCAAACTACATGCTTAAACTGCATACAGTTGATAATTGAAGTTCAAATCATTTTTAGCAGGATTTTAGACCACAATGTATGTGACAGCTGCAAAAATAATTGATAATCTAAATGTAATAAAGATGGAAGGTTGCAAGGATGATAACTATATGTATCTCAAAAGCATATGCTCTGCCAGTATGGTCCACTGGTTTAAAGAATTGTGTTTAGAGAATAAAGGTTGTGAGTTCAAGACCAACTCTGAGTAAATCTTTTGGGCAGCTGGTGCCCTGTGGTTAGGGAGCTGCCCCAAGTGATCAGAAGGCTGTGGGTTTGAATCACAGCTCTGCCAGTGGTGCCCACACACTGCTCCTTGGGTGCTGCATCACTTGGTGAATGGATTAAATGCAGAGAAAGAATTTCACATTGTTCACATGGTGCGATGTGCTGTGGTGTATTAATGTGTTACTCAAACTTCAATAAAGCATTTCAAAAGAGCATTTGTGAGGTCAGGCACTGATGAGAGGCTAACAATTGACCTTTCAGTCCATTTCAAAGATTCCATTCCTGCTGAGTTGAGGTAAGGGCTCTCTGCAGGACCCGTCTTTATGGACCTGATTTTGGAATGGGAAACAGTCATGCTGAACATTAAACGGCCTTCTCCAAACTGTTGTCACAAATCAAACGCATGTAACTGTCTAAAATCTCTTTGTATAATGCAACATTAGTTTGTATTCTCACTGGAACCAAAAAGGCTGGGTTTGTGTTGAGCGATGGTTAGGTTTAAACAGAACACAATCAAGAGTTGCTGTCTGGTGCGGATAGTATTCTTTTTGTGTTACGACTGAATTGAATTGGAGTCTTTGTGTTGTGCGTCAGATTTGGCCCAGGTTCTAAGCTGAAATTTCAGGATAAGTAAGACGATTTTTGAGCCATTTCTAAATGCCTGAAATGGAGACGAATCGAAACTCTGGACCATTGCACTTAGACACACTATTGTTTCCTCAAGGCTTTTAGACACATTTTATGTTGTTTTAGTTAAACATTATTTCAAGCTATGTCTCTTCCACAGTATTGAGTAACACATGCTATCTTGCTCTGGTGAAGATATAAAGTTTATATACAAAATTGAATTAAGGTGATGTGTATTTTTTTGCTTTACGTCATGCTCGAAACTGATATGTTTAAAAGGATCAGTCACAGAATATTTATTTTTCCTTTCTCCTTTCTGTAGGGAAACTAAGAGCTTGGAGTGGCACTTGCTATCCAGAGAGGATTCCTGACATGTTTCACATCAACATAGCCTCAAATTCCAAGAGATCTACTGTACAAAACCTTTCGAAAGAGTTTAACCTTTTTATGGTTCACTCCAAACACAAGAGTGCTCACTTTCACTGAATGCAAATTACATTCTTCAGAATTTAAAGACACAAACAGAAATTTCTCTGATATCTGATGGAATGTGTACAGCTTCTCTTTGTTAGGAAAGCGCTTTGCTAAAAGCTCTACAAAGTCAGTTGGATAGATGACTAGCACTCATTCATTTTGAAGTCTTTTAGTGACTAACACCCAGATTACTCAGTGTGGCTATAAATGATCCAGCTATATCTGTGACTGACATGTAGATACTCTGCTGCTCTTAAAAAAATAAAGGTTCCAGAATGGTTCTTGCTTTGGGTGCATGACTATAATTTGCCTTTACACTATATGGAGTTTTGAAATGATTCTTCACACTTATACATCTACATCTAATAAAATTATACTTCAAAGAACCACTTATTGAAAGGTTCTTTGGGGAATTTTCACATTTAGCATACACAAGTCCATAAGAGAAAAGCATTTTAGTTCCATATGAGATGCCTAGGAATAAAAAAAATGAATCATATATACTAAATAGGTTCTTTACATTGTGAGAGTTCTTCCTAGAACCCTTCCACTCTGGACAGGTTATTTAAACTTTGAAACAGATGCTGCACACTCACACGGTTCTCAAAAGACCTTTCATGGAATGGTTCTTCAATAAAACAAGAAGTGTCTCTGTAGCCTTGCTCAAATTTGTCCATTTGAGTGCTTACCTTTATTTTCAATGGTGCACCTTCACTGTTAAGGTGCAAGATGTATTTGAAAGATATAGCTGAGGAAGCAGAAGTATCACATGTAAGTGGGCAAGTTGGTTGAATATAGCATTATGTCTGGTTGTCTGGTGTTCATAGGTATCGGAAGTTCTGCTGCTACAACCACTGTTCCTCTGTTTTACTGCATCTAGTATCATCACCCAGCCTTGGACGATAACGCTGAATGCGCTTTGATGTCTTCTGTCCTTTTGTTTTGGAGGAGAATGGAGGTTCATTTGTTGGTTTGTGGCAAGTGCAGCTGTTGTTGACTCATTCGTCTGGATTCAAGATGAAAGAACAATAAGGCCTTCAACTCCACCGTCTTCTGAGAGGCTTCCATGCCCTCCACTTTATCGTGGTCACTTTCTCTGATCTACTCAATGACTGTGTGTGAGACAGAGGTGACGGAAAGCAATGAGTGCTTCACTTTACTCTCTCTCTCCCCCTCGACCTCTGTTACCCCCCTCTTTCTCACTTTCTCTTTCTCTCTCCCTCTCTCTCTCTCCCTCTCTCTCTCTCCCTCTCTCTCTATCTTTGATTATTATGGTCTGTCTGATCGCATTGGAGTAGTGCATTTTGTCTGCCTGTAATAGCTGTCCAATCAGCTCCTCACATTCAATTTCTATTGCTACAGTGGACCCACATATAGCATCTCTCCATTAATTTCTACTGACAGACACAGAACAAAGTGCTTCCTTTCCGATGGAGACAACTGCTATCAGATCATAACAATGATGACTTTTTGTATAACTTTTAAATCAGCTGCAAAAGCTTTAGGAAGATATATACACCATAGGTCCAGTATCCAGATGCTCCTTCCAGTTAGAGAATTCAGCTACTTCATGGTGCGCTTATTGCTGACACTCACAACTCCACTGAAAAGCACTACCAGTAGAACCAGACACTCTGTAGCATCCACACAGGAGGGACCAACGCGAAAAACTGGTCAAGTCAAGTTAAGCCTGACTAAACAAGTTGTTTTTTGTCACGTGGTGCAAGGGTATCGAGGCACAAACTTTTATTTGCACAACAAGAACTCAAACAAGGCTCAAGGGCCTAAACACAAAGAGAATTTAATCACTGGAGGCAGGATAAACACTACACAGAAGATTGCTACAAAAGACGGTGGACCAACACAAGGGCATGAAACAAGGCATCTAGGCACTAATACACTAGGCATTACAGCACTTGACAGTACTGTATTACAGTACAGTACTTGGTAATAAAGGCTTTAACTCATTTTTTGGCATCTTGTAGAGAAAGTGATTAGGAAGACTGTAAAGATGAACAAATAATAATTTTACAAATGGTACCTATATGTGTGTCAAAGGACAGATCTGCAGAGCAGATGCTAAGAAACCAGCAAGATCTAACTTTAAACTTGCCAGTTTGTTTTTGGCAGCTTTTGGATCTAGAAGAAAGACGTCTAATTATGTGACATGCAGTCTTTTATATCCTTTACGCAATCCTCAGTTTTAATTAATCTATGTTTATTGTCTGGTTTGTCAGAGACATGAAGTTGTGTGTCATCTGTGTAGCAGTGGAAGCTCAGACAAATGTATCCAATGGCAGCATGTACAATGTGAATAAAGGAGGTCCTAAGACAGAATCTTGTGGGAGTTTATATTTTTCTTTGCTGATGACTCCCCTTACACAATAACACACTGATATCAGTCGATCAGGTATGATAGATAGATAGATGGATGGATGGATGGATGGATGGATGGATGGATGGATGGATGGATGGATGGATGGATGGATGGATAGATAGATAGATAGATAGATAGATAGATAGATAGATAGATAGATAGAAAAAAAGAACTGGGCAAATCAGGTGAAGTGAGCGTGTGTAAGAGAGAGACAGAGAGAGCGTGGAGCACCTATGTGTCTCCCTCAAGTGTCTCCAACTCACCTTTAATCTATGGAAATGCGCTCCAGCAGATGAGGCATAATTGTAAGTGCAGTTTGACCATTCAAATGTCTGAGGGCTGGCTTGATCAGCAGGCCGAGGATGGAGGGAGATAATCACAGTCGCCCATGGCGCCCTGATGATGGGGCCGGGATTCATTCACCAAGCAGAAAAACAAATTAAGGCTCTCCTGGGCGAGCAGCCTATTAGACAATAGCATATATAAATATTTTATCTTGGGTGCTACAGGTTAGCAAAGGTTTAGTACATCCTCATTCACACAAGGGCCTGCACTTCACCACTTGGCCTTTGTCTCATCTTGGGTCTTAAACTACTGGGATACAAGGCATTTTTCCCTCCACATCGTGAGCACTCTCTCTTTTTAAACCTGTTCTTTTTTTGTTGTCATGGCAAATATCCTCTATAACAATGACCCATGGGAGTTTTTGATTTACCTATAGATCTACACTGAGTCTATTTGACTGAAACATAACATGAACCATTAGTTAGGTTTTAATATTGTAATAATGCATTAAGTGCAGGTAGTAAAACTGTTAATAAACTGTTCTGACACTAAAATAGATTTGATTATAATTAATTCATGCGTAGGCCCTCATGTAGCAGTAACTGAAAATAGGTCTTGTTATTAATAACCAACCAATAAGCATGTTGTTAATGGGTTAAGTTATTAAGTAGCTAAAAATAATAATACTTAAGAAGTTCAATAAGTTGTAACTATTATCAATATGTGTGGTAGACAAAGACAGACTCTGCAAACACCTCTCTCTCCACCTTCCTCTGTCTGTATACTTATTTAGTACTGTATACTGATTGTCTACACTTGAGCCATTGTAGAGTTTCAAAATGTTTGAGATTTACAAATATGATTAGAATGAACTGCCCCATTCGAAAAGACATGGGAACATTCCCGTGTTATTGATGATAACAGCCCTTCAGATCACTTTTTCCTAGTCCTGAGGACCAAATGGACCATTTCTTTGCTCACCTCAGTCAAATCATTAGCTCTTCTAGGTAGATATTTCTCACTCATAGCTCACTAAAACAAGCAAAACTTGAAACAGAAATTTAGCTTTCCTCTGTTTGTGAGTAGAGGATAAAATATTTTATTATGAATTTAACTTGTCTTAAGACCCTATATCATAGAAAATGTTTCCTAACTTTGATGAAATAAAACAGTGTGGCATTTAATAAATAAAGCTTCAGAACAACACTAAGTTAAGTCCATGTATGAAAAAGAAGCTGCATTCTGAAATCATTGTTTTTGTAATGTAGCACATAGACATATACACTTTTCTGGCCAGACTGTTTTTCAGCAAAGCAGCCAGTCTGAGCAAGGGCAATTTAGATATATTAGATAAAGGATTACATGTAACAAAAGATTTAAAGAGGATGGAAAGAGACACATCTCACAGGTTGACATTATAAAGGTCATTTTCAGTAAACTTGAATCTGTCAATAATGAACATAGATCAATTGTAAATGTAATTCATTAAGTGATGTCCTTGATTATCATTATTTATGGAAATATCATATTTCAGTGTAACATAGCATAGCAGTAAACAGAGCCCCTTGCCCAAACCCAGCTAAGACAGGCTTGTGCAAAACCAGAGAAGCACAAAATGGGCAGTCAGTGCTACTACTGGCCTGTTTTTTGCTTTAAGCATCAGTTGGCTGTATCAGCAGGTGTGAGCCTATTGCCTGTAATGGAGAAGCGGGTTTATCGTGTGGCCCACAGATGATTTCCCTCGGCTCTGTGATGATTTTGATGGCCTGATTAGCTGTCAGCGGGCAGCTGTAATTATCTCAGCCGGCGTTAATGACTGTGGCCGCGTTCACAGTGGGAGCCGGAAGTGAGAGCCTTTGCTCTACTCCTCCTCCTTCTCGCACTAGGACTTAATGAGGCTTGTGCTCTAATGAGCAGGATTTAATGGATTTATCGTCGTTTAGGACTCCACGAGACTCTCTCAAGTCAAATAGCTCTAATTACTGTTAGGAGTTTGCAGAGGATTAAAAAAAACATTTTTTGATATGCAAGCAATGTTGCATTAAAATATGGAAGAACTGGGCTACCTTTTGATTTATCTTTCCAAACCAGAACAGTAACTATTGGCTGGTTTCCTGGTTGTAAGATGCTTCCAATCACTGTTGTAGCAAAGTGATATTTAGACTTTTTAAGTGTGATTCTAAACCAGGGAGTGAAAACATTCTTTTGAAAGTAATTGTCAGACTGTGTAGGGATTAGTGAACAATGGTTTACCGGTCACGCATTAGATGTCTTTTGAAGATCTTTTGTTGCTTTGTGTTTAATGATGCCGTGGAGCAGAGCTTCCCAACCACTGGACCGCTATTGGTCCGTGAGTTATTTGGTTCCATGCCACGCAGAAAGAATTAAAATAAAAAGACAGAATAAAGCTATTTTATTCATTATTAGAGTCTGATAGATCTTTTGTTTTGAAAAAAAAAAATCTCGGTTATGTTATATGGTACATCAAAAAATGTACACACGCTAGCAAAAATGAGTAAAAAACAAACACACTTTGTTTTTAGTTGTGTCTGTGAAAATATCGTTTGTCATGGAACTGGTCCGTGGCACAAACAAGTTTGGAGCCACTACTTCCAAAGTGAGATTCATGCTCAGTGTATAAAGGTACCTCTTAGACCTCCTATGGAATAGTCCTCATCCGACACTGTAAACTTCATTTCAGGAAGTGTTTACCCAGCAGGTGCGAAGGCCCCCTCTCTCTATAGAAGGTACTGAGAAGTTATTTTTTATGTTTATGTAATTAATCCATTAAATTGCTCAAAAATATACAGTAGTTTAAATTTAGTATAATTGAAATAATATTTTCTAATGGTTAAAATTGGACATTTTGATTTTGGATTTTGCTGTTGGTCTATCAAGATCTCCTTAACAGTATTTAATATGGAACCTTTTTGGGGTCCATTACAGTGTAAAGCATTGGTGAAAAGCCCATATCTCACATCCCATCCTGATTTCACTTCCCAAAGTCCCTCAGACAGTTATTGCATACTTTGCTTCATTATGGGTATTTTGGACTTTTTTCACTTTACTATATGGACAAAAGTATTGACCATTACATTAGCAGTGTTTTTAATGACATTACATTCAAATACATAGACTTTAACATGGAGCTGACCTCTTATTGGATTTTCACAAGAATTCAGAGTGTTCTGTTGAAATCTGTGCCCATTCATTCTGTAGAGCATTTATGAGGTCAGACACTGATGTTGGACGAGAAGGTCTGGCTCTCAATCTCTGTTCCAGTTCATCCCAAAGGTGTTGAATGGGGTTGAGGTCAGGGCTCTGTGTGGCCAGTCAAGTTCTCCCACACCGAACTCATCCAACCATGTCTTTATGGAGCTTGCTTTGTGCACTGGGACTCAGTCATGCGCGAATAGAAAAGGTTCTTCACCAAACAGTGTTCACAAAGTTGGAAGCATGGCATTGTCCAAAATGTCTTAATGAAACATTAAGATTGCCCTTCAATTCACACAAGTGTGTTCCAATACTTTTGTCCATATAGTGTATGTATAATCAGACTCCATATTGGACCAGGATGGTCTTATTAATGTGTTTTGTTAGAGCAGAAAAAAACCAATTAAGTGCACAGTACATGGTGAATACTTTACCATGATGAATACCTGATACACGTTGGAGCTATAGGTTAGATAATGGTGCCTCAATCCTTGTAAGCCACTTTGTTTCATATTTTTGCCATCTAACGTATGCATTTTAGCTCCTGATGACCTCTGCAGTGCTACAGCCCTTCAAGACTGGATACTGAGATGTAGACAGGCCAAAGAATGACACAAGTAGAGAAAAGTACAAAAAAACAACTTGAATTAAAAAGAGTTAGGTAAAAATAAACTTCTCTTCAGTTCCCTTATAAACTGTCATGGCGCTTAGTGCACAGTATCTTTCTGCGTAAAACTGAAGTGTGTTCCACGCTCTTCCTCTCTTGGTCTAAAACAAAATAAAGCTCCAAAGCAAGACTGGTGGGCCACAGTAAAGCAGTTTAGGAGCCAAATCATCAGAGCAGAAAGAAATTTTGCTGAAATAGAATCAAGAACAAAAAACAAAATTTAAAGGACTCAAATGGATCTGAAAAAAGAGTAAATTTCTTTACACTCAAATGTACCCAAGAACAAATTCATTCCAAATTGTTCTGTACTGAAACTAAGAACATGTAAGATTAGTACACCTGTACTTACACTTGTTTAAACATGATTTATACAGAAATCATAACCAAAGATGTAAATACAGAAGGTCAACTACATCTCTTAGCTTTACTATACAAAATAATGAACCATTGAGGTGCACACATGTGTTTTCCTTCACATTGACAAAGGCATTTGGCCACTTCTTGCAGTGTTTGCACTGGACAGCTGTCAGATTCTTTGCAATCCCATATTCCAGGATCGAAACTAATTTGGTGTTAATATATGTCCATTGATTAGTTGTCAATCAATGGACATACATGGGGTGAGCGTAATACATGTGGTGCCTGACATCTTTTAGGGGTGTTCAGACGAAGCCTGAAGACTTCTCTCTAGTCACTCATTTATCCAACATGCCTAGAGCTGTCACTATAGTATAGTAACTATAGACGACTATAATTTAGATAGTTATTTATAGTCATATATATCAGTTTTTAAATGTTTCTTGCTTGTCTCTGTTGTTAGCATTCTCTTAAATCTCTGTTTGGTATTTGTCTAGACTTACTAGTCAATTAAATGCATGCGTTGTTAGGCCTGGGTCTGCAGCCCTGAATATTTTATGAAAATATAATATTCATTTACGAACAGCTTTGTATCTCAAATAATACTCATAATAATAAAGTATATCCAGTTGTTACAGATGTCATCTGTCATTTCCATCATCACTGACCCCGTTACATTCATGCTCCCCCTCACAAGCTATGGCGCCGTTTCTAGATCCTCTGAGATATGCATCCTGCTTGTTTTTATTTACCTCACATTAAAACATTTCTGGAATGGCCGCTTATTCCACTTTACAAAATTCTGTGACACCTTTGATCCGTAAAATCTTAGTCACACTAATTCATTCACTATGACAAAAGCTAACACTGCATTTGCCTTAGAAAAAAAAATCAAAACCAATCAGTGAAAAACCACAGCAATGAAAAAAATGGCAATTTACCATTTGGTATGTACATGATTAAAATGTGTCAAGTAGTTGCTCGTAAATAAAATGTTACATCAACACGATTGTTGCCAGAAATCACAGCTTCAAAGATAGCAGTTGTGCCGATGTTATATATATTTATGTTGAGACACATTTTCATCACAAATCTTTTTTAATTCAGTGAATGGAAAGATGAACACTGGCTCTAAAAACAAAATTGGATTAGAGGAAGCCCTAGTCCTTTTTATTTGAAAAAAATCTGTCCTGTTCTGGCTATCTGTGCATGGGACAAGCATCATTGTGTCCAGCTAATTGATTAGCAGCTGACCTCCAGGTAAGGTAAGTGAGAATGTATTTTAGTCACCTGCAACAACATGTTTATTTGTTCTTGTCAGTTTGAATTGAATGAAATGTTATGTGGTTAAGTCTGCTGTGGTCAGTTACTGTGTTTATGCATTAGGCTAGAATAAAGTGAAAAAACTAAAAAGAGAATCAAAGAGTGGTTGACACTTCTGTGCAGTGTGTGTTCAGAGACTTGTAGGTCCAGGTTGTCAAAGCAGAGGAGTTTAGAAACTTAATGACTGAGAACACACGCCTGTTTCTTTGCTAGTACTAATGGAGCTATGAAGCTGCTAGAACTGCCATTTAGAGAGTTTATTTCAGATAATAGGACGCCTACACTCACCCCGAATACTTACTTAAAACAGGCTATATTTTCCACTTAGAAATAGGCTTGAATAAAAAGATTTTAAATGAAAGAGGCCACAAAACAGGCTAAAATCTTAGACTGACAGAACCGTTAACTATGCAGTTTTCCGCCAAAAGCCTCTATAAGAAGATGCGAGGAAGAAAAATTTGAAAGTCTTTTTGTTTATTCCTGCATATTTACTTCTGAGCCATCACTCATCTTTTCTTCTCGCCTTGTTCGTCCTCGCTTGCAGCCTCACTCTCTTTCAATCTCTCTCTCTCTCTCTCTCTCTCGCTCTTTCTCAGGCTGTGGGAGGGCATTGCTGCTAGCACAGAGATGTGAAGGAGCATCTGAAACCAATTAGGGTGCTAAAGCAGCCACCCAAAGACTCAGTGACGGATGGGCCTCGCGTATTTATAGCTGAAGTAATTGGCAACACACATACACACACACACACACACACACACACACACAAACACATTTGTATTCCTGTCTTTATTGGGTGTCCCATGTTCTTCTTTGTTAGTGAACATAACCCTTATGAAAATAATACTACTGGAATTTTTACAAGAATTTTCTTTCTACAAGACAATTCTTGTAGTAAATTAAAAAAATATTATTTCTATACTATACGACTACTAATTACTATAAGTGAACAAATTGTATAAAGTTTTAGGCAAATTTGCTTTCTTTTGCAGAAACTGATATAATTTTGTATATTCAGAAAATATATCAAAATAAATAGTAAATGTGTAGCAAAAATTATTTAGAAAAATAAGCTGTATTTACATACTACTTTACTTTTGCTGAAACTAACCACTTTTGCCTAAATAAAAATATATTTGTAGTCTTAAATTGAAATTGACCTAATTTAGTTGAACTTGATAGGATACATCTTTTAAAGCACCTTTTAAAGAAAATAATTAAAATAGAAATTTCACAGATTTTTTAAAACTCCATGATTTAGTCATTGAGATCTAAACAAGGGCATTTCGTGAGTTGAAATCATTATGAATTTTTTTTTACTATATTGTTACTATACATATGCAGTATTATTGCAAAATGACACACGTGTCTACTGAGTTCAGCACAGTTGGGTGATTTCACTGCTCGGACACAACTGGTTCAACTCACCCGTTAACTTCCAGGTTGAGTGTGTATGTTTGAATAGTGTAACTACCGAACAGAGCTAGACTCCAGACCTCCAAGACCAGAGTTGAGTCGGCACTCTGTTTTAGAGACATTAAACTCTGCAGATGTTTGGTTCCTATCCTCATTGCTGTGAGAAATTCAGAATTGATAAGCCTGATTAGAACTGAGTATTTCACATCAACCCAATGTGAATGACTTTAATTACATCTTAACCTTTTAATTATGCATTTATTTAATCTGTGGAATTCCCTTTAAACCATAAGCAAGATGGTTTAGCTGTGTTAACTTATTATTTGAAGTAACATTTAAAAATAGTTTTAGTATTTACTTCATTAAGTTAAAGCTTAAGCTAAAAAGCATCAGCATGTCCTGGTCCCCACATATGGCAAAATACATAACCACACACACACACACACACACACACACACACACACACACACACACACACACACATGTTTATGTTGACTGCATTTCTCTCATGCAGTGCAGGGAACCCTCCAGACCCATCCCTTCCAAAATTATGATTCATGTTACATCACAGTTTGATAGCTCATCTGTGTATGTGATCACACTGCACCCCTCCTTCAGACGAAGGCCCTGCTTTGAAGTTGTTCACACTGCGCATGCTCACAACGTATGCCAAAGACTGGCTCTCTCTTGTCCCAAGACTGGCGGCCTGGAAAGTCTGCATTAATATGATCATCAGTCAAGAGTGAGCATGAGGCGGACTGACACATTTTCTGCGCTGCGCGTGCAGCCAGCAGCAGCTGATACGGAAGTCCGAAGCCGGGCCTGCACATCTCGCCTATCTGTCCCAGCCTGTCAGCACGTCAAACCTGCATGTGAAAACATACACAAGCCACATCTGCCTCTCGTTAACTGCCATAAATGACTGCCATGTGCTCCGCTGATAAATAGGCCAGTCTATTTATTGGAGCACAACAAATTGGCTACAAACACTGACATGGAATCGAAGAACTATAAATACTGGACGCGATGAAAGTTTTAAAACGTGCTGCAGCTATTTTATGAGAGTCCTCGTTTTTTTCTCCTTTTCTCTTTTTATGTACTTTGGGTGGCTCCCTTTTCTCTCTCACACACACTCTCCCCTTTTTCCTTCTACTGCCAGTTCAGTAAAAGTCTCTTTCTCTTTCGCTATCTCTCTCTCGCTCTCTCTTCCTTCCCCTTCCTTCTAATATGAGTTCAGTAAAATGTTTTCTCTCTTTCTCTCTATATACTTTTTACTTCTACTCACTCACCATTTTTCCTTCACTACCTATAGTAAACGCCTAAGTAAAAGTCTAAGTCTCTCTCCCTATCTCTCACCCTTCCCTTCCTTCTACTATCAGTCCAATAAAATGTTCTCTCTCTCTGTCCTTTTTAATTCTTCTTCCAGTTAGTGAAATGCTCTCTCTCTCTCTCCCTCGTTGTAAATCATAGAGCTGAAAATGTGTTGTGGACTCTCCACAGTTTTTTGCAGGATGTTATCGAATCAACTGCGAAACACAAGCCGAAAATTCCTGAATGAATCGGCAACAGACAGGCCGTAAACCCTGTGTAATTGCATATTTGGAGTTTATCTGGGTTTTTGCGAAAATGCACAAGATTCTCTTCCCTGGTGGTCCTTAAACACATCCATATGTCCAGAGTGTTTCTCTTCTCACTTCCCTTTCTCTCTCTCTCTCTCTCTCTCACTCACTCTCTCTCTCCTTGGCTTTTGAAGCATTACTGCATAAGGAGATTACTTGACCTGTATGAGTGGCGTTTCATTTTTTCAGTTGTTGTGAAATTGTTGTGTTGTGCTAGACACTTTCTCCACGTCAGATGAGGTTTTTTTTCTGAGTCTATGAGAGAGGGCGGGACGTCACACAGGCGAGTGTGGGCGGAACAGTTTGCAAACACGAAGCCACAAAGCACATCATCCCAACAGGAACACACAGTGAATGTGTGTGGGGAGGCCTGTCTCAGATCGTGTGTGGGCTTGTTTTTTCCCCCTGCTTGAGAAAACCGATCTGTTTTAAAACACGTGCTAAATATTACCATATTTACATTTTCCTGTTTGAGAAAGGCGGAGAGCGAGTGTGGAGCGGAGGGGGATAGGGGGTGGTTGGAAGGGAGGGGGGGTGAATTTGGAGTGGAAAGGTCCCGGGCTGGGGTTATGCGCTGTTTGAAACTGGAAACCCTTTTTTCAGGCTTATTTGTTTTATGATTCTGCAGGATACTGTGTTTACACTCAAAGTGCAACATCTGGATTAGATAATTTGTTGGGAATTAACCGCCGCTGGATGCTTATCGACCCCATCTGATTAAATCTGTTTGATGTTTTTGCTCTTTGTTTCACAATGATTTTATTTCTTTTTCTTTCTTTTTTTTTGACGCCATGTCAGTATGAGATTTGCATGACAGATGAGGGTTGTGGACTGCAGCCACCCTTAACACACACACACAGAGACACACACACACACACACACAGGCACATACATCTAATTAGATCCTGTGCTTTGATCTGTAATGGTTTATTTAAAGCAAAAGTGATTGGTGGCTTTTTGCCTGCAGCAGGCCTCAGGTTCTGTCAGGCCATGGAAAGAGAAGAAATGATGCTCTCGAAATGCCTTGCAAAGCTGGGAAAAGAGTTTGTTTCTGTTTGTTTATCTGTTTGTTTCCCTCAGATCATTTCCCCATGCATTGAATTAAACAATGCTTTTAACTAGAGACACATTCTGCGTGTATTTCGTAGGGGTGCACATCTCTGGATTTGGTTCAGTTACATTTCTTTTTAAAATAATTCCACGCATCTCACAGATGAGCTACTTTGGCACAGATTCCTTGCTTCACAATGCATTCATATACTTTTCCAGCCTTGCAGTGGGGTGTTCCGTTTGCTGGAATGGCAAGTGGTTCAGCAGCTCTGTAAGCAGGCTCTGTAACAGGAGGTCAGCGGTAGTTTGTGTTTGGCCCTGTTTCTCCACAGGGTCAAGGCGCTGAACTGCATGTGTGAGGCTACACTGAGGGACTGGGAGTGTGTTGTGAACCTTCAGAAACTTGGCTGTGGAGAGCTGGGAGCAGCCTTTTTTATTTATTGTGTTGATCTTAGCCTGAAAGAAATGAGAAGTGACAGTACTGACTCATAAAGGGATATGAGTTAAATTGAATAAACAAAATCCAGTGACAAATGAGTAATAAAGTTAAAAATAAAAAGTGAATCACTATTGTTCTTTCCTGTACATCTTTCACAGTTTTTTTTGCTGTGCTTCCAGATGACGAATTGGCTTGAGAGTTTGAACTTGTCAAGAAGGCAAATTAATTATTAAAATATGCAGCATAGAGTTCTATGAATTTAAATACGAAACAGTAAGACCGTTAAACAACTTAATGTCTGATGGGAATAATTAGCAGGATTCTTTTGGTGTCAGTTGATTCACAGCATACATTGCTGCATAAAAAGATCTTTAAGATGCCAACACAGTCATTCAAAGTGATGCCTGATCATTCAGAACCAGGCATCCAAAGAATTGAATGCCTCTTATGAATGTTTATGAATGTGTCATACCTGAAATGATGTTTCATGAGAGTTTAGAGGAGGGTTTGGACTAAAATATATCATTTAGATCCATTCTGAATGACTTTGTTTATATGTCACTGACTGATTTATGCAGTTATTAAAAGATCGATTTCACATCAAGTAACTACAACTGGCTACTACAAGTTACTTCAACTTCATGGCTTAACAAAATGTCATGAATACCAGAGCTCAGAGTTCTTAGAGTTTCTAGAACACAGTATATTTGATGACATGAAAACCACACTGGAGAAAAATGCTGCCTTGAACTTGTATCAGTTAGTTAAACGTGAATATGTGCTGTCTTTACTTCTTCTTTTAGTGGAAATTGTGTTCACATATGTTGTTTGCAGTTTATTAATGTACCAATGCTCATTTCAATCAAGTCATAAGCATCATTTTTTTCAATGCAACTTTAATTATTTACTATTAGTTGTAATTTCAAAATAATGTATTATCATAAAATAAAATACATGAGTGGTTACGCAATCTAACTTACACAGCGTTAAATGGTGGGCATCGAAGTTTCTCAGTGTTCCTAATACTTTCACTGACACTGGAGAAATGCCTTGAACACCCCCCACACAGCAGCAGCGGCAGCAACAGCAGGGAGATTATTCTTACTTTGGGGAACAGATGCATCAGATGCTGCATGTGTGTGTGTTTTATTGACTCTAGCCATCTGTTAATACAGTGGCTTGTTCCTCGCTGAATGTTTGTTGATGCTTGGACAGGAGAGACTGAATGCCAGAAGAAACAAAGCGAAGAGAAGAGAATAGACGACAGAGAAGGACATAGAGAGAGAGAGAGAGTTATAATGTGTAGTCTGACAGTGATAATTGACTGATTTTATCACTGTATGTGAGTTTATTTAAACCTATTGTATTTTATAGCCCCTTGCCCTATAGTCCACTCTGAAGATTCTAAAGAGTATTTCACTCAATTTATTTAATCAGAATAAATAAATATATTTTATTTATATTTTATTATATAAAATATAATTACTGCCAAAACTGAAGAAAAGTTCACAGAATTATTTGTACTTATTAATTTGGAAATGAGAAATTTGGACCAAGAAAATCCAAAACATCATTTTTTTTTATTGTGGTAAGACCAGTTCAGATTCAATAAGGATATAGTTATATACTCTGTTAAGCTCTAGGGTTTGATTGAAAACGCACCCGTTAGCCTACTGGGGAGAACTGAGTACATACATATACGTATTCAAGTCAATACTACACAAACTACACACACATATTACACATACGTTACAGACAGTTGTCCTTTTCTCCCCCCTAACCCCATTTCTGGTGAAAATGTCTGTACCATTCCAAACATTTCTTTATTTTAATGGGTGGCCTACAGTAGCATTTGGTGCAGATGTCATTTGTCTGCCATCTAACTTTCACAGTGGTGTTCTGTTGTGAGTGTGCATGCGTGTGTGTGTGTGTGTGTGTGTGTGTGTGTGTGTGTGTGTGTGTGTGTGTGTGTGTGTGTGTATATATATATCTCTCT
>JBBPDC010000017.1:16115855-16130125 GCA_037974485.1 Hemigrammopetersius urotaenia
TGCGATTAATCGCGATAAATTTTTTTCCAGATTTGCGATTAACTAGTTAATTTTAATTAATCGCTTTACAGCCCTAATTTACATCTACATTTATATTTTCAGTTTCTTAATTTCTTGTACTTGAATATCTCTTGGAATTGTTTTGTTATTTGTTGTCGACTGGGAAAGATGTGTTCTTCTTTTGAGTCTAAATTCTCAGAGTTGATGATACACGCTCTTAATGCTGCTGCTTGCTCACTTGAGGCTTAAATCCTGTACGGCAGATCGGTGACGGTCTCAGTTGTAAAAAGTGCTATACAAATCTGTTTAAACTGGCAATTTAGTTGAAAATAAATATTCACTTTGCACAGGTTCAGTTCAGCAATTCAGTCTATAAACTTCCAATTTACAGGACTGAAAGGACACTTCCGGTGCTGAAAAGCAAAACTGGGAATTGGAAACTTCCATTGCCGCACAATGTAGTGTCTGCCTCCAATGCTCCAGAAAGACCATAATTCTCTGGACTGGTAATTCTCATTTATACAGACTCGAAATTGTCCAAATAAAAAAAAGTGAACTGCTTTCAATGGGCACCTAAATACTAACGACAGCTAAGAAATAGTCTTCCTTTCTTTTTTTTTTCCTCTCTGATCTCCACTTCGCCAGATTATTGCCAATCTGACCTTGCTGAGGCAAACATTTTGGCTGACAGCTCTGTTAGTTACTGTAGAGGGGACCATAGAATGACCGAATATGTGACTGTGCTAAACCAGTGGAGTGATTTTAGTGCTGGCGGTCAAGCGTTTTGGGAAACTGCTGTGCAATTGTGTAAAATGGAGGAAGATTACACTCCGCTCTGTTCTGCCTTTGCAGGCATTTTTATGGAACTTGGGAAGGCCTGAATGAACACTATGTCTATTGTAACAACACTGTAAAAAGCAGACAGAGACTCTTCGTTTAAAGTACTGGTGATGTATGGATCGATGAACGTGAATGTTTCTCCTTTTTAATGAATTAAGTGACTTGATAAATGAATACAACTGCTTGTGGAGTCTGTTTTTGTTTTACTGTATGTGAAGTTAATTCGGTAAGAATGCCAAAATTTTTTATTACAGCGAAGTCTCTGTCTTGTTTAGCTGCCCTAGTGGTGAGCAGGCGCCAATACAACCAATCGCCATGTTGTCTTGTCACACACCCAGTGCTGGAGGAAGCTGTGGGGCATTACACAGAGTAAACACTCGCAGCGAGAGAGTGGCAGCCTTTGATTCATGGTTTAAGGCTCCCTGTGGCTCGCTGTGGCTTCTCTGCATGTCCTGAGCCGATTCCCGTACGCTCAGCACCTCGGCTGGGCACAGAGAGGGGGTCCAGCCCTTCTGATTTCTGCTCTGGCAACCCCTAACTGCCCGTCTGTATCTTCACACTCCTTTCATTCTCTCTCTCTCTCTCTCTCTCTCTCTCTCTCTCTCTCTCTCTCTCTCTCTCTCTCTCTCTTTCTCACACACACGCTCTGTTCTCCCTCTCCCTGTCTCTCTGAATCCTCTTCATTTCTCTCTCCCTCTCTCTGTCCCTCTCTTTAGTTGTCTCTCTCTCTTTATCTCTCTCCCTTTCTATCTCTCTTTTACCTCTGTCTCTGTCCCTCACCCCCCTCTTGATTTCTCCATCTCTTGTGAAATATTTATCTCATATTGTAATTTGCATAACACAGCCTATGACAGAATAAAGCAGTGAAAAAAAAAACTCAATACACACACACACACACGGACACTCTCTCATCCACTTGCTTTCTTCTCATACGTGCACTCCCTCCCTGACAAAATATTTATATCATAGTGTAATTTACAGATGTGTATCCCATGACAACCCTTTGGAAAAGGGTCTTGATGACAGTGTTCAGGTTTAAACGGAGCACGGCGAGTTGAATTTACCCGACCAGAACATTCCCAGCGGCAAATTTCTGCTATTTGCCTCTCATTTTTAATGGATGTTGGCCACTGCATGCATTTTTGTGGTTAAAGGACATAAATGTTAATTACTTTATGAACAAAACAGAGCAGTGTGCAGATGACAGAGAGCAACTAGTTATCCACAGTTGGCCCGGCCTGGCCCAGGTCAGTGAATACAGCTGCTTTTGCTAACACACAAAAAATAGGACTTGATGACATTCATCATAGCACGTACACATAAAAATGTTGCTGCTATATTGTAGTTAACCATTAGCTTCAGTGAGTGTGAAAGTATAGAGGCTTTAGTTACTGTGACCCTATTCTGGGATTTTCAAAAAGAGTTGGTAACTATTATAACCACCTACCATGTACTTCCACTCACTGGCCACTTTATTAGAAACTCCTACTTTGTACTTCCACACACTTGCATAAACCTTATAGGTCCATTACAAATGTGTACAGTTGCAAATTGTAGCCTTTCTGCCCCTCTTCTTCTTTTCTTGTTTGTTTGTTTCTTTACTTGCTTGTTTTTTGTGTGAACTAATTAACTAGTTTCTCGCTGAATAAACTGAACATTCCACACTTGACGTTTCTTGATATGAATTAATTATCTGACACATTCTGTTGCTGGAAAACAAAGACTTTATTATCTTGCGGGAAAATAGAACAGCTGTACAGCAATCATTGCAATGAAACAAACTTTGTTTGAAACAAACAAAAGTTGTTGGTTTTACTCCCTGCTGAGCTGCACCAATCAAGAAAGGTGTAACCAACATGCAGAAGTTTTGGAGGATATTTAATTGCAAATGTTTTTTTCATGGTAGTGAATGTTATGAAAGAAGACCATATTGTAAAAGAAGTGCATCAGAATCAATCTCCTTTCAATGTTTGTATGACTTTTGGAAATGAGATTTCTGACTTGTAATGATAAGGTGTACAAAGAACATTTTGAGAGATTTAAAGAACCCCATGCCATGTAAAACATTCAAACTGCACTGAAGCCTTTTGTTTCCATCCAATCCAAGAGCTATCAGCTGAAAGGTTATTTGGGGTCAGAGTGGGGTGTGTGATGAATGGGACGATTCACATCACATTTTCACCCAGGCGTTGGTGTTAATTGAAGAAATCTGCAGAAATAAGGAACTCACAATTTTAGTAGGCCTACTTAATTACTTAACTTGTTTAATCCCCAAATTTTCTCTGCAAAATAAGTGCATGCATTTTACTCCTTAGATTTTCCAAACACACAATATGTTTCAATTTTTTCATTTCTTGGTGGTTATGACAGTGAAAATGTAGGTTTTATACTCGGCAACAATTGTTGCCGATGGGAAACCACATAGTCTAATTCTTCAAATTGACCTATTTACACCCACAATGTGGTTCATGTGTAGGTAATGGGTAGGGAACTCCTAGACCCTCTGCGACCACTCACCACTCATCCTGCTACAGCAGGGCTGAGGCCTCCCTCCGAAACTTGCATTAGCTGCCCAAAGCCAAAACATCACTTTTAGAGCTTCCAAAATAAAAATAAAAAAAACAATGGCAACAATTGTTGCCGATGGGATTAAATGGGTTAATGGAGAAACATTGTTTGTAATGACAGCTTTGAAGAAACAAATTGGCTGCAGTGCTCAGGTGTGATTTTGACCTGTTCGTCTAAACAGATTGTCTTTACATTTTGAAGATTCTGGCAGGGCCTCTTAAAAATGCTGATCTTTAGTTCCTTCCACAAATGTTCAGTGGGATTTAACCCTTATAAAGTCTTCGGGTTTGTAAGACCTGTTTTCAGTTTTTAGGCTAAGAATCCTCCAGACCCAGCAGGACTCCCTGTGTAACCAAAAAACGAAGACCCTAGTAGGGTTAAGTCATTCCAACAACTTGACTTTCTTTCTCAGAAACCAGTTGTGAGCTTCCTTTGCTCATCTTGATGGATGGCAGTAGATTCATTTCAAGAATTTCTCAGTACATGGCCTTCAGTCATTGTCCCTTCATTATATGAAGTCTGCCAAGACCATGAGAAACAGTGCCACACCATTTGGCACTGCTGTCTGTAGAAAGTAGAAATGTTGTCATCAACATTGGAAAGTGGCCATTTTTTTACTGTCACACCAAAAACAATCATGGAGAAATAAACTAACTGGTAAATTAGTCTGTTTGGGCTGAAGATACATTTCAGTGGGAGTTGTCTATGATGCTCACAAATGTATCTTCAAAGCTGTGAGAAATGCAAAGGTATATCAGGTGTAGCTGGGTTAGGTATTTGTCATTGGCTAAAGAATGGCAAGACAAAATAAAAACAAACTCAAACAAGGCTGTACTCTGTAAAGATGCTTTTTGAAAACATTGTAAAAAGCGGTATATAAATAAAACTTAATTGAATTTAATTAAAATGATGTATAAACAATAAAATATATCGAAGCAATTCGACTCCATTGATGTGGTTATGGGGACAATAATCTGGTGGGGGAAAATATGCACTGCTAACACGTCTGTGGCACTGTTCCTGGTCTGAGATACTCTGAAAAATCAAAGCGTGGTACAACTTCCATACCATTAGGTACAGCATAGTTCCCAAAGCCAACCGAAAAGTGCCTATAGAGGCCATGCTGGTGATTACTGGAAGATTCAGAAGTTTTGATATATGACTGTTGTCAGTTCCATTGATCTGTTTTGCAACAAACAGGTAGAGAAGGTCCTGGGAGAGCTCTCCTTTGAAACATCATGAGATGTTTCTTGTGTGACACCTTGGTAACAATAAGCCCATCAATATGTCCTAGCCCAGCTGATAATACTTTACGCAGAATGACTTAATTTAGAAGAATTACTTTCTAACTATTTTTGGATTCCAGCTGGTTCCCTGCGCATACCATGGTGTTCTGATTGTTTTATGTGTTCAGTGCTTTTCCTGTGTCATTACACTTTATTGCACATTATTTTTGGTTTTAATGTAGCGATTTCTTTATAGTTGTGGTGTTCTTGAGTTAATACAAATGTCTGGTGAGATTTTCATATAAACAGCCTCACTGGAAATATATTTACTGAAATTGAAAAAAATCTGATACATTTATTTCTTATGACCCCACTGTAGCCAGTGTTATCTGTTTTTTAAATGAAGTCACAATATATAAATACACTCCATTACTTTTCCAAGCCAATAGTTACTATGCACTCTTGCATGAACCAGTAGCCTACACTCATCTTTGGCCAACACTTGAATGAAGGGTGGGAAAATGGCAAATTAAAGAGCCCCCTTAAACCAGATTAATTATCCTCTTTTTGTAATGAACCTGGTCAGTGTTCATAAAGTATGGATAATATTCACAATATACTCAGAAAACCATATGGTGACAAAGTTTATCACGATAATGATGAAATATTACGATATTGCTCTCTCTAATATAAATACTTCATCTGCTTAATCTAACCTGAAACTGTAAACAGCTACACATGCATACACATATTTATCTGTAAGAGTTTAGGCATAGAAATACACTATATGTACAAAAGTATTGGGACACACCTGGTTTTCAGGGTTTGGGCAAGGGCCCTTATTTCCAGTGAAGGGAAATCTTAATGCTTCAGCACACCAGGACATTTTGGACAACGCCATGCTTCCAACTTTATGGACACCAGCATGACTGTGTCCCAGTGCACAAAGCAAGATCCATAAAAACATGGTTGGATGAGTTCGGTGTGAAAGAACTTGACTAATCTGGACAGAACCCTGACCTCAAACCCATCCAACACCTTTGGGATGAACTGGAATGGAGATTGTGAGCCAGTCGTTCTCATCCAACATCAGCACCTGACCTCATAAATGCTCTACAGAATGAATGGACACAAATTTCCCACAGAAACTCTAAAATCTTGTGAAAAGACTTCCAAGACGTGTGGAAGCTGTTATGGCTGCAAAGGGGGAAAAACTCCACATTATTTGAATTCAGTGTTTTTGAAGTCCCTGTTGGTGTAATGGTCAGACGTCCCTCTACTTTTGTACATATAGTGTACATTGTGTTTGAAACTGGATGTGGTCTTTTTCTGAAATACAAGTTTGAAACCCTTGCTTTAGGAGATTTGAGTGGTTCCTCTTTGGCATCCATTCCGGCACCATTGTTTTTAAGAATATACAGCAGGAATTCTAATAAGAACTGTGAGTTGTTGAGGTAATATTATTTATTTCTCTACAGTCAGTCTACGGAGGGTGAGTCCCATATCTGTTTCAAAGAGAAAAAACACTAATTGCTCTTACACAACAGCCCTCTTCATCCCACTTTTAGATGAGTCTGTGTTTAAAGGCTGATCTCCCCTATACCAGTGAGGTGTTAAGCCTTAACCTTGGAGTCAACCTCACAAAATACACAAAACCTACACACACACACCGAACAGGGGGTGCGAAAGGGCTGTCGGGGGTGGAGAGGGGTCCTGAAGGTGTGTGGGCAAAGCCAAGGCTCTGCCACATTATATGCTTTAACATGGCTGGCAAATCCAGCACGGTTAAACAAACTTAACCTTCATTTGTGAAACGGTGCAACTCAAAGGGCAAAAAACGACTCGGGCAAGTAATTACCGCCTGGGGAAAGCAACAGGGGAACAGAGACAGAGAGAAAGGCAGAGAAAAGAAGGGGAATCATTTAAGAGAGCCAGGCATTTTTAATGAGTTTGCTCAGAAATTGATTTTCCGCAGTAATCTTTTATTTATATGCAGTGGGTGCTCTATCCCGCGCCCAGCGGAAGGGTCAGCACAGCCTGATCCCTGCCAGCAGCCCCTCTCGCTCAAACAACGGCCCAAAGCCCAGGGAAAATGGTATTTTAGCAAAGGCAAACATTGTCCTGTCTGGACTTAAGGGCCGAAATAGCTGTTTGTTTTAAAAAGTTCTTCCTCTCTGAGCCTTATTATGAGCACTTCCCGTAGAAACCCACTTTAATTGTTCTGTTATAGGTTTCAGTAACATGTTTGGAGAATCAGTGTTCACCTATTGTTATAGGCATTATGAAATTGGTCCACTAATAGATACCGATATAATAAAAGTCAGAATTATGTCATCGGCTTTGAGCAAACATGAATTTTGCTTGTGAAACAAACAGGGCAGTAAGTTTGTTGCCACATCATAACGCCTCATCTCATAAAGTATGTAAATGGTCCGTCACCATGCGACAGCTCTCTGTAAATCATAGGCAGTAATGTTGTAGCTGTAACAGCTGTCACACCAATACAAAAGTGACCTAAGACACAATTTACACACCCTGGCCCAGGGCTGGAACAGAGATTTTATTCTGATTTGTTTTTAGAAATATGCCAGTGCTGTATGTCTTCAAAAAAAAAAAAAAACACAGTGTGTTAATTAGACCTGTGAAAAAAGGCCAAAAAAGGTTGTGAAAGGTCATGGAGGTCTCCAGTGCCATAAGACTACAAGTTCACAGTGGAACATTTGTCCCATTTGAGCCTATAATTGTGGTTGTGCTGCTGCTGTCCCTGTTTATTACATACATTAAAACATAAATGATAACTAATAAGAAGGAGAATTATAATTTAATTTCTACATGTGTTGACCCCATCAACAGCGTCACATACTTGCCTGATTATCTAATATATAAAAATGTAATCAAATGGCCTAAATTCTACGCTATTTATTTTTCCAACTGAGGTCATTTTATGACATTATTTACCTGACATCATTTTCCTGCATATCTGGAAATAGACTATTAGAATTAAATAAAAGGCTGTTTTCATTACAGGCCTTCATTAATACTGATATATGATGGCTGGCCACAATTTTTTATAATTTTCTTGCAAATGGGCAGAGCTAATTTGCAGTATGCTGAATAAGAGAGTACATGTAAATGTATGGTTTTTCATTATATCACAAAAAAACAATGTATTAAAAATGGCCACTTATTTTTCATATATGAACTACATGGGCTGAGAAATGAGGGGTATATTATATACTACGTCAAAGTCTGTTTTTCTTTTTTTACATGAGGAAATTTGGTATTTCCATTATATGAAATTTGACTTTAAAGTGAAAGTGATAAACTGCACTGTTATACGACATTGCGTATTAGAGTACCTGACAATTAAGCCTTCCTTTGCGAATTTTATTAACAAAACTGAAAATAACTCAAAACGACCTACCTGCACTAATGCGTGTCATGACTGCCACCTGGTGGTGATACTGGATGCAGTTCTTGCATGTAGAAGTGTGGGTTTTTTTTCAGAAGCTGACCTACATCACTTTTTAAGTATTTAAGTGGCTTTGAATTAGACCTGAGACGTATGTGGCAGATCTACAATAGCAGAATTTCCAGACTTCAGATCAGTGGAGGTCAGGCTAATTTAGCAACCAACAAATATCAGTGATCTTTAAACGTGGATTAGTTTTATTTATAATGTTTTTAGAGTAACCATTTTTACTCTAAAACATTTTGCAAAATACACAGAATGCAAAATACTGTGAGAAAAAATGTGTTCTTTCTCACCTGAAGGGGTCAGTGTAAGTGCACTTGTCTGTGCAGGACTCCTGATCCAATTCAGCACTGTTTAATTGGGCCTGCCCTAACACACCTGATTCAGATGCAGTGGAAACAGTGAAAACATATAAGACATGAACACAAAATAAATCATAAGTCGAAACAATCTTTACAGACTCTCACTGAAACCTATGCTTCCATACACCCACACTTACGAACAAACACGCACACGCATACTTTTCCACTTTTGACTTTAATATTTTCATTTTATTCTTCAATAATAGACAAAGGCTTGAAAATATACTCTCCAAGAAATAATAAATATACATATTTCTTTATGAACAAAATGCACAATTTACAAAACGAGTGAACTCTTTCAGTTGTACATCAGTAACAAGAATACATTATTATTATTATTATTATTATTATCATCATCATCCCTTAGTTTTAGGTGTTAAGCTTTTTCTTATTCCTTTTGTAGTACATAACTGATTTTTCACTCATAGAAGATGGTATAAAGCTTGCAATACTCACTAACAGTCTGGTTGAACGATCTTATGGCCTTAATTTCAATATAAGACATTGTAGTGGGAGGTGGGTATAGCTACATGCATTTAAGCCGTGCCATATACCGCTGTACTCAAAAGTGTGCATGCCCCTGGTGAAATAATTTTTGAAAATACGTATACATTTTCTGTAGAGAACATAAGTGTGTAATATACACACACTCACTCTTTCTTTGCTGAATTTATCATATAGGGGAAAGTTCTTCTGAAATTTATATTTTGTTTAATATCTTGCCAACATTACACTCAAATAAAATTGATAATTTGCAGAAAATGCAATAGTTATATTGGTGTCCTGGGCATGTACTCCTGTGTATGTACTTTGTTTTAAGAAGACCAGGAATGGGCAAACTTGCATATGACTAGCAGAATAAAATTCTGCTAGATTTGTACTTGTACCTGTACTGTAATTTATTTTCAAATTATATTTCTTAACAGAAGTAAAATTTTACACAGTTTTTTAACATACTTATAAATATATATTCTCTCGCTTCTACTTTGGTCATTCATATAGATTTCCTAATTTCTCTATTTAGGTTTCTGCAACAGTTGCTGGGTTGGACTTTTTATTTTTTTCAGTAATTTACTTGCAGTAGGAGTACTTCTATGGGGCTATACTATGAGGCTGCTCTTTCCACTTCTGATTATTAGCTTTAGACTATTTCATACTCTTATGTTGAAGCCCTTACCAAAACTGAAGTTAAAGACTTTTGCGCCACAGGCACCATTTTGACAAAAAAAGGCCAGTTATGTGTCTGCTTGCTTAGCCTGGCCTGGACATGAGGTTAGTCAGTGTTTGTAATTGGATCCACCGTGTGGTTAGGAGGTGAACAGCAGCAGATGTGAGAGGAGGCAGGTGAGGAGTGCAGGTAGCAGGTTTCTGGGACTGGGTGAGGCCAAAGCAGGGAGTAAGATGTCCTCTTGGTCAGTGAGAGACGTTCTTCTCTTCTGTTCCTGCCCTGTTAGGGGAGGCTCCACGGTTACATAGCCATTGGTTATCCTTATATTTGGAAGTGGAGTTGAGCTGCAATTAAAATACAGGATTCATTTGACTTTGTCATATACAGAAGACATCACAGAGCCGACAGCGTTATTGTAACAGATCATGACATTCAAGGCCTTGCCTGAGAAAGATTTTTAATATGCATTGGTATTTTCCAAAAAGTACTTTAGAATATGTTATCAAAAAGAAACATTTTAGTTATATAATGTATTTAGAAACTTTAGAATGTATTTTCAGAAAACAATAAGATTCTGTTTTGTAATTAAACATAATATTAAACCTAATAAGTTGAAGAAGTGAGCAGCTTGTGCACAATACGATACAAAGGCTCCACGAATGGCTTTTAAATACAGTTTTTATGGGTCTGGTGTAACAAATTGGAATTACTGTTTTATGATGATCAAGATTGTAGTTTAAAAACTGAGTATGGCCAAGGGCTCACCTATCTCCAATGCGCACCCACAGGTCACTGAAGAAGCGCTGCCTGCTGTGCTGCCGGTGGGTCTTTCGAGGGCGTTTATGTTTTCCAAACTCCTCCAGCTGATTCAAACTATCAGGCAGCAGCAGGTGGGGTAGGTCCTCCTCCAGCTCTGGATCTTCTGATGTCCACTCTATCTCTGGACCCCTACTCGGCGTCAAAGTGGTACGTTCTATCTCAGCCCAGCTCCTTAAACAGAACCAGAAAAAACAAGTAAATGGTCAATACTGCCGAGGGCTGGAGAAGTTGTTGTGGTTTGTGTATTATCATAGGATCATATCTTTCCCACTTGTGGGACTAGTAAAGGGTCACCTTATCTCATCTCATTTCATCTTATGTTATGTTATCTTATTCATTCCAGCATCACAATGTGATTTACTGGGAGGCATGCACTGCATTTAATCGTCTATTTGAGTATTAATCCTTATCACATGTAATGTCAGCATATCAGTCTACTAGAACTACTTACTGATAAACGTACTACAAAATGAATAAACATCAATAGGTCTGGAATGGTAAATTCTTTTTAAAATGTTGAGCTCACTTGAAAAACTCAATATATAAAAAAACCTGATAATTATCAACACATGTTGATACTAAGTATATAAACAACACATTCATTTTTTTCACATCAGAGTTTTCACAGTTGCTCATGGTTTGTTCACTCCTTTTTAGGCTCAGAGCTCCGAGGTGAAGTAAAACTCCTCACACAGCTCTGGAGCAGTTTCACAGATCAGTGATAAACTTTTTAGAGCAGGTATCTTTTTTCCCAGTGTCTTTTTAAGCTGGTAGAAGGATAGCTCTCACTTCATTACCACTCAGTGGATACAGATTTTCTTTGTCTTCATTTACTTTTGTGAAAGGTGATAAAAGCTTCAGTGTGAATTTGAATTTGAATTTTGATTTGGTTTGTGTGTTAATACTTCCTGTTTCATCCATGAACACCAAATCAGGGTCAAAAAGGCCTGACAATGTTCAAACATTAAACACTAAGACTGAAAAATACCATTTGTGCCACAGTTACTCACCTGGCTTCCCATTGCTGTATGTGTAAATGAAACAAAGCCAGGATTGGAGAAAGATGGCAGTCATAAACATCACTGATGACACAGTAGTATAATTGCAAAGATGCATTATATGTGGTTGAATAATTCAGAATGGTGGGCCTATTCTATCTTTAAAAAATTAAGAAAATGTCATTAATCATGATGAAAGCTCTGTATCAGTTATCACCTTAAGAATTTTGTGTGTGTTAGTGTGTGTGTTAGTGTGTTTTTGTGTGTGTGTGTGTGAGTGGGAGTGTGTTGGGGAGAGGCAGGATACATTCCTCCAAAGTCCATTTTCATGTTTTTGGCTCTGCATCTGATAGTCCAGACTTTGAACTTCCAATAGGCGCACACACACACACATACACACTTCAAGCATGTGAAGAATTTATGAAGTGCCAAAATACCCTACTAACCACTAGGCTATAATCTGGCACTCTAAAGAACCCACAGTTATGTTCCTTGGACAAGTTATGAGCTTTCATTGTGTGGTGGCTCTATAAGGCTGGAGCGGCTGCAACAAGAACAACACGTTATGTTCAAAAATCAAAACTGATTCTTTGGAGTATTTTGTTCAGGACTTCAATGCTTAGCATCAAGTACTGCCTCTAGACTGTCCCACCTAAAACAGTGTTTTCTAAATCGCGACATCTAGAATTATTCAAACTGTTGTTTCAAATCTTTCAAAGGCCCATAACCTACATTTTTCAAGTATTTGATTTAATTCCCTGTGGTCCACTTTTGTGGTTTTATGTACCAAAACGTTCTTTCTTAATTCCTTACATTTAATCAGCCTGTTTTTGTTACTGTACCTCTAAAGCTGATATATGTATCTCTGTTCTCTGTGGCTCAGCAGAAAAAGTGGATGTAAACATTGAGTCATTAAGGCACAAATAAAGTGAATTCAAGGGGGACTCCTTTTCAAGTGTAGGTTTCATCTATGTGTCGCATAAATTAAGAAGTAAACCTTTTTTGAAAGCATTTTATTTTTTATTTATATTTTTTTCTATTGTTGGGCCCTATTATAGAAATAAAAAATGGCAGATTGGTCATGTGGTTAACACTCTGATTCATGATTTATGAAATCCTGTGTTTCTACTTAAACATGCTTAAACGCTGCTTAACTACTTATTTTAAACAAAATTTTCAAACTAAAGAAATAAAATTGTTATTTAGATACTCCTGCATATCATCATATTTTTTTACACCTAGGGTTCTCCTAGAATAGATGGATTAACAGGATATTCCAGCAGTGGTCAACAAATCTCTCTGTCAGCCATCTTGGATTCAGAGGAAGTTCACTTATAGTTACAACTTATAGTTATAACTAAAACTAACAGTTGAATGAACCTCAATGGAGGGGAGCAGGAGAGAGCATTCTACCTGCTGATATACAATTCCACCATAGAAACCACTGCATTCAGGAGAAAATGACTTTTAAACAACTGTCCACTGTTGTGACCGCTATGCACCCAAGGGTTAAGGTACAATACAACTACTTCTCTTTCCCACTAAACTACAAATTAGTTTCAGACTGAGATTAATTACTAAATAACAAGCCTAGAAATGAAGAAGTTAAACTTTGCTTCCTTCTGAGTGGCCACTTCATGACCATCCTGCAATTCAAGCTTGTTTGTGGTTTATAGAGCTTTAAGTAAACATCCATATGGTTGTCATGACAAGTCTTTTTATATACATTACATCATTTCATTTGGCAGGCTGCTGCAATTAACGGGTTCATGGCTTGTTCACTCATTAACTTTCTTTCTTCACTTTCTTTCTCACTACCTCACTCACTCTGTTACTCTTTTTTAAACTAGTCTCCCATTTGCTCAGTCTCTCTTTCACTTTTCAACTACTCACTTCTATCCTCACTCACATACAGTCTTTGTCTCTTGCCCTCCTTCATACACTTAACTCTTTTCTTTCTCTTTCTTTTAATCTTTCTCTTGCCCATTCTTCTCACTCGCTGTCCATCTTTCACATTTTTACTCTTCCTCTCTTACACACACGTATTCACTCTGTCAGTCACTCCCCATACATCTAGCCTTGTCCTTTCTCTTGGTCACTACGCCACTCTCACTTAATCTCTCTTTCATTTACTGTCTTTCTTTTGACTTTCACTCTCTCTGTCGCTCACAAACATTTATCACTCATTCATTCACTCAATCAATCACACTCACTCACTCTCAGAAACTCCCTCCCCCATTCACTTAGTCTCTCTCTCTTACTTGCTCACATATTACTCTCTCTCCTTTTCACCTTCAGTTACACTTTAATCCATTCATTCAGTGTCACCCTCTCTTTGGTGCACTCACTTATTCACTCCCTGACTTACCTGCTCACTGTAACTCTCTCCCACTTCTGTCTCTCACTCACCCCCCCCCCCCCTCACCGACTTGCCTATTGTGACACACTCTTATTTATGTATTATTATTAAAATGTATTATTATTATTTACTCTCTCTCTCACTCGCTCTCTCTCTCTTTTTACTTATCTCTCTCATTCTCTCCTCCCACTTATCTCTCTCATTCATTTATTCAGTCACTCTCTCTTATATATGCTCACTGTAAATCTTTGTCGCACTCACTCATTCAGTCTCACTCACTTTACCCAATACTGTCACTTTCTCTCTCTCTCATTTACTACTGTCACTCTCTTTCACACTCACCTCTCTCATTCTCCCACTTACTATTGCTCACGCACTCACTCACTCATTCAGTCTCACTCACTTTACCCAATACTGTCACTTTCTCTCTCTCTCATTTACTACTGTCACTCTCT
>JBBPDC010000017.1:16136682-16152555 GCA_037974485.1 Hemigrammopetersius urotaenia
GTGTGTGTGTGTGTGTGTGTGTGTGTGTGTGTGTGTGTGTGTGTGTGTGTGTGTGTGTGTGTGTGTGTGTGTATTCCAACCTGTCCTAACCTATGTAGTAAGTCAAGAAGGAGAGAGAGAGAGAGAAAGAGGGTGACTGCTCTCTTTTAAAGAAACTTTTAGACTTTGCTTTCAGTTCAGGTATTTGTTAATTCTGTACTTTGCTCAGGTTTTTCTCTTACAGCTGCTTTATCTTTGTCCTGAAAACACTTCAGAAAACACTTGGTTCCTAACACAGCCATTGTAAAGTTGGTACATTTCTCTAAAGAGCATAACTTTATTTGTAAGAAATTTTGAAAATTCCTGTGTTTCAAAGTCTTACTCCCTTCTTATGCAATATTTTGGGTCATTTTTTGGACAAGGATTATGTGTAGTCTTAGACATATTGCAAGTGGGAACCACCATTGGAATTTTTATGCACTTTGAGATGCATGTAATGTGCTATATGAATAAAGATTTTTTTAGGGTAAACAAAAACACATACTCCATTCCATAGGCTTGTACCCTAAGCTCAGTCACATCCGGTCTTCTGACTATCCCGCAGTTTTAGCCTCAGTCCGTGACCTCCCAGATGCTCATTAGACAGAATGGGCAAACACCACTCCAAAAAGTCAGGGGTCCACATGCTTTTGGCCATTTGGTTAGATTAATCTTAAAGACACAGTAATAAAAAATCTCCTGTTTATTTCTAAGGGATGAAGAAGGGGGACTCCAGTCCCTCTAATAGAAACTGATCAAGAAAGAGAAAGCTTGCTCTAACACTGACAGGATGAAAATGGGTCCTCGCGTGCCAGCTGGCCGTTAGAGCCCAGATGAAATGGCTGTTCCATCCCGTAGAGGAATGCAGATCAGAACAGGAGCAGGTTAAAAGGGAAAAACGGAGGCTCGTTCTTGGCCTCGGGAACACCGCTGTGTGGAATTGCACTTTGCCTCTCACATTCCCAGCTGCCACAGCTCCTCCACTACCTCAGACAACTGCTGCTTAGGCACGATCCGCCACAATGTGCAAAATTCATTACAGCTCTAAAAAGCACCACAGACTCAGCGGGATGGGCCCACCCGAGCCAACACAGGGGGTTCCACTCTCTGATGGAGACGTTTGATGGACGACTAATGACGAAGAACCGTGGAGACCACCTTTGTGAGGGCACATAGATCCATCCATTTCAATCAATTAGTCTGCTTCTATAAAAACCTTTCAGGACATTGTTTTAAGCTTCCAGTGGCCCATCAATCTATTTCTAAGAAAGGCAAGACCAAGTTTGCCAGAGGCACTTTGTTGTTAGAACAGTGATCTAAATCTGAACTAAATCAGCAAGGACACTAATATGCTTACAATCACACATTTACACACCTTAGGTGCAGTACATGAACAAAGCAGGTCCATTTTCTATGTCATCTAACTCAGTGGTCCCCAACCTTTATTTCGTCACGGACCGGTTTAATATCAGAAACTATTTTCATGGCCCGGCCTATAAGGAGGCAGATAAATATACGTATTTATACAAATACGGACCGGTACCACATGACCCGGGGGTTGGGGACCACTGATCTAACTTACATGATTTTCTACTTCTTGAGGCCTTTCACTTTTTGAGAACTACACTTTTAGCAGTCAGTAAGCACTCGAGCACAGGTCTCAGCTAATTCTTAAGCAGTTTCTTCCTGGATCAGTCACGTTTTCCGATTGTGAATTTACTTACTTAATTGAAAAACCTACGTGATTCTGAACTAAAGGTTATTAGCTAAAATGTACAATATGAACATAAAGATTACATGCATTTTCTGCATCTTCACTACTTCTGTGTCTCTGCACCTTCAGCACTTTAGATGACTCGATACCTCTAAAGCAACTTTCTCTCTTTTACATGGATAATTACCCCCTTCAGGGTGGGGTTGGGACCCTGCACTGACCCCCTGGTGGGGGTTTCACCCAGCACGTGGCCCACTTAGGGGGAAGAATGCCTCTTTGATGTAGGTAAGTGCTCCCATTTTGCTAAGGGTAAACACTCAGTGTGTCCTTGGTCAGCCCCTTCAGCTTTCAGCAGGATCCAGCCGTCTGCTGCTCAGGAGGCCTTCAGAATTGTTTAAGTGGTTCTGGATACCAGGAGGCAATTAAGTCATTATAGGAGCCTATTAAGTCATTAGAGCAGCACTCGGCCCGCCTTGTGTACGCTAACGACATCAGCCGATTGGCTGATATGGTGTTTCCTGACACGTTCACGCACGTTTGCACTTTGGAAGCGTTTAATACTCAAGTCAGGCCTTAGTCTTCCAGTGGGCATCCCTCAAAATAAAGTAATGGTGGATCGCTTTGCCCTCACGAATTACAGAGAGCTGCTGGCCTCAGAACTTGTGACAGCTGGAGCGAAAAACCTTCCATATTAACATGACAGTTTGATGACAGAAAAGTTTTCCTCTTTCCCCAGTTCTCGTTGATCGGCCAAGACATGTTCAGTGTTCAAGGTTGGCTTTTTTCGTTCTGCTCTGGAGCTACAGGGCTAATAAAATTTTTCTCTTTTCATGTGCCTACAGTTGAGCTCTCAAACTTACTCTTAATTCTTTGATGCATATTCATTTGCACTTTTCACATTTTCTGTCTTGGCTTTGGTTTGTGTTTGTTTATATGTTTAAGTATTTTCTTTTATTATTACATTTAAATACTTCATATTTAATTTCTTCCTGATGTTTCTTTTTTGCTTTTTTCCAAGCAAAGCACTTTGAACTGCCTTGTGTATGAAATGTGCTATATAAATAAACTTGTCTTGCCTTGCCTGGGAGCTTATACCCCACCAGTGTAAACTGCATGCCTAAATGATCACACGCTTGCCTCAAACCAGACTGCCGTTTATACAGATCACAAATGTCATAGAGGGACGGACCAATAGAAATCCAGGAAAATTACTTAGAAATAAATCTGTGTACATTACCTTAACATTGTATGATGTTTTTACAGGACTTCTTGGTGGTGTGACTGTCTAAGCATTGGCAATCCCTGGTCATGGGCAGGAGTCTGAAAGAGCTGAATTGGCTTTGCATTATTGGTAGGATGGCCCTTTCTCTCAGCCCCATCACTCAGTTACACAATTAGCAGTTAGCATTTTATTCCAGTGAGACTGCATTAGAGACAAGGATGCAGTGATTGGAATCAGAGCATGTGTGTGCTGGCCTTCATCCACCCAGTGTTGATGGTACATGACCCATCCTTAAAGATACTAAGTGTTGATTCGACAGTGGTGTTATGTTTCTGATACTGTATGGAGTTCTATAAAAAATCTATAAAAAAAAGTTTGAATATGGCTGAAACTACAGCTGTGCATTCTTTGGGAACCAAAGACATTTTGGCTGATCGGCTACATTTGGGACATTTAATTATGTATTTTTTATTTTATTATACTGTGTATATTGGCGATGAGCCTGTCTGTGAAAAGCTTCAAATTTGTACACAGTGTACATTGGATACTTCTACTGCTAATATAATACTGTTAATATAACCATGGATAATGATGATTAACCATGATGATTACACTGACCAGATTCAAGGGGAATGTATAAAAACATTAAAGAAACTGAAACAGTGTTCATAAAAGTAATTCTACACAAACCGGACACAGAAACACACACAACCTTAAGCCTGTTGTTCCGCAAAAGAGGAAAGCATCCTAAAATAACATCACTCTCGCAGACTGCAGTGAAGTCTTAGCTAAAGCCCCCTTCAGCATGAATGATGTTCATACATGATTTATACACGTAGTCTGGAGATCATGAAAGAGCTGAAGTGAATGTACGCTGGTGGGCTAGAGGTTATTTCTTCAATCTTAACCTGATGTCACCTTGAGGCAAAGCCTTTAATCTTATTTAATGCATTATAAACTGTAATGTGCTCATTCAGATTCATATAGTGTAGTTCAGCTAAACTGCTACATCAAACTGTTTACTAAATGAAACTAAATTACTTGAAACTAATTAAACATTTGTTATTGTTTAATAGAGCCATTCTGACAGATTACCATAAAGAATTAGCCCTAATCCCTAAAGTAGCACGAAATTCTTCCGCTGCATTTAACCCATTCACCAAGTGAAGCAACAGGCAGCCAGGAACACAGCGCCCAGGGAGCAGTGTGTGGGGACGGTACCTTGCTCAGCAGTCTTGGAAATTGAACCCAAAACTTACTGACCGCAGGGCAAATGCCTTAACCACTAGGCTACCAGCTGCCCCAGGTACATGTTACAAAATATATCTTACATTAATTCACATTACATGATTGCTGTAGGATATAAGACTGTAATGTATTTTACTTGTATTTCATATCATCAATAATTTCCTGAAAAAAGCTAAATCGCTTCATTAAGTCTCAAAGCTGGTCAGTTTCAAAACAAGTAAATGATTGTTGTTAGGTTTGGTCGGCGGCCGGTAGAGGCCGCTGCTTTTTCGTTGTATATGGGTCACGTTTCTGTGGGTTTCTGTGGGCTTTTATTTTGGTGTTTCAGATCTCTGTTTGTGTCACGTGCTTTTCTGTTCCATCTGTTTCTTGTTTAAGGTATATTATGTTCTGTATTTAAGTCTGTGTGTTTCAGTTTCACGTTATGAGTCCATCGTTTGTGTATGTTAGTGTTCGCTTGTGTTCACTTTACTTCACTGAGTTTACCTGTTTTTGAAGCGTTCTGTTTCTGTTTCCGGGTGGCCATCGTGCCCTTTTCTGTTCATGGAAAATAAAGTCCACGTTAGAATGGATCCTTGCCTGTCTGAGTATTCCTGCGCGCTTCCAGGTAGCTCTGGGTCTGGGTTTCGCGGCCCGACCCGTGACAATTGTACCCAAATAAGAACATTTCCCTAGATATAATGGCTAAAATAAGTAAAAGTAAGCTGTATAAATAAGATAACCATAAAATATATTATAATTCTAATATCATTATATTAGATATATTGACTAGATGTCAGATACTTTCATTGTTTGGATTTATTTATAAATTCTCATACTAACACATTTCATATATTTATTATATGGACATGGTATTGGATCGATTTCCCTATTGCTACTGGCTAGGCAACTCATCGTTGTGGTTTCGGACAATGTATGGCATTGTTTATGGACAAACGTGGACAAAATCAGGCTTCAGAATTCCTATGCAAAATACTGTCCATTTATGCTAATTCCTAATTCTTGAAGTTTAAACTTCAATTTTTTGTTAGCTACATTAGCTTTGTAGCCATGTTATAAAAGCTAAGAACCCAACATTTGCTGTCTTGAGTACAACATATGTGTAGTGTACACTTGAGGTGAGATGGAAATTGTGTAAACTGAACTTTTCACTGAACTATAGCTTTAAACAGGCCACACTGGTGTACAGCGCTATCGGGCCGGCGGATCAGAGGAAGGCATGCTGGATCAGAGGAGAGCGGCGGGGTGGCTTGCTTTTCCAGCACCCATTCTTACACAGCAGCTCCGGAATGCAAATATTTACAAGCAGGAGAAGGTCACGCGGTCTGTAAATATGCATTATTTACACAAAATCCATCCAAAATGGAGTGCAGTTGTGTGTGTGTATATATGTGTGTGTGTGTGATAATGTCTGGGCAGCACCTTGTGCTGATTTGTTTGCAATTGATGTGTGAAGTGCTGACACACTTGTAAACTCTCTCCAGCAGAAGTATAAAAGGTCTCTGGCCCGGAACATCCCTAAGCGTTTCTGCTAATCCAGTCTGGACGTTGTGAAGCCATCCGAGCGCCGCGGGTACATCAACACCCCAAGCTCAGAATGTCTTCATCGGCTGCAGACGGGTGCGACGGACTGGGAGGAAACACAGCCGGCTGTCGCTCTCTGGAGATCAGGCTGATCCCTGAACACATGTTCAGCCAGTTTCATCCTGCTTAGCGACCCATGGCACGTTCAAATGGATTCACCTCTTCCTAAATTTTGTTTATAGAAATTCTGTGAATAGTATTCCATCCATCTATCTAACTTTCTGTCCAGAACACATTTGTGTTTTTAAGTGATACAGTAGATATTTTTTATTATGATTTGAATTTAATTGTTTATACTTCCTTGCAAATGGGGAAACCCAAACCGGTCAATACACCAAGCAGAAATGCAGCATTAAAATACACAAAATGAAGGGAGAGAAAGAGAGAGACAGAGACAGAGAGAAAATTATATCATGAAGAGACTCTCTGCAAAACGTCTCAGACACAGACTCCACTCTCCATGAGGTCATCTGGGACATCAGCAGAGTTGTGCCCTTTCACCCTAGTCTAGAGCCGAACCCCAGAAAAATATTTCCATTCCACTCCAATGTCTGCAATCTCTCTACTGATCACTACTCTACTCATCACTTGGGCATACATGGGTTTATGTTCTTTTATATTCAATAATAACAAATTGTGTGGATTAATATATTACAAACTATTTTACTATTTACAAAGCCGTTTTAAGACGACTTGTCCAACATTTTAATACATCTGTCATGTTATAAAGTGCTATTTGGTTTCTTTTTACCTGTCTAGAGATTCGATCTCCAGAAAATTGGATATTTATTTTACTAAAACACAATGTTATGCAGCGGAAACTCTGGTCCTGGAGCATCCACCATAGTTTCTTTCCTGCTCAAACACACCCATTAAACTTTGCAACTAACAGACTGGAAAATCACTGGACTGTCCTGAATGTCAGCCCTTCAGGACCTGGTTGTGCAGCCCTGCTACACAGTTATCTCCTTTACTTTAAGATCTCCTGGAGCTTTGTTTATCATCCTGAGCTCATTTAAAATGTGTTATACAAATTCATCTGAACCTGTGAAGGCTTAGCACACAGGACTGGCCTATTAGAGTCACTCACCTGCAACTGAGTGTTTAAAACATGATTCCAACTAGAGCACAGCATTTTTTTAAATTTAAATTTTATTTTACATGCTATTAGGAAATTACTCAAGTCCTTTCCTTATTGTATGTAAAAGCAGTGAGATCAAGAGTATGGCAGTGGTGCCATTTGTGGTCCTGGGATTTGAACCCACAACCTTCCGATTGCAGGGGCAACTCCCTAACCACCAGGCCACCAGCTGCTCCCTTTCTGTTCCTTTTTTTTAATTCTAAACATTTCAATAACAGTCTATGTGAAGAGGCTCGATGGGCTATCACAGGTTCCACCACGGTTGTGAACTAAATCATTTGGCGTTCAGCTGAAAGTGGATGAAGCAGTTATCTCGTCATGAGCCATGCTTTGAAGCACACTCTCCTGAAGATAAGCAGTTTGCACTCCGTCCCTGCAGACAGAGCACTTCCTGCTGTCTCTGTCTGCACTGTGTTGCGTGCTTTAAGTGAGTGTGTGGAGCTGGAATTGCAGCCCAGCTGTCTGAGTGTATCTGCCTGTGCAGAGCTGGAGAAGAAGCATGCGCTTTCTTTTGCCTTTAGTGTATCTTTTTCTAAACCTGCTTCAAACCCCAGAGTCCTATCTGACCGGCCATGACCGAGATCCACCAGAAACAGAATCGGAGGGGGCTGGAGAGATGAGAGAGAGGGAGTTAGAGAGAGAGGAACAAAAGTTGAAACTTTTTTTGTGGTTCATTTTTGACTTAAGTAGTAGACAACCTTTTCTTTGGGTTTATATTCTTTGTCATATATTCTACCATTGTTTATTAATATAATCTAATTCGCAACAGTCTGTTTTCCTCCCAAACATACAAACTCATGCACACACACATCAACAAGGATTTAAAGCACATGTATTGTAGTTCATTCAGTTATTTTTCATCTAAGCAATGTTTCTTCATTTTGTATCTTTTAAGCACAAATAAATTAAAGAAATAAGAATTACATAAACATTGTAATAAGCATACAGATAATATGTCGCATGCCACTAAACTTACTATAAAAAAAACTATGAAAAAATAAACTGAAAATAATAAAAAATAATTTTTCTTCATATTTTTTCTTGTGCAGAAGTGTTTTTAAAATGTCAGCTTTTAAGAACAAAATGATGTCGATACATTTCTAGTCACTTTTTATGGTATTCTTAATATTGTAGGATTTTTTTATGTTAGATGTAACTAACAATACAAATTTTTACTACCTTTACTTTAAAGAAATGATACTTTATTGCTACTTAAATGATGCCCATATGGTGTATGAACTATGTATCACACATAATTATAGAACAAGATTTTCTCTCAACAAATGGAATATTAGCATATTTTGATTGGGGTTGCAATTACCAGTATCATCACTGGAAACTATGCAACAAAGCTACATACTATAAAAAACCCATAGAGAGCAGAATCATTACTAAAGTTTTTTCACCTATTTTAGACACTGGAAACGAAGGCCTAGCCAGATGATGACTAGGTATTGGCCAAGGTGCTGTAAGGCCATTCCAGCCTAGCAACACATTTGTGTACAATGGCTAGGCCATTCGTGATTAATGGTAATATTTTACACTTTTACATATTTTCAGTCTGGAAGTTAAACAACCCCCCTGTGTCTTTTTTTTTCGTTTGGATCTACATATCAAAATAGCAGCACTGCACTGAGCTGACTCTAACTTGGCCTCTCATCCCACCGGGGAGGGGAACACCCCTGAGCTCGTGGCCTGTTTCCGTCGAGACGCCTCGGGCAACTGATGAATCACCAGTCATCATATTTTGCGAGGCGTTCTTGGCAGCACGGAGCTCCAGCTAGTTGTACGATACTATAAGCAGTTGCTTTTATTGGGTGCAGTAACACAGCGGCCGGCGGCAATCGGCACCGCTCCCAATTCACATCTCCTTGACACGCAGCATTCATGTTTCACATTAAGTCTTCCTCTCCTCCTTCCTTTCCTGCCATACTCCCTCCCTTCCTTCCACTCACTATCTCTCCATGTGACCTCAGCTGGGCTCGGGCTCCATCAAGCTGCTCAAATTCTGTACCTTCGGACGGGCCATGCTTATTCGCCTCTCCTTTTCATTTCACACGGCCTCACTCTTCAGGGACTATTTTTAGACAAGGGAACTGCAGGGAGTCCACATGTTCAAAAGCCTCCTGATTGGAGGTGTCATTAAAACAGCTCAACAGCCCAAACGCTTGCCAGAAACCTCCGGCGCTTTGTAACAGCTGATATAGCAACATCCAACACAGCTCCCATTATAATGCCATACGATATGCCTCATATAAGTAATTGTAAATGACTTCCTAAAGGTGTAGGAGGCTGAATGCCTCCGCCAATCGTTGTAATAGAATGACAATCTGCAGTTACTACAATCACAACTGGGCGTTTGGCTTCGTCTGTGTATCATTTTAACAAATTTGAAAAGAAATGTGCCTTAAGAGACTTTAGACGGAACACCAAGAGTCAGTCTCTAACTCATATAGTGACACCCAGCAAATCTTTACTGATGTTATTTAAGTCTATAGTTGGGGGCGTGCCAGCTATATGTATTTGTGACACAAAGAATTTTTTTTTAATGGTAGAGATGTGAAAAACGTCCAACTTACACACCATGAGAGTTTGTTATATGCTGACCAGGCTAAGAGCTTTGAAATTTCCACGATGAAATAAATAAAACAGAACAACAAAAAACAAAGACAAAAATAAAATGTAAGATTGTTAGTCACTTAAATTAAAAGTTAAAGTCTGCACATTTACAATTTTGTTTCCATGTCAAGTAATGACAAAAAAAAGAATAAAAACGTTTTTTGGTTGTTTTCCACAAAAGTAACTTTTTTCATCACTTATATATTATAACATTATTTCTGCTATGACAGTTGTTTAACCCGATCCACATGAACTCCTTTCTTCACAGTCATAGCACCGCCCTGGCCAGCACAAAGCACCGCCCTGGCCAGCACCGCCCTGACCAGCACAAATAAGTGCTTTCTATCTGCTTTAACACACCTACTTTAATCCAGGTAAGGCATCATTTGTTAATTAGCTGTTGGGTGTTGGGAGCATTGGAAATAAAATATGCAGATCAGGGGGCCTTCAGGACTAGGGTTGCAAACCACTGCCTAATTATTATCTTCCTCATTTTTGCTGTGACACATCTGATAGCTGGGAATTCCTCCATACTCAAATTTGTTTCAAGACAATCCTCATAAACATGCTAGACAAAATGTTTTAATCACAAAATATCACCACAGGCTTTTCTCCACTTGCTCTCTGATTTCCATCCTGGGAAAAGCAGGCCAGCACACTGACCCCTGCGTGATTAAAGAGGGAGAGGACTGTTGCCTCATGTCAGGCCTACAGTTCCCACGATTCCTCACTGGGCCAGCCTGGCAGGGCCTGCCAGGCATGTGCTACTTTGACAGCATAGTTAGGAGGCTCTGATGAAAGGTGAGCTTCTGCGTCGCGCCTACAGCCGCTCAAATTAGTCCAGGAGCCCCACTGCCTGTCACACTGGGGGCCTGGCCAGGCAGATTTGGTTGCAGGGCGAGTGTTGGAGTGTGTTTGTGTGTATGTGTATATGTGTGTGTTGACCAGTCAAGAAGTTTTATACGAGTAAGCACATATTAGCATAAATCACGAGACAGATCACCCTCTCAGCTCCTGGGGCTGGGGGGGAGTCAGAGGTCCTAAGAGAGAAAGATATGAGGACCCTGCTAAGGTCAAAAACACATGCTGTGTTTCAAAAAGAGTGGCCTCTTGTAATGTCCTAGCCATGTTCAGTGTGTTAACACTGGGAAATATACATATAAAATAGTTTTAAATTATGCCATTTTATCGGATTTCCCAGTGTTAACACACTAAACATGGCTAGGACATTACATGAGGCCACTCTTTTTGAAACACAGCATGTGTTTTTGACCTTAGCAGGGTCCTCGTATGCCTGTATATATATATATATATATATATATAAATGTATATAATAATTGCATGACAGAATATGCAATATTGAAATATTTTAATGTAATTTGGTAATTTGTTTAAAAATTATTTAAAGGTCAATTAGAAACCTCTATTAGAATCCTGTTATGAGAAGGTGGGACAGCCTTTTCAGAGGGCAAAACCCCCTTATAGCATGACCACCCCTTCAGAGGAAAGCTGTAAAATATTTTACTAATGCTAACAGTGCCAAAAATTTGTGAAAGTCACCAGCTGTTTTTCAAATAATACAGTATTAAATGGTACAGAGTTAAGTGACACAGGGTTAAATCTTCCATTCAATGTTAGCAGCATTAGCCTATGTAACTGTTACTTTAATGTATTAGGATTGCTGAAATGATAAGCAGCCATGTAAACAGAGGCATTAAGAGAGCATTACTGATATGAAAGCATTACAGATGTGGTGTTCGTGTGACCGATGACAATTATTTTATCTTAAAAGCTTGTTAAATGCACACTAGGGTTGCATGACTGTTGTAAAAGTGCTGCCCAGTACTTTTTATTACCACAAGTTTATGAACAAAACATACTACACATTCTGTGAGCAAGTTGTCCGATCATTTTAGAAATGCTGATTGTTTAAGTCTGGCTCTGTTCTGGTTCTGTAGTGTAGTGGTTATCATGTCTGCTTCACATGCAGAAGGACCTGGGTTCAAGCCCCAGTGAAACCAAAAGCCTTTTTGGGGGCAGCTGGTGGCCTAGTGGTTGGGGAGTTGCCCCTGCGATCACAAGGTCATGGGTTTGAATCCTAGGACTGCTTGTCTCATTGCTGAGGTACCCTTGAGCAAGATACTGTCCCTGCACACAGCTCATCAGGAAGAGAATGAAGTTCACACTGTGTGCTGTGGTGTGTTCATGTGTGAGTATAAGGTGACCTGAAAGAGTATGTATATGCCCTTAAATATGAGCAGCTATATACACACAAAAATCAATATCCAGTGTGACAACTGGGTTTTATAATTTTAGCTGGCCATTGCTAACTAACTGCTAACTGCTGGGTGATTCAATTTGCTTTGATCATGTGAAGCAGTCATGAGTGTCATTTTCATGTGCAAAACCCTCTGTGTTCAGTCTGAATACAGTACCCTACAATTATACACTCACAAGAAAAAGGTATACCATATTTCCCCGTGAAGTCGTGGATCAGAGTTCACAGCTTCAGTCGTTTTACCAAAGAAAACGACAGCGCAAACCAAAGCAAACATGCTTGCGTGAATTACAGTACAGTATATATAGGGGTAACGGTACATTCTAGCACTGCAGGAGACAGCAGTTCAGTGTACACTGTACAGTATGCAGACATGTTTACTTTTACATTTTCTTTAAGGGTAATGAATTAATCTGAGTTTAAAATGGAAGTTAACTGTTTTGGGAGCATGTTTGGGGGCATATTTAAGGTTTAGACTATAAAAACAGGCATTTTAGACATTTTAATACCACATCACAAATTCATAGTTTTGCACAATTCTCGGGTGCTCTTGGAATGTAACCCACACAAATTTCATGGGGTCTACTGTAGTGTAAGAATGTAGAGGCATAGTGTGCGAATTGAGACACAGGCGCAATTTCCTCGGTAAGCACTAGCCAGGCTCTGACCTCTCCAGAGCAGAGTTTTATATATAGACCTTCCATACCGCCCCGCAGGCAGAGAAATTAAAGACAGACACTCGCCATGTTTATGTTGTCAAGTAATTAGGTTATCTGGTCCATCTTTCAGTGTGAGGTTACAGTGCGCAGGCAGCAGGGGGATAAGGGACTTGGGGGTTATCTGGGCTAGTCACAGAAAAGCTCATCTGCAAGCATGATTCTTCCATTTTACTCACCATTCACTTCAACCCAGAACTATCACTCTATTCAGCAATGTACCGTTCTCATAGCTGCAGCACTGTGTCTGATATGTGCTTCATTTTTTCCCCTGGGTGGCTTTTACAAAGCAGGACTTTTCAGCACTTACGTCTCTCTCGCACACACCCCAACACTGAAGAATCAGCCGAGCACACATCAAAACAGCACATTCAGCACAGCTCTGATTATAATGACATATGATACACCATATGCACAGTTTATAAGTAATTGTAAATGATTTCCTAAAGGTGTACGAGGCTGAAAGTCTCCCAAAACGGTGTAACAGAATCCCTGGACTGCAATTACTATAATCGCAATCACACTGTTGCCTTAGTCTATGTGTAATTTTTTACAAATTTGACACAAGAAACACTTGGAGAAACGTCAGAAATAACATCACAATCTACTTGCCCCTAACTCTCCTATGGCAACACCAAAGGATGGCTCTTCATGCTTTTTAACCTTTTATGTTACAGGTTTATTTACCAAAGGTACTATTCTGTAACTGCTATAAAGTATTCAGAATTACTCTCTAATTAATCTGACAGTTATGCTGCTCTAATACAACAGTTACAGCAACATAGTCTGTAATAACTGCAACACCAGCTGCTCAGTAACGACTTGCTTAAAACTAACGTTTTATTTGAGTCTATTCAAAAACAGAAAACACATGTGTTAGATAATTAGACCATCTATTAGATAACATATGAGATAATACTTGAGCTGCAGTGAGTTTGGTCAGATTCTGAAAAATGAGTACGACAGCCGGCCTAAATCAGGTTTCGAGCTTGTCCTTGTGCCTAAGCAAGCTAGCTAGCTGTGACGGAGAAATAACTAAATAAACTGGAGATAACTATTAATTACAGAAACTAGTTCACTATACAGATTGACTGAGGCCAAGCAACACTTAGGTTAAACTAGCAGATAGGAGAAGAATAGCCCAGGGCAGAGAGCACACGTTATGTATGTCAGTTCTACTCAAAATGGATTTTAAGTGCATGTCATGCATTTTTAAGTATCTAAAACCAAAATTTTCAACGTCTAGATATGATATATATATTTTTCAGTATTTAGTGCGTCAAAACTGTGCCTTTATTATAGTTTCCATTCTTTTCAGGAGACTTTTCAGGTCGTGTTGGCAAAAGTATGGAGTAAAATTTGTCCATGCTTTTTGTAAACACGGAGAAGAACAGAGCTTGATCTTGTTCTATCTTTCAAAAATGATCTAATAGTGATACTTTAGGTTATCTACCAGTTTTTGCATGGTTGTTAGGAGTCCTGCTTTCTTTAAATCTTTTAATAATTAAAAAAATGAAAAGTTTTGAAAACACAGGTTTCTTTGTTTTCCTTACTATAAAACTAATTTTTGCACTGAAAATGTACAAAAACAAACAAATAAAAATGAAAAAATAAACAAACAGATGCCCGTATAATAGTACAGGCTCTGACCTGGGAGAAGTTGAGGCCGTTGAGGGGGTGACACTGCTCCTCCACGTTTTCCACAGCTCCAGTCTGCTTTCCCATCCTCTCGGCCTCCTGTGCGAGGAACAGGTCCAGGACTGGGGTTCCCCGTGACCGGATGTCAGATTCTGTTAGTGAATTGACCATAAGCATCACCCACACAGGCCGCTTCCGCTCCCAGTTCCCAGCGATGGCGTTGAAGAGGTAATCTGCGTACAGACCACGTCCTCGCTGGTCTGCCGTCATCCAGAACGGCATCATATGCTTGACGTACTCCAAGTGCCGCTTTAGTCGCCGGTAAAGGTCTCGCGGCAGCAGACTCTGCAGGCTTTCACCATTCGGCAACAGCTGACAGCTGGTGAGCTTGGAGATAGTCAGAGGGTCAGTGAGGTCCAGCTCAAAGAAGACCCTGGAGCTGCTCTGGAAGGCTTGTTTGGAGTTCTCAGGGATATAGTCCCACACTCGAGTGTACGGGACATGAATCGTTCCAAACAGGTAAGAAGGAGGATGAGGGGGAGGCCGCTTCACTGTCCACAGGAAGGAGTTCATCTCTTTCTGCTGAGAAAACAGGAGGGAGAAGGTGAGCCAGCTTGTCTGACCAGAAGGAAAAATTGTCACTTTCAGAACAAATATCTCCAAAATAAGTAGAAGAAAAATCTTTCAGGGTAAGTTAATGTTAATGAACTATGTGTATGTGTATATCCATATATATTTTTATATACACACTCTTAAAAATAGAGTATTCTATGGAAAATCTTGGCACCGAACTTTTACATTTTGTGGAGATTCATTCAGCTTTAAACAAGTCACACAACTAATTTACATTAACTTGAACTGAAAAGCACTGAACGGTGGTTTGTGGTTCTTTCATTCTAATGTGGTTCCTTCATTCCAAACCACCCTTTCCTGCATCTTCTGTTTACAATATTTGTTTTTCTTCTTGCTGTTTCATGCTTTTAAAAAATGTAGCAAACACCAGCTATAAACAGTTGTATATAGAACCATATGCCATCACAAAGAACCATTTTAGTTAAATAGTTGTTCTCTATAATGGAGAAATTGTTCTTTATAGAATACAGGGCCTTAAAGTCAAAGAACATTTTTTTGGTTCTAAAGAGCTGTTTTTGCTGAGAGAGCATCAGTGACTGCATCTGTAACACATCAGTTTTGTGCTGACAGAGGCTGGATGTACTATGACGTTCTACTGTACTGAAATGGAGAGCTCAGTCTTGGACCAGATACTCAGATTCCCTTTGAGTTGACATGATGTGGATGTACAAAAATAAAATGTGTTAGATCAACAAAAATTAGGTCATTATTTGATAAACAGTAATAAAATTTTGGTGGAGAAGGGTTTAGGTCACTCCCACCTCTGTACTTTTCATCAAACAATGTTTTTTTTTTAATAATGTAATTTTTTTTCTTATCCTGATGCTAATACGTACTGTTTTTACAGAATTCTGCATTTCAGTTTATCTCAAAATTTGCATTCATTTACATTTTTTGCACACTTAACATGTCATAATACAGTATTCTCTCCTTCTTGTCCTGTCAGTTGCATTGGAAGTTGTCTTGCTGTTACGGTCGCCTCGCCTCCCCCTCGTAGACACCGTGTCCCATCCCCAGAATATTAGTCCGCTTTTCATTCTGTTTCGTTCTGTTCCCGTGCCT
>JBBPDC010000017.1:16159556-16184347 GCA_037974485.1 Hemigrammopetersius urotaenia
AATGGTAAATACAAAAGTAAAATAGCATATTTGAAACAGTGTTCTGGGGCATTAGAAAGGTTCTTTAGTTATTGTGAATAAAATCATTATGACCTTCACAACCTTAAGTGACACCAGCTAGGATGATTAAAGTAAGACTTTGGCAAAAACCCAAAGTACACAACCTAGTCCACTTACCTCAGGTGTAGTAGATCAGCCAAGAAGTGCTGTACACATTGTGCTCCTTGATTTTTTTTTCCCCTAGATTTTACTGTATTTTTCAGCTTAAAACTTCACCAGGTACATCTGTCCTTTTAACATGTTGGGTTCATACTAAGCTGCAGTAATAGGACACTACTAGTATCTGAATAAATAAAGGACATGTCTACCTTTGTAACTAATTTAGCTCCATTTGTTGAGTAGGTCAAAAACACACGCAGTGTAACCTAACCCCATCCATATCTAGCTGGAGCAATTACTGAAGAAGATAATGAGTGTATCGCTGTGACTCACCGGCTGATTGCTACTATTATCGTGTCAGATCAGGTTCTAATTTTGCACTAAGGGATTTGATGGTTACAATAAAAGTAGAGGGAAGTGTCTGTGTGTGTGTCTGTGTCTGTCTGTGTGTGTGTGTGTTTCTGTGTGTGTGCGCGTTTGTGTGTGCGTGCGTGTGTGTGTGTGTGTAATTGCGAATGACTCAGTAATGTGATTAAGTGAGCCTCCTTGCTGAAGCATTTCTCAGGTCTGTTTGTTGTATTTTGGGTAATGATGAAGTGTGCTTTGTTCTAATGCCAGTGTGGTGTAATTTATCAGCTGTAAGAAAACAGTGCAATGTGTGTTTTCAAACAAGATGAACTGTATAGAATCGATTGGTCCTTATGTGTGTTAAGGTTTCCACATCTTTTACTGTTTTCCTTTTTGGCTATGATGCTATTACTGTATAAACAAAGTAATGAATAACTGAATAACTAGTAATGTGTTGTCATACAGAAGGGGAACAGGAGGGTTTGCGCAGGTCCACTTCCAGCCCAGACCACAGCAGGTATGCCAAAAAGGACTAGAAAAAAAGGAAATCTGTAGAATGATAAAAGCTTAGAACACTACTTGGTCAAGTTGGATTTGTAACATATTTAAGAGCTATATGTGCTTGTAAAACTACAATAATAAATTAAATGAGTTTGTTTTCTTCTGTATTTAGTTAAGATTCACTATCTTTAGCCATGATTCACTATCAGCATTTAGCCTCAACATGAATCCATTTTCTCTCTTTGTGTTAGGCTGAGCTCCACAGCTTCTGGTTCAGACTCTTTGTTCGGGCCCCCTCTGGAATCAGCCTGCAAATCACACAGCTTTGCTGGACGCGAGCAGTTCCAGAGCGCCTTCCCTTCCTCCGAATGTAAATCAACCATCTCATTATACTGATGGATGAGGACTGAACACACACGCTCTTTCCCTTTTGCTCTTTTTAGGGAACACATAATTAAACGGTTCTATAAAACAGCTACAACAAATGCAATAAATAAGCCTTGCATACTGTGTGTACCACTTGCCAATGTGGGCATTACTCAGTTTCAGGAACTTAAATAAGTTCTATACAGTGCTGGAGTGTCCATTAGGTCATAAATGTATTTGTGAATAGAATTTTGCATTAGTAATGAATTATTCTTTGTAAAGCTTGCTCAGGGCTGAGCGTTTCAACATTTCATATCAAAATCTCAAATATTTGTTGTTAGAATTATGTTCTACCCTAATGTCTCAACCTCATCTCAACTGGGACAGTCTCGATTAATTTTATTAGTAACTGAGTAATCTAGCGATTATTTTAATTTGATAATTTGTTCAATTATATATTTTCAGTTTATAACAGCAACCATCAATGTGTAATTCAAATTGAATGTGAAAAAAACTTTAATGGATTCTTTTTTAATCAAGTAATTGCGTAAAACAATCACATTTACCTTGTTCAGCCCTGTTAGAGCTGTTATTTCAGGTTCTAGTAGATTTAAGTAACAGAAAGTTTATATTTAATTGAAATTTAGTTTTTTATCAGAGACCGAAACAATGTCAAAAGAGAAAATGTATGTTTAATCAATCTTGTCTCCGTTTGGTTTTTTTCTCTCTCTGTAGTCTCTTTTTAACTTTATTCTTTGCTCTCTTATACCCTGATAGATGCTGCCTTCTCTTCTGATTCATCTTCTCCTGAGAATGTTGAGGACTCTGGCTTGGACTCGCCTTCCCATCAGCCCCTGGGAGCTTCTCCAGAACCCACAGGCTGGGCAGCCTGGCCTACGGCACCTCAGCCTAAAGACTCAATGACCTTAGGACGGCCTTCTGACCCTTTTCTGGCTGCATTTAATGACCCCTCCCCTGGGCGTTCCCCACTTCCAATGGATAACTCTGTTAACACTCCTGCGTTTCCGTTTCCGGCATTTTCCCGCAGCTTAGGAGCCTCGGAAATAGAACCTAGTGTGTGGAGCTGCAAACACATTCCACCTGAGGACCCTTTCTTGGCAGCATTTGAGCGTCCAGCATCCCAGGACAGACGGAATCCTTCAGAAACCGCCTGGGCTCCTCCACCCCCCCGGCCATCACGGGACACCCGCACAGATCCATTTACCAAACCCTTGAACGACACTAAAACACTTCCTCCACCTTCCTCTTCCACACGCAAAGACAGAGAAAGAAAAAGAGACCGCAGTGTCCCACCTCCAGAATCCCCCGACGACCCATTCGCCATCACCATGATTGGCAGCCCGACGCACCAGACAGCTCTAGCAGCAGCTCAGGCAGCTGGAGGAGCCATGGGGACGCTGGCGGTCAGTCCTAACCCTGCCCCTCCACCTGCACAACCCAAAAAAGACCTGGTTCACTGGAGCTCGGTTCATAACCCGTTCAGTGAAGGAGTGCAGCCCAGCAGCGTCACCCCGGCAACAGTGCAGGACAGCCGGAAACAAAGCAGGAACTGTGAAGAGCCACGAAGAAACGGACCCCCGCTCACACGACACTCCGGACCACAGGAGGACCTGTGCTTCTCCACTGATAAAGACCAGAACTGCCTCGACATCAACACACACACAGGTATAGCAACACATGTAGCACACTGGTGCCAAAACCCGAACACTCAAAGGCCAAAACCTTTCATGTTCAGTACATATTTAGACATATTAACACACACACACCATTCCGTTTTCTGTATTTGTTTTGTTCTTCTTTTAATTCTTCAAATAGTCTGAACTGATGGAAAAATTACTGTTTATGAGGAACATCGTTTCTGAAGGGAATATGGTGTTCTCAAGACACAGTGTTCTCAACTTTCCTTTTTTGCTCTTTGTTTCTTTTTCTATCTATCTGCCCTTTCTTCCTGTCCCTCTGTCCCCTTCTTTCTCTGCTCCTTTTTTACTGTTGGCTTGTCTTTTTCTCATCCTCTTTCTTTTTTTCCCCCTCCATGTTATTTCTTGCCACCTCATCCTTTTTCTTTTTACCTGCCTGTCATTTCTCACCTTGTTCTGTCTCTTTCCTTTTCATCTCACTCTCTCTGTCTCTAACTCGTTCTCTGTCTCTCTCACTCAGGCTCTCAGCGCAGCTTTCGGCAGGACAGCACTGAGCTGCTGGTTTTGGCTCCTCCTCATCCAACTCGTTCCAAGCGCTCTTCAGCCAGGTTGCGCAGCTGTGAGCGGGTAAATAATACACTCATAACAATATGCCTATGGGCCCTCTAAACCTCATTTTCTAATAAATGTCTATTAAATAAGCCACTGAGGTTTGCACTTTTGTAAAATTGCTTCTTTTCTTTTTTTTTACTAGTTCTTTTTAGTTTCTTTCATCACGGTTAAATTGCTCTTAAACTGCTTTTAGCAGTGTTGGTTACTTTGTGGTACTTGTAGTATATTAAACTCCAGTACATCTTTAGTAATAAAATCAGTTCAAGTCACATGTAGACTTTCAGGCAAAAGTACACACAAAACAATACACCAATCACAAAACACAGTACAGTTATATTAGCTTTTAATACAGAATCATCTGATTGCAGTGATGTAAGCTGACATCAGTTTCTTTTTTTTTTTTTTTTTACTTGGCCCTGATCTCTAAAGAGATCCGAGTCCCAGCCCATAATTAGCAAACCATGAAGTTTAACTAAACAAAATTGTAATTGAATGTATATGTAGCAGAACTACGAGTGTTTTCATTCATTAGGTTCAGGTAACTGTGGGTGTAAAAGAATGCAGAAAATGTGTTTATTGGGATGTATAAAAACAGCGAGACTTTTAACTTCTGACTGGTAAATAATTGTCAGCTGAAATTTACACTTCAGATCCAGTCTTCTTGACTCCATTTGAAAGCCATCTGTTTTTAGTTTTTTTTGTGAGCTTTTCTTGATTAAAGAGACCCATAGTAATGGTCCAAAAAGTAGAGTAACTTAAGGTATTTGTGATTTCTTTCTCTCTTATTCCATTTCAGAGATTTTTAAAATATAAATTACATTATAAAAATGGATTGTCCAAAGTATCCCTTCCTGCTTCCTCTCCTAACCCCTGATCTTTGGCCCTCAGTCCAGGTCCCTGTGTTCGTCTCCTCTGCCTGAGCCTAGCCCTCCCCCGACATCCTCTTCCTCCTCCAGCCCCAGTGAGTGGGGCAGCCAGACCCGTGCCCCGAGTCCTGCACGAGGTGGGCACGCACACACCCTAGACCCCCCACCCCCCCCCCTTTGATACTTTCAAAATGTCAAAGCTTTTCAAACATGCCATAAGGCAATAAAAGTGTCTAATTTCAACTGACCTATTCATGGTTCGCCTATAAATAGTTTGTTTTATAGATATTAGTTTGAGGTTGCAGATGCTTTACAGAATTTTAAAAAACATGTTCTACAAAGCTGCACAGAAAACCCAGCTATGACTTCATGTCACCCGATATGTTTTTCAAGACTTGTGTTTGAACTTGGAGGCTAATAATAGCACAGTAAGTTAATAGTTTTAATTAAAAGAATAAGTGCAAATCCTGTAAAGCTTACGCTCCCTGCACTTGCTACAAAACAATCATTTGTTGATTTGGAGGTGGAGTCTGGATAGGTCAGTTGAGACTGTGATATGCAACCCCATATCCCCTCACCATCCCACCCCCCCACCCCACCCTTTTCTATTAATTTGCTACCATTAACACATTTGCATAACAGTTAAATATAAAATGTGAATTGTGCCAACGTTTTGGTGTTTTATTTTTTAATACAGTATATTAAACTCCACAAATAAATAAAAATTGTCAGTCGACTAGGGGTGTTTGAACTTTTGCATACTGGGTCAGATCTTATACCACATAAGAAAGAGGTTCAGTTTCCAGACTAGTCTGTGAATTCATCAACAAATGCTGAAACAGTGCCACAGCTGCCTCAGAACTATTTATGGTTTTATTAATATGAAGCATGGTATACAATTTCATGGTACATTTTAATAAGGGCACTGTCACTTGAAAGACTCTGTGGTAGCATTCTAGTAATCTGATGTTGCTGTAATTGATCTGCACCAGGTGACGTAGTGCCATAGAGTCTTTCGAACAGCGAAATGATTCAGTTTTGCTTTGGCTCCTGATGGGAGGTTGTGAATAAACTCAATTCTAATTTTATCAGCAGTAGCATTTCAATAACTCTGGCCTAGGCACAGGATGTAGGTGAAATAGATAATTTAGCGTCCTTCTTTTTATATGTCCATGAGAGTGCTTTGAGTCTTAGTGTGACCCTTTTTCATTTAATCATGAGCAAGGTTGGTAGTTTGGCACAGTTTAACATGCCTTTCAAATCTCTATGCATGAATGGGTTTGTGTGTCATTACAGGTTTGTCCCGAGGGCCAAGTCCTATCTCTCTCAGTACTCAAGAGTCATGGCCTGTAGCTGCAGCAATTACAGAATACATTAACGCTTACTTTAAAGGAGGAGAACACAACCGGTAAGTCCTCGCATTTGCCTTGTCTACCATTTATTTGTTTTTCATCATTCCTTTATAGATCTGTCTTCTATCTCCTTGTCTGTATATGGGGAAGTTTGTGGAAGACCACCTCTCAGAGTAAGATGTCGCCCCATTTGATTTTCTCTCCTGATCTAATTATGTTTGCTTTCTCTGTCACGTCATCTGAATTGTTAACTCAGGTTCTCTAGCATTTGTCCTCTGATATGTGCATTGATAGAGACAAAATTAATAGAGATCTGTTTCTACAAATGGTTAACTAAAGTGAACAGATACAATTTAAGAACAAGAAGATATCAGCAGAGGGGAGAGGGAGTCAAAGCACCCGTGCAGTTGCTGATTCATCATTACACAGCAACTCTATTAAAATGCAGGCTTAAATCAGAAACATAAACCACAATGTCAACAAAGATAATGTCTGTGTGGGCCCCTCGTCTACATCCTGATGACATCCGCAGCACTCGCTCTCAGTCAGGCCCAAGGCATTACAGGTTCAATCTTCCTCCTAAATTATCTCCACAAAGTCTCTTCTCATCCAGTTCCATTACAATAAGTGGTGCCCCTATGTCTGATAGAATACTTCTAAGAGAGGAATAAGCAAGTCCTTATCTCCTCTTATCACAATGACCTCAAAGGACTTCAAGGACACCACAGGAGAAATACCACAGACATCACAGAAACATAAAACCAACTTAATAATTTCTGCTTTAAAAAAAATGACATGAAAGGATATTTATTTTACGTGTGTATGATTCAGGTGTCTGGTAAAGATCACTGGGGACCTCACCATGTCATTTCCTGCTGGAATCACTCGCATATTTACTGCCAACCCCAATGCGCCTGTCCTCAGCTTTCGATTGGTGAACATCTCTCGAGTGGATCACTTCTTACCCAATCAGAAGCTTCTCTTTAGGTAATTAATTTCATTCCCTCAGTAATTACTTTATTAACCTCGACTGAAGTATTATTCTTTGTTATACCCTCTACTAGATCACTAATAGTTTTCTGTAGTGTCTGCCAACAAAATATTAGCTACAGATTTTTTAAGAACTCCTGCTGATTCGGCATTCCTAGTGTTTGCATTATGACAGTGTGCATTATCTTGCTGGTATCATTGATGACATTGACATGCAGAGGGATAACTGGTGTTCTACATTATTTAGATAGGTGAGACATATCAAATTGCAGTCCACATGAATGCTTGAACCAAGGGTTCTGCAGCATCACATTGCCTAGAGCATCACACTCTCCTAACTGGCTCATCATCTTCCCCCAGTGCCTCATGGGGCGCACAAGTTTCTGACCATTCACTTAATGTAAAATAAAATGAGACTCCTGCACCAAGATTGCTTTCTTCCATTGCTCCAAGGTTGACTTATAGTGCACGTATGCCTATTGTCAGCGTTTTTTTTTTTAATTGGGATGCGGTTTCTCACTGGTCTCACAGCTTGATACTGATCAACTGTATGTTGTGAAACATTCTTGCTATAACCAACATTAAGCCAATTTTTCATTGTCTTCACAAATTGATGCACCTTGTTGTTGGTTTGAGGTTTGTCCCTCTTTGGACCATTGTTGACACCCTACAAGCCTCGCCTGGCCGTAACCATGTGGCTTGTCAGAGTTGGTCAGGTCTTTGTCTGCCTGTTTCTCCCACATCCAACACATTGACCCTGAGAACGAATGGTTCACTTACCATCTAATATGTCTGATCCTATGCAACAGTCATAGTTGTAAAGAGACAATCAGCATCACTTCATCTTGAATGTTTTGGCTTTTTGTAAGAGTTTGTCATAACACTTAAAATAGAAATAGAAAAGTAGCAATGCAGCAATAATTTAATAGGGCAGGTAACTGAGGAATAAAGTAAACAATAGAAGAAGTAAACAATGAATGAGTGTTATATACTGTTTTTGTTTTACATATATCTAAAATCCAGATTTATTACTACAGTCATCTGTGTACAAATATGCAACATATTTAAATTTCTGTTTCTGCAGTGACCCATCGCAAAATGACCCTGACTCCAGAGATTTCTGGTTCAACATGCAAGCCTTAACCTTTCATCTTCAGAGAGAGGCAGAGCTCAACCCACAGGCCTCCTATTATAATGTAGGCTTGTTGAAATACCAGGTGAGTCTTAAATTTCTGTAATCACACACACTAAGCCCTTAATACTGTAAAAGGCAATTCAGGCTTGTCCTCATATATTTATTAACTGTAATGCATGTTAGACAACTAGATTTTCATCAGCATTAAATGCCAGGAACCAGCAGCACATCCAACCTTCCAGGCTTTCATTCCTCTCTCCTGTAACCTAAGAAAAACTCAGTTAGATTGCATTGTTTATCATGTTGTGTTGAATAATAAGTCTTGTTAATGTAAGAGAGTTGTAATAAGCCTGGGATGTAGTGCAATTACAGGGAATCCCACAGCCCACTGAACGGCTGATGTTCCCATTAGATTTACCATGAATGACATACGTGTAGGAAAACAGTTGCTACAATGTTTAGTAAATCAAAACAAACACAACGTACTGAATACAGTTCCGCATTATTTGAAACATATTTTATATATTTTAACATAAATATATAAAATATATTAATAATAATCATAAATATGATTAGTAAAAAGATATGTGTATATGACATTTGTTTTTGATGTTTTTCATTTATCTATATATTAAAACCTCCAAAAAATGACTTTTGAAATATACGTTGCTCTGCAATATGGAGACTGTTTTAGCCTGGTTAGCACCAACTATGATTTGTTTCCATGCTTCAGAATAGTGCTATGTTACATATGCCAGGAGGGTGATTTAAATAATATAGTTTTGAAATGTGTGATATTTACATAACTCTGTACTCAAAGAACACTTATGGTGAAGAAAAATGTCATTTTTAAGTGCAAAACCAGTATTAAGGTGAAACATTTGTCACTTTTAACACTTTGGTAGTTTGTTCTTCACCCTCCTCTACAAACGGGATGTACTGCCTTATGCTATTACACTACTGACCTCTCTGCATGGATGTGGTGGATTCTTTTCTCATGAGTGATGGTGATATGATTTCCCTGCTTCAAGTTTAGTTTTGTTTTTTAGAAAATAATATTTATTACAGTCACTTCCTCTGCACCCAGATGTCCTCTCAGGACCCTGCTCGGGCTCCTCTGCTGCTTTCGGCCGAGTGCCAACGCAGTGGGACGGTCACCCGTGTTTCCCTTGACTACCACTGTTGCCCAGCAACTGCCCCTGCCACCCAGCTCACAGCCGTCCAGGTGCTGCTGCAACTGGACCACACGGCCACCGACCTGCAGTGCCAACCAATCGCATCATGGTGAGAAAGAGAACGATAGAAGGAGCATGTGTGTAGGAGGATTACTGGCTGTAACTGATGTATATGCAACAGTATAATGGGCTGGTGTTGCAAGGAAGTAGAGTCAGGAGAGGTCAGACTCTATTTTCAGATGATTCCTACGTAGATTACAGAAGACAAGTAATGATCCAACTCACTCGGTGTAGAAAACTGCATGGGTGTGATTTAATACTTTCTTCTTCAAGTGGGAGGAATTTGACTGAGTGACTCACAAAAAGTAAGATTATTCAGCTTGCGGCTGTCTTTCTGACCATTCTGAGGCTTGGTGATGAAGGTTAGAGAGTCTGAGCATGAGGTGTATACACTATCTGTACGAAAGTCGGCTCATCCAGCGTTTTTTGTCATTTTAACAGTATTCATAGAGTTTTGCCCCTTTTTTCTGTGTGGGCTTCACACCATCAACCAGATTCTCAAACCCTGAATAAGTCTAGACTAAGAGGACTTTCTAATGGTGATTCCCTATTTTACTGCAGCTGTGTTCCATATAGGGAACACCAGTCCTAGACACTGAAACACTGATATGAGGATTTGATTAAATTCAGCCACAAGAGCTTCAGTTAGGTTAGTCAGGAGCACAAAAACTTCAACACATCCCAAAGGTACAAGATGAAACACTGTAACTCCAGAGAGCGCAGCTTCACTGCTCCACAGTCCAGTGCTGGGCAGGTTTATATCGCACTAGTTGATGCTGGTCATTGAAAATGGTGAAACTTGGGCTAATGAAGTGTTTGGACACAGAGTATTTAGAAAGGGGATTGATTAGCTGTGGTTCTGATCCTTTTATTTATTTGTTTTTGTCTGTTTTCTCTTGTTTGCTCTCTTAGGAATGCTGATGAGAGGAGACTGCTATGGAAACTGCCTAATCTATCCCCAACCAACCACAGCAAAGGTTTCTATCATGAAGCTCTCTCTTTTTTTCTCTCTCTTTTTCTTTCTCTGTCTCTCGCGCTCTCTGTCTTTCTCTCTCTCACACATCTGTATTGTTATATTTATGAACTACAGAAAAAACTGCTCCTGGATATCTCTCTCCTTTTTCTTTCTCTTTCTGTCTTTCTCTCTCTCTCTCTCCTGTCTCTCTCTCTCTCTCTCTGTCCTTTCTCTCCTCTCTCTCCTCTCTCCCCTCTAACTCTTAAATTACATAGAGAAAGAATTGCATTTCACTGAAATTTATGGAGTAGAAAAGCTTTTGCAGCTAAGAGTGTTTTTCCTTGTTGCTGCTTGCATTTCCTCATCTTGGCACCCCTATATAATGCCATAAACATCATTAAACATTGCAGCAAAAAACATATTTTATCCTTTGAGGGAGTGTTCTGTTTCTGTTTTTCACACTTATTGCCTTGTGACTGGATGCAAGTAGCTACGACAAAACATAAACACTCCTCCTTTAATCACTGAAGCTGTCAGCTGTCAGTGATGAATGGCTTTGTTTTGAATCATTTTGATGTGTCTAATCTTTGCTGATATGCTACCTTTAATGCTTTAGTGAAAAAAGTGAGCTGTATGATTCATTTTTAATGTTTTAAAACATTAGTGTTTGTTTTTACTCTGATGTGAGCTGCTGATACTGAATCTGTTAAACAAATGCGCAGCTACAGTAGTTCTCTCAAACTGTAAGCTGAAAAGCATCTTGTTTCTTTACGTTTGCGCTTGGTGTTGAGTGGAAAATTTGCGTGTCACCAGTGTGTAGTTATGAGCTCACTGAATAGCACTTCCTTTATATATTACTTCAGCAGTAAAGAGCGTGCATAATCACAAGTAACCTCACAGCTCTGATTTGGTCATAGAAAACACATTCCCTTCATGTTCAGTAAAACAGTTTTACAAAAACAAACACACATAAAGCAAATAAACCCCTAATTTTGTACCAAATGTGTAGCAAAAGTGTACCAAAAGTTTTGACTGAAAGGTTTACTTGAGGCAACTACATGTTGGGTGCTTGAAGACTTGTCACTGTCTTCCTCAGTATCTGAGGGCTACCTTGTTACATAACTACGTGTTGTACAGAATGAAACAGTAACTGGGTGTAGGTGGAGGTAGTCTCGCATAGCCAGACCTTCAGACTGACGGCTGAAGGTCTGGAATTCACAGCAGCTTTCTTTGGCCAAGGCACCGCCCATAAGGCCGTTTGACCGACATGTCAAACAACCAATCACAGTTCATTTCGTTCAGCGTCACGTTTCGGGGCGTGGAAATGTCCCCACAACTACAGACCGGCGTGCAACAAGTCAGTCAGCATAGAAAATTAAAGAAGGAGAAGAAAACAAGCAGCAAGTCATTGATCTGTTCGTGCGCGTATAACAACAATGGCGTCTGCATTACCACATCTGATCAAAACACCGAGTAAATCAGTAGGATCACACGTCTGCTCTTTGTTTCCCGGCGGACCGAAAATAAACGCGACACTCACATCCCCCGGAAATCCGATAAAATTCAACCAATCAGATGACGACTTCGACATTCCTGAAGTGTTTCCAGTTAAGTTTACCATATGCATCAGACGTTTAGCCAGTATTCCGTCTGAGGCTGAGACTAAGGTGGAGGTAGCTCAGTGGGTAGGATACTTTCCTCCGGACCAAGAGGTAATGGGTTCGAATCCTACCTTCAGCACCACCACTGGGTCCCTGAGCAAGACCCTTAAACCCAAGTTGCTCCAGGGAGGACTGCCCCCTGTAATTAGGGAATGGAAGTCGCTTTTATGTTTTTGAAGTTTGCACATTTTTTGTATACCCCTTGAGACTTTATGCTGCATCCACAGTAAAACCAGCTGGTACAGACTTCAGTTCCTCACTCCAGTAGCTTAAAGTAACCTGAAATCATTTATTGGTTGAAACTGACCGTTTTCACAATTGTTAACAAAGAACCAACAATTTTAGACATTCTTATTGTAATCACCCATAAAAAGTAATTGCCTTTTTTCCATGTAGTTACTGAATAATAATAAGCCATGAACCAAATATCCAAGCTAAAATGAGAGTGTGGTTCGCAGCTGAGTGCTCGCCGCCCTTATTAAAGACAGATCAGGGCTGCTTTTGACCTTAAGCAGCCCTGATCAGACCTGTCTTAAATCGGTGGACAAACAATCAGACTCTAATTTGGATAATGTGTGCAGAACTGCTTCGGAAATAAATGTTCATGTGGGCCATGATGACTTAGATGACTTATTTTTAATATTAAATAGAAATGAGTCATCCTCGTCTAACTTTGTTATATACCTCTGGGTCCCCTAAACCACCCACCCACTAATAATAAAAAAAAAGATATTAAAGATACTAATTAAGTGTGCAAGGCGTCCATGCTTGACTGCTGTTTGCCTATATATGGTCCAGGGTGAGGAACCTGATGCTAAAAGGCAGTATTAGCATAGGAAAGCTTTTGAGAATCAGCATTCTGAAAATAATCCTCCACATTAGACTAGCTCTGCTGAAATAAACAGGGATTTAGGTGACCCAGGTCAATCAATGCTTTCTACTAACGTCTGACACCCACTTGATTTGGCACACTGGATGGTATATGGCTCAAACACATTGTACACTAATGTGTAAGGCATGTGCTGAAATACAGACATTTCAAACATGCTTTTATTTATTCATATTTCATTGCACTGCGGTGTTGATTGTAAACGTTTATTTTTTTTTTTTTTTAATTAATTTAAACATGCTCTTCCTTAACCCTGTGCTCTCCAGGTATATAATATTTAGGTATTATTGTCCATTAACTTCCATGAAAGTAATAACTCTCATGACAACCTTGGATCTCCAAAAAGTTTACAGGATAAGGACAAACATTCTTTATTGCACCATGGCAACCGGTACCCAACACCAGGCCATTCTTCTGTAACCTAGATCAGTTAAATTATTATATGTTGGGCTTCACAGATACATTGCTGTATTCTAATCAATTTACATGTTTTTAAAAAAAGACATTTTTACATTTTTAGTTATTTATACTTGTTATAAAAGCATGTACAGCGCTGTATTTAAAGTGTAAAGTGAGCACACAGTGTGAACAGCATGAAGGTCTTCTTTCGTATTTAACGCATTCACCAAGTGAAGCAGCGGGCAGCCAAGAACACAGTGCCTGAGGAGCAGTGTGTGTGGACCGTACCTTACTCAAGGAAACCTCAGAGGTGCCACTAGCAGTCTTGGGAACCCATGACTTCCTGATTGCAGGGCGAACGCCTTAACCGCTAGGCCTCCAGCTGCCCCATTTCATTTTATAACTTTATAGGAGATGGTGAAAAAACATTTAAACCAAAGAATTAATTCACATGGCAAAGCGTGTATAATGGATGATATGAGAAAAATATATAAGTACAGAGTAATTGAAGTGTGGACACACATGGACCCCTAACTAGGGCAGTAGGACTAACTGTGTGTTTGTGTGTTTATATATTAGGCTCCGGAACATTGTGTGCCAGTTGGCAGTGCCTGGAGGTTCCCCGTGGCCCCCCTCCCAGTCTGGCTGTGCAGTTTGTCGGTTCGGGGGCATCCCTCTCTGGAATGGACGTGGAGCTGGTGGGCAGCCGATACAGAATGTCCCTGGTGAAGAAGAGGTTCGCCACAGGTGAGAGAGAGAGAGATTGTCCCACTTTATCTATCTTAACCCAGATTGAGTGATGAGATACCTTCTTCCAAGAGCAGCAGTTCTAAAACCTTAGTCTTAAGATCCCTTTCTGTGGAAATGAAGTGCCACTTTGCCCTCTTTCTTCCAGCACTTCAGCCTCCTGTTTGAGACCAAGTGACCCAGTAACACTACTCACACTTCTCAACTTGGAACTACACTTCAGGATTAATAGTGTACAAAAGGAAGGGTTCCAGAAACAGTACACTGAAGTGTTCTAAGGATAAAGACACAAATATTGATTTATTTCATTTATAAAAACTGTAGTGAGCTTAAATTGCTCAGGTCATGAAGAATTGGTGAAAGTTTAAGCCCATTGGCTGCCCTGTGTTTTGAATGAAACACAGGGCAGCCAACGGAAACGGAGGTCATTTACATATGTCTTACCAGCACAGTAACAAAATAGCCACTTAATTTCTAAGGGGTATATCTTTTGGAAAATAAAAAGGGTTAAAATAAATTGGTTTTGGTACATAAATCCACACACGCCATATGTAGAAATGAAAGAAAATGTAGTGAATGATTCCTAAAAACGGAAGCAGTTTCTTAAACCTTAATGTGAGGATTATCCAATGTGTTCTTAAGCACTTTACATTTTACAGGATGATCATAAACCAATTTATTTTTCTTGCACGTTGTTGTATTGTCCCTGAGAGCATGGAAAACACTAAAATGTGCAAGGAGCAAGAAAAAAAAAACTGGATCAGGACCAGGGTTGTAAACGACTGTTATGTCAAGCTTTTGGATCACAGTCCTAAATAGTATGTTTTTTTCACATTTAAACATTACCCATGTTTCATAAAGCTCCAATCGTGTATTAACACACTCCGTTTCTGTTTTGACAGGGAAGTACATGGCTGGCTGTTTGCTGTGAGAGATCGTGCCTGGCTATTGTACCAGTAGGCAACTCAGTTTGCACTTTTACCAGACTAGGGCAGGTCCTGCCATGGGAGACCGGACGGACAGCTGGAGTGAGGTGTGGGGGCACCTGGACTTTAGCTACAATGCCTTGCTGTGAGGAATACACTGGAAATGTAACTGTCCTTGCTGCTTAGAGTGACCAGTATACTGGCATATTAGACCTGGCCTTGTTTTACCCTTCGGCACTTAGCTGTACAGACTGCTCACAATACTCGTGAGTGCTCTTTTATTTGTATTGTTTGTTCCTGTGTGTGCAAGGCATACCATGTACCTTTGCTGACTCCATTTGGAAACTGGATGTAAGATTTTTCTTCCTTTTTTGTGTAATTTTGTGAGTGATTCCAGGTTAAATACGTATACTAAAGTAATGGTTCTAGAATGATGTTGCCATGAAAATGAAAAATGGTCTTGAAAAAATGTTCGTGTCTATATAAGAAAAATTTAATTATTAAAGGCTTTGTAATGACGAAATGGTTTGTGTGCCAGCCGGAACCCCTGCTACATAGCAAGAGGTTAAGTAAGGAAGTTCAAATCAAAACCATGGAACGATTAGTGGTTTACACCAATTTATTACACAGTTTATACCAGTACAAAATACAACTGAAGTAAGCAGTTTTGTTACAGACTATGGCCTGTTCTTAGCCTAGATAAAGAATAGTCAAGAACAGTTTTGTTTGTCCCAAAAACCCCCACAAAAATAAGGTATCAATATAGTTGTGAGAAGAATCATATCTACTCCCATAAAAATAAGCCGTAGCCAGATCTAAAACAGCATTACAAAAAAATCTATTACCAAGTTACACAAAGTAAATACTTTTCCCCAAGCACACTAAAGGCAAAGTACTGTAACAGGCACAAGAAAACAGTAAAGCCTGAAACTTCATAGCCAACGACAAGAGTTGGAGAAGAGAGTGCAGGGAGGAGGCCACAGAGACACCAGCCAATTCACTTCCCATAAAAACATGTAGAAAAACATCCATCAGCGCTGAAATGCATCTTTGTAAACGGTGAGGAACAACGTGGCAAAACCATGACGAGCAAACCTTTTCCGGATTAAACTTTCTTAGCTTAACAAGGTCCAAAAATAAAAATAAAATCAAAAATTCATCAGTTAAAATATTCATAGACCATATGACAATAAAGGTTGATTAAAAATGAATAATAATCAAGCCCCATCAAAGTTTTACCAGCTATTAAATAATAACCAAAAGCTGGGCACTTATAGATACCACATATATGGGCAAAAATAAATGCACAGATTTCATATCGCAAATGCAGCACCAAGTAAAACGTGCATATTTTGTAACAGGAACTGTTTATTTTGTCATTCATTAAATATAGTTTACAGTCTAAACATTTTAGGTGAATTCTTGAGAGACTTAAAATGTGGTACTTATTACATATTCATTAGAAATAGCATTTAATTTTAATTCCTATTATATGGAAGTTCTAAAACATTTTACACAATCAAATTTTAGAAAGAGTAAACTGTGCGGACGGGGTCAGTTAAAAAAATAAATACGGTTGATCAAAAAGAATATTTAAAACATGCGTCAAACGAACCAGTGAGCACAAGCTCACTTCCAGTTATTTAAAATGGTAATTTACTGACATCCTGTCACTTTCAACACACCAAAATATCCACACTGTCTCTAAAGTCTCTTCAGAAACTTCAAATCATCTCATACAGACATGCACAACTGGACTGAAGTCAACTAGAAGCACTGTCCACGTCCCTCCAGCCACATGAAGACGACACGGGCCAACACTACAGGCTCGATCGTTAGCATTTTTATTTTATTTTTTTTTAACTAAATCAACAACCATAAACAACAAGAAGTTTATTTACATCTGAGAACAAACATGTGGCCTGGGGGCACTGGCTAACAAGTGGCTTCATCAGCTTCGACTTATCTCCTCTAGGACCTTACAAAAAAAAAAAACACTACAGAAACACAAGTTAGCATAGAAACGGTTGAGGTATCGACAGCTCATCTCTTATGGCCAGAAGGGTTTGGTTTTTTTTTTTTTTTTTTTTAGAGATACATTTCTTTTTTGTCTTAGAAACAGCGACGTACGTCTGCCATCCATGCTGTTGCCATGGCGACGAGAGCTTTGCTGTGCTGGTGGGGCTGAAATACGCAGGGCTGCTTTGGGTTAGTGTGGTTGCATTCATTTGTACGCAAGCGAACGGAGCCAGAGCTACAAGAAGTAAAACCCTAGGGCCTCTGCGGAAAGGTGCTGGAGACAGCTGAGGTCATGAGACGATACATTCATACTGCAAATACAGGCACGGCCCGGGAACAGCGACTGGTTTCTGCTCTCATCTAAGGCACTGAAAAAAGACACTATGGCACAGAGATCTGAAATTACACACACACACACACACACCCAGGTACAGCGCTGGCTCAGTCCGGGCTCAGAGAGGCACGGCTGAAAGTGAAGAAGAAAGATCTAAGAGGTAAAAGAAAACGAATCATCAAGCAGATGTACAACCCCAAACTCTCGACAAACTAGCCTGCTCCTTTAAGCAACAGGTAAGCCTTAGGAACCAAACAAATCTGTGTTAAAGCACAACTCTCTAGTAAAAAGGATGGAATCTGGGGATGATCAATAAAATTCCACCCATTGACAAACAACCTTACACACACACACACACACGTGCACTAGTACAGCTGGCCCTTGTGGTGGACTGGGTGACTGTCAGTCTTGGTGGACCGTCCTTAGATCTCCTGCAGTGAGTGGTTGATCTCGATTCTCTCTCTCTTTACTGCAGGCTCACACGGTCCCCGAGACACATCCCCGTCACTGGTGAGGTCACTCATTTCATCAGTGAAGGAGGGATCTGTGGGGGGACAGACAGAGAGAAGGACAGGGTTTGTAACTTTCACATTAGAGTAAACATTTAGAGTGAACCCTCAAAATTGATGCAAAGCTGTGAAGTCGGTATTAGGGCTCAGTTCCAGAACTTTTAACGTGTCCTCATCCACCACACCTAAAAGTGTTTCATCTCATGGCAGAAATAGAGGATGGACACTTTCGGACAGTGACCAAACAGGTTAGAACAGCAAGCATAATGTAAATAACAGGTCAACAACAAAAATTTGGAATCATCAGAAACCACAACACTTTTCTAAACCAGTTTTTCATGCTGATTTCAGATATGCTTTCAGGTTTTTTTCCAGTCACATCAACCTTTTGAATTATGAGTAATATTAGATTTGCATTAGACTTGTGTTTTTTATTAAACTAATTAACTGTTTCAATATTTTCAGTGCGAAGTCAGATGCAGACTGTGACATATAATGATCAGTGTCAGTCAGCTACCACTGTTTCTTCAAAAACACTTGGCGTATGATTATTATATGATCATTACACCAACTATCATACAATATATGCCTAGCTTCATCACAAAAACTGTATGTGCGGGGAAAAACTAAACACAGATTTAAAATCAGCAAAAAAAACACTACAAAACCCACATGAACTTATCTCTGATGATTTTGACCTGTTGACCTGTGTTATTGCTTTGCCGGGTTACAAAGCGTGGTGTATTCAAAGACCAGCAAATCAAACGTTTTTATACACAGATACCACTTCACAACGAGACTACCCTTATATAGAATTTACACATGATCAGATTTAATTAATTTAATCAGATTATTAATTAGGTTGTAGACAGTTTATGGATCAATAATATGCAATAATAAGTTGTTACAGCTGTCATTATAATGCATGCTCATAGTTTGGCAAGATCTCAGCTTATCTTATCTTGTCCCTAAGAGGCAAAATGTTCATCAGGTATTTGCTAACATGCTACTACCATTAAAACACCAGATCTTGCCAAATAGTGAGCCTGCATCAATTATTGTGAAGTGCCACCAACATTTAAAAATATTTGTAGCTTATAAACAGCTTTATTCAGGCTGAAGTCATGTGATCTGCTGCTAAAGCTGACACTTAAGTTCACTTAGTCCTTCACCCTTGCAACAGGTCATTCAATAAATTTCACTTGAGCTAATAAAATAATGGAATAGCCCTTAAAAGAGGAAATCGTGAGGCCAAGTGGACAAGGGTTCATACAACCGCTGAAAGCTTTATCTACAATTGGCCAAAAAGGTAATCTTTTTGAAATTTCTGTGTATGTAAGGAGCCTGTCAGGGTGTTTCTTATCAGGGTGTTCACATCTGCAAAAGAAAGTGAAACTGGCCATAAAATTGCCCCATTAAAGAGTTACATTTAAAAACAGTACCATACAGACAAACACCACCCTGAGAAATAAAAGAGTACATTTTAAAAGAAATGTTTGTACCTTTCTCCATCAGTGAGGGCATCATTGAGCTGAGGTCACTGAACTGCAAATCAAAAAAGACATTACATTACATTGACGCAGGCAAAGGGTGAAAGAAACTGACTGTAATCAACATGCTGACAATTACAAAAAAAAAACACGTGTAAAGCAATGACTGAGTGAATCTAAGCTTCAGACAAACCTCTCCCATGACAGCTATGGGCGTCTCGCCAGTGGCCTGGGCGACACGGTGCTCCACCAGGTAGAACATGTACTCGTCATACAGCAGGCGGATCAGGTGGAAGGAGCCAAAGCTAGCAGCGCTGCGCAGCGTCAAATCTCTGATCACCATGGAGCTACAGAGGACACAACTTATTTAATTCATCAATTCATTATCAAGCCCTTCATAAATTTTATCTACAAGCTGTAATGCTGTTTGACCCACAAGTCACCTCGTTGCCTGTTATACTTTCTTTGTATTCTTTTACTATCAGGGGCTTTAATGGGGCAGTTGGTAGCCTAGTGGTTAGGGCATTCGCCCTGCGACCAGAAATTCCGGGTTCGATTCCCAAGACCACTAGGCATCGCTGAGGTACCCTGAGCAAGGTACCATCCCCACTGCTCTCCGGGCGCTGTGTTCGTAGCTGCCCCCTGCTTCACTTGGTGAATGGGTTAAATTCAGAGGTTGTATTTCATGCTGTTCACACTGTGTGCTGTGTTCACATATGACAAATGGTCACCTTCACTTTAATGCAGCGCAGTGTTCCATTTATATATACACACACACACACCGAATTCTTTGATATGGTACACATTTCAGAATAAACTGTAGGTAAGACATTAAGCAGTGTACCTGTAGAAGGACCACTTCAGGAGGAACTGACGTGCAGCTCTGGGGAAGCTGGGACTGCCCTCGTGTGGCTTCAGTACCTGGCTCACCACGTTGTCCAGCCAGGCAGCCCACTGATCCAGAGAGCTCTGCTGCTGCAGGGTCACTTTAAAGTCCTGCTCCAGACGCTGCACTACACTCTCATCACACTGACACACCCATGAGGCCTGCTCCTGGTGAACAAACATTAGGACAATAGTGAGTGAAAACACACTCAGGCTGAACAGCCCTGGTATTCAAACACATGACCTGATCACAGCTGCAACTCCCTAACTACCAGGCCTCCCGCTGACCCATTCTATAAATCTCTGTTGGGTTGCGGACCTTAAATTTTCAACCTTACTGACATGACTGACCAATTGGAACAACACAAATGGTGTTGAACTAAAAATACAGATATACCATCACATTATGGTAGAGCTTTTGCAGTTTTTTAGTATTTACTGTCACATGTAAAGAATGCAGATTTGAGGATACAAGGAAAATTTAACAGATTGGTAGATTACTTTGGGGTGAGAATGTGCAATTATGCCCATTCCTGATCCTGGAGATCTAAGGCCCTGCATAGTTTGGCCACAACCCCATATGGTAAGGCCCACAGAATGATGTGAGAGGCAGTACTGCATAACAGTGCTATGCTAAAGCCTGTAGTGCGTAGAAGGACAGTCCTACATGTTTGTGATAGGTGAAGGACTGCAGCTTGTAATGGGTTTGCATGTTAGTATTAGGCTAAAGTCTGTAGTGTACAGATGAACCTAACCTGCACATTGGCGAAGTCAACACGGTTGAGGTCACTGAGCATCTGGTTGATCTGAGACGTGTTCTGCAGTACAGCCCGCGCCGCCTGCGCCAGGTGGTTCAGAGAGGTATACCTGCGCAAAGTCTGTGCAAATGCACTCACCACTGAAGCCTGAGTGCACACACACACACACACACGCACACACACACAAATTAAGTATCAGGACAGATAATAATTATCACAAATAAAATTCAGCAGGACTAATAATGCTCTCTTTGTTATGAAACTTGCAGTTGCTCAGTTGTCTTGAGTACTGATGGTATCGACAATATACTCAGAAAAGTATACTGTTGAGTAATTAATTGTTACGCAATAATGCCCACCTCAAGAGACACAAGCAAATCCTAATCTTGTCACTTGGTGTTTTGACACAAACTTACATATTTTTGTTAGCTAAACAGAACAAAATGTTTCAAACGGAAGTTGTACCTTGGTACGCACAATCTCCTGGGGGAAGTTACTCATAGCTGAGGTTAACCAACTTTCCAGACTCTTGGCAAAGTTTCTAATGGCTTGGGTAAGAGTACCTGCAGGAAAAAATTTATTATCAATAAAACAACATAAGAGGACTAAATCTACAGAGTGTGTTATCAGAGTCTGTAGTAAGCATGAGCAATCATAATTAAATAAAACTAGCATACAACTAATTGCAATGTAGTAATACACAATATACAGTAACCTCCTGCTTTTTGCGGGGGTTACACTCCAAGAGCACTCGCGTATAGTGAAAAACCATGTGTGTTGTGGTAAAAAGAATGCCTATTTTTATTGTGTAAACCCTAAAAATGCCCCTGAATATGCTCCCAAAACACCTTAATTTCATTTAAACTCAGTTTAATACATTACCCTTAACAAAAATGTTAAGGTGAACCCGTATACAGGGTGGACTGGCAATCTGAGCGTTTTGAAAAAGATCAGAACGGTACGCAGAGATGCGCATTTTTAGCACAGCCACAGAAGCTGATGCGGTCCTCCTGATCGGGGCCTCCTTGATGCCATAATGGCATGCTACAGTGGCAGAAATTGTTCCTTCCCTGAGCATATCCAGTAGTTCAACCTTCTCCTGGAGTGTCATACGTTCTCTTGCACTGAGGTGCATTGCCAGAAGCCGCAGGGAATTTGGGCGGCATCTTAGGGCTTTTAGAAGAACAAAACAAGAACAGAAGGGCAGCAGCCAATAACTGGAAATTTAGCTGAATTACTATTTATGTCATTAGTAGATTATATTTTTCTTAATAATTTAGAACTAAAGTGCTAAAAGTAAAATACATATTGCGACTAGAACTGGGGTGTTATTGTAAATGCAATACAAAGGGTAATTAATTTAATTTCTGACCACATAAAATAATAGCTGGTACTATTTCCTAAAGGCCATTTACACCAAACACACTGTGAACAAAGGACACAAAAACATATATATGTTTTGCATCAGAATTATACAGATCGAACATATGTTTCTTTTTTTCAAGTGACATACATCCACTGCAGCACTAGTTTATCAAAAATTAACACAAAAGTTTCAATAACACAACCACATTTAGAACATAGCAACAAAAAGGTTGTTTAGAAAACAGTAAAGAAGAAAAAGTTTCTAGTTTGGTATAATGTCGTATACAGTAAAGTACTGACTTGGAACTGGTCGCAATACGTCAGGGATGAGGATTTCCACTAGTGCCTGGTACAGGATGTGATCACAGCTCCGCATCCACTGTTTTACCGGCTCAAACTTGCACAGAGCAATCAGCTTCTCCCTGGGGAGCACCCCCTCTATATCCTCATCACTGCAGGAAACAGAGAGAGAGAGAAAGACTTAGACCACACAGGTTCTCTATTTGTAGTTCATCAAGAGCATGAAAAGTAACATTCCACATAAAGAAGTAGATTTACTTTATTACTCAGATTTTAAAATAACATAAGAATTTTTTTAAACATATATAACAGTGAAAACATATATATTACATGAAGCTATAGACCCTTACAAATATTCACTGGTATCACAAAGTAAAACAAACAACACTACAAGTCTTCAGGGCTTGAACAACAATCACTATTCTTATTTCCCTGTAAGTTAAATAATACATTCAGAATGTATTTAGTGCCACATTACCAGCTTACTGTGGCAGAATCTGACCTGTTGGGGATGGTGGTGGTGCCATCACTAGGTGGCGATGTTGAATACCAGAAAGTCATCCACAGCTTCTCTATGTAGTGGAACTGCAGATTCATTACTACATCCAAAGTGGCCTGAGAAAGAGAAGAGAGAGCAAAAATGCTAATCAGGAAAGCAGTAGACTGTTTCACTTACATACATATACACATATACACTGCCATTATTAACAGTAGAGCTGAGTAATATAAGTATGTTCCCAGTTCCAAGTGAAAAATTACTGATTGCAATAATAACAGCTCTGAGCACTGTTTCATCTTACATGTACACCCGGTTTTCTATCAAAGAAAATATTGTTCAAAGTCATTTTTTCTATCCAGAGCAACAAAAAGAAGCTTGATTAAGCGGAAATACATGCCATGAGTGCTTGATTAAAATTCATTAATGTTCCTGATTAATCATCTTAGTTACTACAATGTATAGAGCATCTATAGACCATTATAAAGACATGTTCAGCAGACTGGACATTCTAAACAAAGATAACTTATGTTAAAATCACTCGAAAAGAGGACACTCACACCAACAGGTTTTCACCAATGCTTGTAGCTACAAATATAGTTATATATGAAAAGTACATATCTGTATTATTAGTTTATTTAATATCTATGGAATTTGTAAAGACAAGCATTAACAATATCCTGTTTATAGACAACATTTGCTATAAATTCTGTGCATAATATTGCTTGAGTTCAGTTCACAGAATCAATACTCAGCCCTACTCTCTTTACTGGGCTTTCTAAGAAAACAGTACATCCTCTACTTGTGTTAAATACAGAACAGTAGAGCTCCAAACCCAAACAAGAAAGAGAACTCATTTCACCCCTGCTTTTAAAGAACTGTACTGATAGCCTTTATTGTTCAGGCAGAGTTTAAAGTTTTGTTTGTTTTTAAAGGTTTAAATGACCTTAAGCCCCAGAGCAGCTTTTGATTAAACAGCTAAAACTCGTATTTAAGGTTTTAATTTGATGCCATTACCTTACATGACTAAGCAATACACTTGCATTTACACATTTCCACCTGTTTTTAAATAAGTTTGTGATACACCTTTTCAAGTGCTTATTATTACAAAAAAATAATACACTATTCCTGTTGATGCTGTTCTTAAATAATTTTGCAGCTGCTACATTACACCAAAGCCGTTTTTAACACTTTGTTTGGACAGGAGTATTCCTGGAAAAACCCTTAAACAGTGAGTAGTGTGAACGTGACCAGCTGAGCAAGCTCTGTTTTGACCTCCGCTGAGCTACTTCCTACCTCGATTTCCTCAATAATTAGGTCAATTCTCTCTTCAGCGCTGCCCTTGTCATGGCCTACAGCATGACCACTAGCCAACCCACACAGCAACAAACAAAGCATCCATAAACAAAGGGCATAAACAAGGTTTAAGGTGCATATTAAGAACCTTAATACAATTTTAACTATGTAAATCAGCTTTTATCATTAACAAAAATAATGTCCAAAATGAATGTGATGGTGAAAAAGAATGTCTTTTAAGCGTATAAAACACATGGCACAACTTCATTCAGAAAAGGATGTGTATGTTTGTCCTTGTGTGTGTGTCATTTACGTCAGTAACATAAGCAATTTCCTCCAGGATAAATAAAGTTTTCTGATTCTGATAAGCCTTTAAATCCTGTATGCCGGTCCACACTTCACGTTTTCACTTCAAAACACATTTCTTACTGTAAGTCTAAAAATTAAACCAAGAGATTTCTGGAGAATTCAACAAGTTTGTGTGTGTGTGTGTGTGTGTGTGTGTGTGTGTGTGTGTGTGTGTGTGTGTGTACGATAGTA